>CM042166.1:12255617-12308117 GCA_023376005.1 Doryteuthis pealeii | reverse complement strand
TGATCTTGCTAGAGAATTGAAAAAGCGGTGGAATATGAGAGTGAACGTGATATCAATTGTAGTTAGTGCACTTGGAACGGTACCAATAAATTTGGAAAAAGACTGGAGGATCTAGAAATCAGAGGAAGAATTGAGACCATCCAGACTACTGCACTGCTGCAATCGGTTAGAATACTCAGAAGATTCCTGGAAACCTGAGGAAACTTGTTGTCACTAAGAGTTCAGTGAAATACCATCAGCTAACGCTGATGTGAAAAACTCAAAAGGAGTGGAAATAATAATAAATAATATATAATAATAATAATAATAATAATAATATAATATATATATATATTTATATATATATATATATATATATATATTCAATAAATTAAGGAAAAAACTTTAAATTTGCTTCATTACAATAATTTATTTCAACTGCATTACTGCAGCCTCTTCAGGTATGAGCAAAGTCTTGGATATAGGTAATATCCATGATTTTGCTCATAGCTGAAGATGCTGCAGTAATGCGGTTCAAATAAATTATTGTAATGAAGCAAAGCTGAAGTTTATTCCTTCATTTATTGAATATTTTACTCTGTCCATCGACTGACTGTCATTAGACACATTGAGTTCTCAATACAATTTATCTGCATCATTTTGGTTAAAACACACATGGAAAGATCCTAACTAAGAAACTAAGAAAGTTTTCTATTCACTCCTTTCTGGAATATTTATTATTTATCTTTATTATATATACTAGCAAATATATGCACCCTCCGGGTGCAAGTATTTAAGTTTGAATGTAATAAAATATTATATTAAATTAGAAAGGCTAATGAAACTAAATAAGAATGCAGATAAACAGATTTGAAACAGAGGGGGATATAATCGAAAAATAGAACTACTGAAACTTATTCTTCCATCACTCTCGTCTTTCATTGTTATTTTTTCTAATTTAAGTATTAGTTAAAATTGGAAGTAAAGATAAAATGACAGTTATTTTTTTCTTTTAATGGATTTCTTTTAAGATTCATTGAAGAGATTTTTTGTATATACTCATTAAATAAAACCAAACAGTTAGAAATCAATATACTAAGCACATATTTATTAAAAATCATCTTTTAAATATCAATATGCAAATTAGCCTTCCCGTTCACACTGTAAACCGCTATTTTTTGTATATATAAAATACAATTGCATGATATTAGTATGTAGATATGGTTAACAGTATTAATAATGTAAACCAATTTTATTAATAATTGAGGTTAAAATTAAAATAAATTCATGGTGAATGTGACGTCAATAACTAAGGGAATTGTGACTTGAGTAGTGATTTAGTTTCGGTTACAGACAGAAAAACACAGAAGCTCCATTATAATAAGATATATATATATATATGTGTGTGTGTGTGTGTGTGTTTATTGTATATATATATATATATATATACAAACATCGCCCATATATATGTGGTGTCTAAGGGTCTTAGTGTCCAGGGTATGACGTTAACTGCATCTTAGTGGTGAGGTTACAATTCTAGTACTCTGGGGAATATAAATAAAAGTAATGTAGTCGGGTCGGCCTAATATCGGTATCAGCCAGTCATCGATGGAGTCTATCCCCTTTTCACTAGCGCTAGACCAAATAGATTATTTTAGCGTCTGAGGTGGGGCGCCACAGCTACATCAGCTCTCACTTTATCAACAGATANCACAGATGCCCTAGCTACTCATCGCTGAGTAGGCGAGGGTCAGTATCGAACCAGGAACCTTGTGATTCTACCGAACGCTCTAGCGACTGAGCTAGACCGGCCATTCTGGGAATATAGAGTACCCCTTTATTACCATTATCCATGTCCACTCTGACTCGGAGTAATAGTACCAGTTATGCTCCTATCTATTGATTAAATAGAAAAAATGTGTTTAACTAAATAACCTCTAAAGCAAAATGTGTTTATCAACTGATCGATTGATTACCATTTGTTTGTTTGTTTGTTTGTTTTACGGCATATCAACCTCAGTGGGTCATTTAATGCCGATAAAGTTTTGAAATAAATCAATTCTTAATGGATAATACAATTTTGTTTATCAACTCATGTTTTTCTATTTAATCCATAGATGGGACACTAACAGGTACTACCACTCCGGGTCAGAGTAGACCAGGGAGCAATGGTGATGAAGGGGTGCTCCACATTCCCAAACCTCAAAAACTGGAACACCACCATCAGATAGAGTTTAACGTCATTCCCAGGCATGTAGACCCGCAGCACCGCCTTCTAGCACCATATGATAAAAAGGGGTTGGGGCTTGCCATAAGGGCAATAGGGTTGGGAAAATCATATAGGTGCTAGGCTTGAGACGTGATCAACCGATTGATCGGGGGGCCTCTCCGACCGCCCGTCTAGCCCAAGATAGGGCCAAAGTAGAGTATTGCAAGTCATGAACAGCCATCCGCCTGGGTTCTATCCTTAAGCATCACGGGTCGCCATCCACAGCATCAGGTGGCACCATTGGGGGGGGGGTCTTACCCTCTGCAGAGGTGCAGTCGGTGCATTCTAATGCCCTAGCCGACAGGACGGTATTTATCTTGTAATGATGTAATTGGGCTAAATTATGAATTTATAGGTCGAAATAATTTGTAGTAATGCTCTCTATATAATTAATTAATTCCTTATCCTACATTGAGCTCTTCTTAGAAATTTGAAATAACATGTGAAATCTATAGTTGTGCATCAACAAGGGAACGCATTGTGGATATACGGAGGATAGAGATGATCCCAAATAGAATCATCCCCACTTCCTGTTGATTAAATAATCTTTAACTATATATATATGTTGGCTGTATATGGCGACCAGTGATGCTTTAAGACGGAATCCTAGTGGCTGATCAGTCCATGACTTGTAATACACCCCTTCGGTTCTTACTTGGGCTGGACGGGCGATCGGAAATGCCTCATCCAATCAATCGGCTGGTCACATCAAGCCCTAGTACCTATATAATACTCCCGACCCCATTGTCTTATGGCAAAGTTTCAAAAACTTTTTCTCATATATATATTGGTAGCTGAGAGTGTTATTCTCCCGGGTATGAATTTGAGAGCTCTTGGAAGTGTGGAGTACCCCTTCATTACAATTACTCCTAGCCACATTTTGATCCGGAGTAACAGTACTGTTATGGCCTCATCTATGGGTTGAATAGATCAAAAGGTGGGTTTTAAAAATAGAAAGCAGAATGAATAATACAAAACGTTTTTTAGCATGAAATAACTCAAGTGTTTACATGCCGTAAAATTCAACCATTCGACAACCAACCAACCAACCGACCAAACTTCTCCTGACTATTTATTCTATAATTGTTCCCTTTGCTTGTTGGGTGGGTGCGTGGATTTCATCGATATAATCTCTAAAGTCGTTGTTTTCTGAAAGTTTCAAAAATAGCATCTTTATATTCTGCCTTTCAATTTCGAAATTTCATCCGATTGTAACTGTTACATGTGACATCTAATCCGATTATATTATATATATATATATATATATATATATATATATATATATATATATAAAATGTTGTTCTGGTTCCAACGGAGAAAATTCAATATTTTATAAAAAAAGGAAGGTCCGCAAAATGTATTTTGTCTAAGAAAAATTTTTTTTATTCTTTTTGTTTTACATGTGCAACACGTGTTTCAGATCTTCTGGTATCTTCTTCAGGCTTTGTTGATAATATGAAATATTATTATCAACCAAGCCTGAAGAAGATACTAGAAGATCTGAAACACGTGTTGCACATGTAAAACAAAGAATAAAAAATTTTTTCTGAGAACAAAATACATTTTTGCGGACCTTCCTTTTTATAAAATATATTATATATAATATATAATATATATATTATATATATATATATATATAAAATGAACTGGAAGTGAATCCGACGGTATGTTGAAAAATGAATAAAGGAAAGAAAGTATAGATGGATAATATAGGATATTTTAATCAATTTTACTTACACCTGTTTCGGTCAGGAGTTATCCATGTGTACATTATTCAGACTATTATTATTTTTAAATAACAAATGAAATAAAATAAATAGAAAAGATGTAGAAATGTTCCGCATACAAGAAAATTCGACCTTCATCAGAGTAATTTTCAAATAAGGATTTTCTCTCTCTGATTTACTTTCTCTGAAAAAATGTTTACGAACGCAATCAATTATCGTCTGTTATGCGTGCTTTCTCTAGCCACAGCCTCGTAGTATCCATTGCAATTCTCCAGTTTATGCCTGATTGTGTTTACAGTGTTTGGACAGAACCATAATCTCCTTATTTAATGGCCGGCGCAGATCATCATAATACAATATATTATCTTCCTGATTAGTGGTTCCAGTCATCCATTCTATCTGTCATCACGTATATGATGAAAGAAGGGTCCAAGCTTTTAATGATGTGTATGTTTGTCAATACTCCGAATTACGGAGAAAAATAACCAAATATAAATATGTTAAATTTATACGGTAAATAATAACATTACATTCACACATTCACTATACACTTAACTTTTTCATTTTTCTCCCTCACAAAATTTCTGTAACAGTGTCCTGATGATGGTTTATACCGAATACTTAAGTATAGACACATAAAATTTTCCTCTGATCTAACAATCCTGTGTTTGTTATATTTTTTGAAAACATTTCTTTACACACACACACACACACACACACACACATATATATATATATATATATATATATATATTATATATATATATTATATATCAATAAAGAAAACTCAATAGAATCCATAATAAATTTATTTCGACAAAATTGGGGCCCATATAATCTAAGTTGATTTAAACCGGCTCCCCAAATTTTCGCCTCATCAGATGGGTGACCCATCTGATGAGGCGAAATTTGGGAGCCGGTTTAAATCAACTTAGATTTATATGGGCCCAATTTTTGTCGAAATAAATTTATTATGGATTACTGTATTGAGTTCTTCCTTTATTGATAAATATTGCTCTGTATATAATCTAAAGTTTTTACATTGAGCTCTTTTAGTGATTTAATGATTCACTGTATTTATACATACGGATCATCAATATTAGTACAGTGGATCTTGAAATCACATATTGATCATCCTTACTACCAAGTTTTGGATAATCTCATATATATATATATATATATATATATATATATATATATATATATATATATATAAAAGTCTGGATTTTCAAGAGATTGGTATGCAATAAACAAAGAAACCGAACGAACTATTTTATTCTCCTTGGCGATTATTAAGAAAAAGATGTATCGATTTTGTCAGTGATTCCATGTGTCTCTCTACACATACGGTTCATTTGTATACAAAGACGATAGGCATCATATCTTTCGTGAAACGAATAACCACAGTAAGGATTACCGGAAGTCACAACCAAATTTTAAGAACACGTCATTAGTGGCAGGGGTTGTTCCATAGAAAATCCATCGGTCTGAGTTTCGTGATTTCTTGAAAATCGTAAGTGATTCACGACAAATAAGGTTGGGAACCACTGTTTACGATGCTGACGACTAAAGCCCCCCCCACCCCAATCCCACCTTCCACGAAATTCCTTTTTAAATTCATTTAGTTGACGCGCCCTCGTGTTTCAGGCGCCTTTTCCAACATTCTTTCCCTATTCAACCATTTTTCATTCAAAGGCCGAGCACACCTATTTTCCTTTTTTTTTTTATGTTCAGGTCTGGTTTTATTATTTAATTTATTTTTATCTAGCTTACCGCATACCGTATAATAAGTGAGATAGAGAATAAATCCCCCTGCTATTTTATAATTCAAGTTTCCTAAAGAAATATCAGTTAATTTTTTTAATTTTACACTCACCGTAGATAATTAATAGGTTACCTATCAATTATGTAATACATTGAGGATGTATATAGAAATAAGTGTTTGACTCATAAATATCATATTGTACCAATACATTACAGGTTTTTAGTACTGGCTAGTTCCAGGATATACAATATGTATATACTACTATTCTGATTTTTAGAAATATTCCAGGTCACAATAGTTTTGGATGTGATTAATATATTGTATACTCTCTTTCCTTTCTTACATCTATTCTTCTATCGTCTCTCTAGCGTCTGGACTTCGTCTTGGGACTTCGTGTCTGGTCTTCCATTGGATTTCTCTTTATTCAGAAGCCCTGTGTCATTGGTAGTTTTTAGATAATAACACAAGACTCGATTTAACTTAGATATATTATATTTGAAATCCCCACAGACTACCTGCGCAGATTGAGTCGGCCGCGTGCATAACACGACTCACCACCGTCGTGGTCTTGGCCGATCTGCCTAAAAATCTCTCTAATAAACCGGAAGAGGGGTCTTCTCACGGAATCTCACGTATCATCGGAAGGATCAGGACTGAGGTCAAGCCTTGTCATTCAATCCTTCAAGCCGCCGCTGAACTTATAACAGCCATTTTGGTTTCTACTTTACTGTAAATAATATTAGAATCTAATAATTATGTAACAACTATATCAGAGGAACATTCTTCCTTTCCGAATATCTGGAATGTTTCAACAAAATTCTCCAATGCATCTTAGAGATTATAAGATGTAAGAAGTTATTTAAGAGTTGGAAGGCTTAAAGTAACCTCAATGTGGGTACAGTGTGTACATGAATCACTCCAACAAAGGTGTAAAATGATAACAGATATTTATTCAGTAAGTGACAGAAAATACATACAAGACAAAGATATACAAAACAGATTACATAAACTTATTATAGAGGAAATAAGGCATACGACTTGCGTCTTAGGGAATTTCACTTACTGTACTGGTTGTATTAGCTGGCCATAAGACCGTGTGTTAGGTGTCTTTTGGTTAAAATCGAACTTAAGGACCTAAATTCCACCATCGTTGTCACCCCGCCAAAAGAAAAAAAAATACCAAAATCAGGGGAGTTAACCGAATTTAATGAAATTTTCTGAGTTGATATATTAATGAATAAAAGATATAATGCACCAGTTATTTATTTGAAAACTTTTAGATTTTTTCAGGTCAGTTTACTTCGAACCACGTATCTTTGAGAATCTGTGTTAGCCTCCTCGGAACTTTCGAACTGGACTTCACCACCAGACGAAATTTAGTGCTATATTCAGGAACCCTTTTGGGGTGGATCTTACACCTCGCAAATGATACAATCTGTGCATTCTTAAGCCTCACCGATAGGATGGTATTTATTTTTAATGAACGTTTGGATTCACTAACAAATATTTAGTACAGTGGTTCGGTTAAGGTTTTATTTTTTATTTTTTTTCATACACATGATCTTTCTGTAGCTACTACCCAAATTAAATATACTTTATTCTAATTATCTGTAAGCTTAATTTTGTAAAAATTAATAATCAAAAATTAACCAGCAGAGAAGATGACTTGAATATATTTCACACGTTTATCAAGGTCATCAGAGTCAGGGTTGCGAGCCTGAAAAATTAATATTCTTTAAATGTACTTTTTCAGCTGATTCTGAGTCAGTTATCAACCTGAAAATATATTCATAAAATTGGTTTCATCAATGATATTATTATCAAGTCAAGGGTTGCCAACATAAAATATCTACACTTGCTTTTCGTCAGCTGATTTGATACAATTTGCCAACCTTCAATTTTTTTATAATAGTGGATTCCTCAGCTAATTTTGAGTCAATTTGCTAAACTGATTTTTAATGGGCTGTTTGTCAGCTGATTTTGAGTCAGAGTTGAGTCAGAGGTTGCTAACCTGAATTTTTTATGTGGTATTGATAATTTGTTTTTGCTTTTTTTTTGTTTTTTAATTCAGTCAGGTTTGCAACAGAAATTAAAAAAAAATGTAATTCATAAGTTATTTAAAAATCTTTGTTTTTCAATAGTTCGTGTAAGATTCATGAGTATCTATCTATCTATATCTATCTATCTCTCAATCTTATTATCTATCTATATCTATATATATATATATATTATTTATATATATATATATATATATATGTGTTGTGTGTGTGTGTGTGTTGTGTGTTTATGTATATAATATGTATGTATATGTACATATGTATATATATTGTAAGTATATGTATACATATTATGTATTATATATGTGTCTATATTCTATATATACTTATAATAAATGATTATGATGTGTATATATATATATGAATTATATGTATATATATGTATTCGTATATATATGCGTGAGTGTTCATTTGGGAGGTTGTGCGTTGGTTGTGTGTGTGTGTGTGTTGTGTGTACGTATCATGTCGTGCTGGCAGCACAATAATCAATAACAAACTCTCGCCAACCATTCTTATCTGTTATACTCTGTGTAGCATCCAGAATCCATGCAGAGGGGTCGATGTAGTCCTTTCTGGTTGGCCCACAGTGGCGTCTCATGTGCATTTTTTCCACAAAGAACGTCACTTATGAATTCGTCCCTTGCTTCTTCAGCAGTGTCCAGCATGTCTTGTTTGTCTAACTCGGATGGTTTGTGTTAGAGGGTAAGTGGCTGTATAGCTACTTTCTTGTAAGTGTTGTCTCCACGATTTCTTATACCACACGCACTACATCTTGCTTAATTGGCGTCCAAGTGGTGCAGCTGTATAGTAGTAAAGATACGACTACGACTTGGAAGAATTATCGCTCTATCCTATTGAGATTTCCATATGATCTGATAATATGTCTATAGCAGTCCAGCTTCACTATTGCGTGCATTAATATCGCTTTCTGTAGATGAGATATTACTACCTGGTACGTGAAATTGTCTACTAATTTTAGGATCTTATCATCAATTGTAGAGATGTCTCCATCCTATTATGGGTGAATCATTTGATCTCCTTAAGGTTCGTTGGCCATATTTAACGTTCATCATGTGTTGGATATCAGGGTTGGTTTTATTTGATTGTTTTTTTATGCATACCAACTCTGTGTGTCATTTAATGCTAAGTTTGAAAATAAATTCATTCTTAAGGATACTCTATTTTTTATAAACTCATGTTTTCTATTTAACCCATAGATGGAAACTATCAGATATACCACTCCGGGTCAGAGTTCTACTATAGGAAAGCATAGAAATCATATTAGATGAAGTTCATTGGAAAGAGCTTTTACTACAGAATGCATTGTTTTACTATCGAATGTAAAGTAAAATTTACTATAATAATACATTGCAAAGAATTGTATTTGTAAACGGCGTTAGAAGTTATTTTAGTATAGGATATATTGGAAATGATTTACTATAATAATGCACTGGAAATCATTATCTCTCTCGGGATATAGGTCTTTGTTCAAGAATGAGTAGCGTAATTTTTAAGAAGTTTGAAAGAACGTATAGCTACTTGCCACTTATCAGACAAACCATCCGAGTAACCATGAAGAAGGCATGCTGACCCATTGCGGAGGATTTAGACAACTCGTCATGAATTTTTCTATGTAAACCGACTACGGAATCGCCTGTGTGGACGTTGGCAAAACGTGGTTGATTCCAATCTTCGCAGATTATGGATTTGCTGTTGCCGAGGCTTCCTTGAGAGCAATAAAAATTGAGGGAATGGTTTGGCGGGAGTTCAGTGATATCAAATTTGATGATTAAAGACATCATAATAGCTCCAGTTGAGATGAAAGATATGGAGTACCCTCTTCCATTACAAATAACTCCTAGCCACATTTTGATCGGATAGATAACCTAGTAAAGTATCCCTGCTTTTCATGGGTCCTTCATCTATGTGTTGATATTAGATCATTTAAAAGTTCGTTGGTGTGATCTCTATAAAATAGACAAAGCAGAGAAAAGGATAAAATGTATAATACAATATAACGATTTTTAGCATCGCATAACTAAACTCACACGTTATACGATAGTCTTACCGATATAAAATTCAAACCATCGATCAACACCAATCCAACCTTGAGAACCAAAGGCTTTGGTGACCATAGAACTTCTAAATTTTGATAGAATATTATTCTTGATGATCAATGTTTGGCTTTTTTCTCCCACATCGACTTTCTAAGAGCTCTGGGGTGAGTCGTTTTCATCCCTGATCTATAAATTCTGCTAAAGTCGTGTGGTTTTCTGAAGCCTTACAGACAAAAGCATCTTTTTATTCTGCGCGTGTTCAAATTATCGAAACTTTCGAGTCATTCGATTGTAACTTGTTCTACGAATATTGACATCATAATCGATTATATATATTTATATATTAATATTATATTTATAATATTATATTTTATTATTGTAATAATTATACTAGACAATAGGATACCTTAATATATCCCTAATAATTTCAATAATATAAAAAATGTTGTTCTGGTTTCCAACGGAGAAAATTCAATATTTTATCTATAAAAACAAGGAAGGTCCGCAAAAATGTATTTGTTCTAAGAACAAAAGGATTTCTTCAGTGGTTAATTTTCCTACGTTTCTTAATCTTGTATTTAATCATGTTAACACGTGTTTTACAAATCTATTGCTAGTTCCGATCTACTACCTGCTTCAGATGGAGGTTGATTGACGTAATCCTATTAGAAATTGAGTGTTTTTTTTAAAACTGTGTGATTCGCATTTGTTGAAGCGTTTTATATGACGATTGAATGGTATTGTATTCCACACGCTAAGATCGAAGTCTGAAGAATATACGCTGATACTAGAACATCACTGTGAATGTATAGTGAATTGCAAATGATAAAATCTAAAAAAAGATAAAAATAAAAATATTTATATTCTGGAGAAGCAAATATTTACGAGTCTTTGCGTACTCTTAATCGACTTTTCGCTCTCCAAGTAACAGTATAATGAATAATATTATTAAATATAATTAATAATATAGGGTCGAAATATTAAGGTAATTAGTTAGGTATACAATTTGTATAAGTAGCATACTAAATGAATAGATTATATATAATATAAAATAGAATCATGATTGAATATATACTAATATGTATATTATATATAGTAATATATATATAATTAATATATATTCAAATGACCCACTGATAGAGGGACTTGACCAAGCGATCTCACAGCTATTAGAAAGCGGGCTTATAACTACCACTACGATAAAATAGAAAATGTCACTAATTATTCTTGACAAAGGAAGGGATCGACTTCCAGAAATATATGATAAGAATAAATATAATAATAAAAGCCATAAATCAACTTTAACACCAAACTGAGTTCGATTATTCATTTCACAAACACAGTACTTATAACACACTAAGTCACCCAAAAATAGAACATGTTTAATATAGGGTATATATGAAAACACATTGATATAATACATACAATATCTATTCAAATGAGAACCTGAACATACCACTTATATAATATAGATATTAGTATATTCTTTTATAATTCATATATTAATTTATTTTTAACTATATACCACCAATTAACACGGATATTTTTTTCAACATAATCCAATCTAAAAGTAAGAATAAATTTAGTATAATTTCGTGTTCTTCTTAGAGTACACTGGAGAAAGTAAGTTATAAAAAGCTCTTTTCAGACAGCAAAACATGTTTTTATTTAGAATGCAAGTTTACAATCTTCGCAAAAATTTATTTTTATCCCCCCCAAAAGGGGAAGCTTATATTATATTTAAGATTAATCATCAAATGAAATGAAATAATTAAAATAGAAAAGAAATGTAGATAAATGTTCGCTACAAAGAATTCGATCTATTCACAGTATAGTAATTTTTACAAATAGGGATTAATTTTCTCTCTCTGATTTACTTTCTCTGAAAAAATGTTGTTACGAATCGCAATCCAATTTACCTATCGTCATTAGTTTAGTATGCTGCTTTTCTTTTAAGCTCAAACATAGTACTTCATCGATTAGTTATCACTATTGCAAATTATCTCCAGTGTTTAGTGTCCTGATTGTTGTGTTTAATATCTATAGTGAGTATAGCGACAGAAATATCATAGATAATCATACAACTTTAATTAATCTAATTAGAATGACAGCCCACGGGCTCGTAATTGCGATCCTCAGCCTAAATATTATCAGTAACTCAATTATAATCCTAGTCTTCGCATGTGTATATCACCTGATGGTTTCTCATTAATGGTGGCACATATCAATCGGTCGTAGTTTATCGTTCTTGTAACCCAATTTTCTATAAATTTGCTCTACTTCGATAAATTGAAACCCACTTCTGTATTTAGTTATTCCGGATACCCTGATTTTGCACCTCCCACCCATCGTGCCCATTTTCCCAACAGGTAAAGTCACTTTTACTCTTTATAGAAATATAAATATATATTGTGATAAATATAATATTATATATATATATAAATATATTTATATATATATAAAGAGAGAGTATCTATATGAGATCTCAGGCGAATGGCGACCGCGTGTGTCTGAAGGCATTTAATCAGGCTAGTGATGTGGTGTAGTAGAATATTAGTCGAAAACTCGTCTCGAAGATTACAGGAAAATAATGAACCCTAATGAAAATTAATCAATATCGTAGAAGGATTTATATAACGAGTAAAATTTTGAACATTATACATTTTCACCACCAATATCACGCTATTGTTATCACTTTACACATTATTCATTTTTCTCGCCATCTGTTCTAAGAAGATTTCTTTTTGATGTTTAACAGTACGTCGCTGACGTAGAGCAATGAAGTCATTAACAGACAACCGAAATAACTCTAGGCAGTGCAAGGACACATAAAAAGGTTTCAATCTGATCGGTAAACAATCCCTGTGTGTTCGATTATACTTAGTTAACTTTGGAAAAACCAGTTGTTCTACACACACACACACATACACACACACACACCACGATATATATATATATAGTTTATATATAATATATAGATAATATATGATATATATATTCAAAAAAGGCAAAACGTCGAATACAGTCAAATTCCCAATAATAAAGTTATTTCGCACAAACTAATTTGGGCCACTATAAATCTAAGTTATTTACAACGGCGCTCACCACTATTTATACGCCTCATACAGATGCTAGACCCATTGAGGAGCGCGAAAAGTTTGGAGTGCGAGCCGTCTCTTTAAATCAACTTCAAGATTCTATATGCGCCCCAAATTTGTCGACGATAACTTTATTGTTGTGAATACGCTAGTATTGAGGTCTCTGCCTTGAATTAGATAATTGTTCTCGTTATTATCAATAAATCCTCTATAAAAGGTATACGTTGCAATCATATTAGCATATGAAGCTACTACTTAATGGGTGGATCTTAATGCAACTGTCAACTAGTATTTATGAACATACTGGATTCATAGCCGAGAAATATATAGTTACAGTGATTTGGGAATGCACATTATTAAGTCATCTCCTTATTACTTCCAAGTTTTGTATATTATCTCTTTGTAGTTTTATTTTATTTATATTATTATTATTTTCATGGCCATAAATAAACCCCTACATACATCAACTACACCTACAACATACCTTTATATTATTATATTATATATATTATATATAAGCTTGATTTTTCAAGAAGTGAAAATGTGTTGAAATCTTGCATTATATAAGCCAAAGAAATGCCTGGATACAAAGACTATTTATTCTCCTGGCAATTAATTGAAGAGAAAAATGTGTATCATTGTGTCATATTGTTGTAATTCCATGTTCTCGTCTACCAACGATTATGGTTGCATTGTATACAGAGATACTGATAGGGATCCATAATCTGTTCGGAAACGAATAACCACAGTAAGGATTACCGGTATAGTCACAACCAAATTTTTAAAGAACACGTCATTAGAGTGCAGGGGTTGTTCCATAGAAAAACCTCCGGTCATGAGTTTCGTGATTTCTTGAAAAGTCGTTAAGTGTATTCACGACAAACAATAAGTTTTCGGAACCACTGTGTAGCGAGATGCTGACGACGCTAAAACCCCCCCCCAACCCCGATCCCCACCTTCCACGGAAATTCCTTTTCAAATTCATGTTATCAGCGCGAGCCCTGCTGTTGCACGGCGCCCCTTTTCGAACATTCTTTCCCTATTCAACCAATTTCTTTCATTCAAAGCCGAGCACACTATTTTCCTTTTTCTTTTATGTTCAGGTCTAAGGATTTATTTATGTATGTTATTTTTATTATAGCTTACCGCACGATACCCCGAGAACCAACTCAGATCATAGAGAAATAAAAAAAATTCCCCTGCGATTTATAATTCAAGTGTTCCTAAAGAAATACTCCTAGTAAGTGTATTTTAATTTTACACTCACGCTAGATTAATTAAGAGGTTACCTGATCATTATGTAATACATGAGGAGTATTATTAGAGAGTAAGTGTTTGACTCATAAAATCATATGCTACCAATACCATTACCAAGGTTTCAGTACTGGCTAGTCAGATATACAAATGATATACTACTATTTGCTGATTTTTAGAAATATTTCCAGGTCACAATGTAGTTTTGGATTAACTGATAAGATCTTGTATACTCTCTTTACTTTGCTATACATCGTATTCTTGCTATCGTCTACTTCTTTAGCGTACTGAGACTTCGTCTTGGGGACTTTCGTGTCTGGTCTCCATTGAGGATTCTCTCGTTTATCAAGAAGCCCTGGTGTCATGCGATAGTTTTTAGCTTAAAACAACAGACTTCGATTTAACTTAGATTCATATCTAACTATTCTGAAGATCCCCAACCAGACTACGCTGCAGCAGTTGAGTCGGCGCGTGCTTCACGCGACTACTACCACCGTCGGGGTCTTGCCATATCTGCCTAAAAAATCTCTCATACATTAGAGACTGGAAGAGTTTCTCCCACGAATGCTCACGGTATCCATCGGAAGGTCAGGACTGACCATCAAGCCTCTGTCATTCATCTCAAGGCCCCCGAGCTGACTTATAACGAGCCATTTGTTTCTACTTTACTGTAAATAAGAATATTAGAATCTAATGCGCAATTGTTATACAGCACTATATAGAGGGAACATTCTTTCCCCATCGCGCCCCCCCCGTTTGTTTTTGTCCGAAATATCTGGAAATGATTCAACACACAAATTTCTCCAATGTCATTTATTAAGAATTATAAGATGTAAAGAAGTCTATATTAAGACCTGGAAGGCTTAATAACCTCCCAATGTGCGTACAAGTGTGTAACAGAATCCCCACTGTCGCCAAACCAGATGCAGTGCGTATGAGTCAGTAGTGCAATGATAGGGCGTAGCATATAATGTCATAGTATTTGTCAGTATAAGCTGACAGGTAGGATAGCTACTAGTGAATGACAAAAGGTATACCAGAATCAATGATACATAAACTTATATAGATAGGAATGCATACGAGTGCTTCGCGTCTTAGTATGCGGGAATGTTAACACTTACTGGTAGTGTGTTATTAAGTTGGCATAAAGACCGGTGTTGTTGTCTTAGGTGTCTTTGTTGGTTAAATCGAACTTAACGGCAGGGCCTAAATTCCACCATCGTATGTCACCCGCCAGAAATGCAGCAAAAAAATACCAAAAATAGGGAGTTAAACCGAATTTGAATGAAATTTCTGAGTTGATATATTTAATGAATAAAAGATGAATCACCAAGTATTTTATGTGAAAACTTTTATGATTTTTCAGGTCAGTTTACTTCGAACCACGTACTTTGAGAATCTGTGTTACGCCTCCTCAAACGTGAACTGGACCTTCGACCACCAGACGAAATTAAGTGCTATATTCAGGAACCCCTTTTGGGGTGGGATCTTACACCCTCTGCAAATGATACAATCTGTGCATTCTAAGCCTCACCGATAGGATGGTATTTGATTTTTAAATGAACGTTTGGATTCACTAACAAAATATTTAGTACAGTGGTTCGGTTAAGGTTTTTATTTTTTTTTTTTTCATACACATGATCTTTCTGTAGCTACTCCAAATTAAATATACTTTATTCTAATTATCTGTAAAGCTAATTTTGTAAAAATTTAATAATCAAAAATTAACCAGCAGAGAAGATGAACTTGAATATTTTCACACGTTTCAAGGTCATCAGAGTCAGGGTTGCGAGCCTGAAAAATTAATATTCTTTAAATGTACTTTTTTCAGCTGATTCTGAGTCAGGGTTATCAACCTGAAAAATATATAAAAATGTGGTTTTCATCAATTGATATATATCAAGTCAGGGTTGCCAACATGAAAAATATATCTAAACACTTGCTTTTCGTCAGCTGATTTTGATACAAGTTTGCCAACCTTCAATTTTTTTTATAATAGTGGATTCCTCAGCTAATTTTGAGTCAGATTTGCTAAACTGATTTTTTAATGGGCTGTTTGTCAGCTGATTTTGAGTCAGAGTTGAGTCAGGGTTGCTAACCTGAATTTTTTATGTGGTATTTGATAATTTGTTTTTGCTTTTGTTTTTGTTTTTTAATTCAGTCAGGTTTGCCAACAGAAATTAAAAAAAAAATGTAATTCGATAAGTTATTTAAAAAATCTTTGTTTTTCAATAGTTCGGTTAAGATTCATGAGTATCTATCTATCTATCTATCTATCTCTCAATCATCTTTATCTATCTATCTATATATATATTATAATATATATATATATATATATTATATATATATATGTGTGTGTGTGTGTGTGTGTGTGCACGCGTGCGTGCGTGTGTGTTTATGTATATATATGTATGTATATGTACATATGTATATATATGTATGTAAGTATATGTATACATATATATGTATATATATGTGTCTATATTTATATATACATATAAATGTATATATATATATAAGTATATGTGTATTCGTATATATATATGAATATATATGTATATATACATATATGTATATTCGTGTATATATATATATATATATATATATATATATATATGTAATATACATGTATCTATATATTCATACATATATATATGCGTGAGTGTATGTGTTTGGGAGGTCTGTGCTTGTGTCGTGTGTGTGTGTGTGTGTGTGTGTACGTATCATGTCGTGCTGGCAGCACAGATATCAATAACAACCTCTCGCCAACCATTCTTATCTGTTATCACCTCTGTGTAGCATCCAGAATCCATGCAGAGGGGGTCGATGTAGGTCCTTTCTGGTTGGCCCACACTGGCGTGCTCATGTGCATTTTTCCACAAAGAACGTCACTTATGAATTCGTCCTTGCTTCTTCAGCAGTGTCCAGCATGTCTTGTTTGTCTAACTCGGATGGTTTGTGTGATAGAGGGTAAGTGGCTGTATAGCTACTTTCTTGTAAGGTGTTGTCTCCACGATTTCTTATGACCACACGCACTACCATCTTGCTTAATTAGCGTCCAAGTGGTGCAGCTGTATAGTAGTAAAGATACGACTACGACTTGGAAGAATTATCGCTCTATCCTATTGAGATTTCCATATGATTGATAATATGTCTATAGCAGTCCATGCCTTCACTATGCGTGCATTAATATCGCTTTCTGTAGATGAGATATTACTACCTTGGTACGTGAAATTGTCTACTAATTTTAGGATCTTATCATCAATTGTAGAGATGTCTCCATCCCGTATCTATGGGTGAATCATTTGATCTCCTTTAAAGGTTCGTTGGCCATATTTAACTGTTCATCATGTGTTGGATATCAGGGTTGGTTTTGATTTGATTTGTTTTGTTTTATGGCATACCAACCTCTGTGTGTCATTTAATGCCTAAGTTTTGAAATAAATTCATTCTTAATGGATACTCTATTTTTTTATATAAACTCATGTTTTTCTATTTAACCCATAGATGGAAACCTAACAGATACTACCACTCCGGGTCAGAGTTCTACTATAGGAAAGCATTAGAAATCATATTACGATGAAGTTCATTGGAAAGGATTTTACTACAAGAATGCATTGTTTTACTATCGAAATGTAAAGTAAATAATTTTACTATAATAATACATTGCAAAGAATTGTATTGTAAAACGGCGTTAGAAGTTATTTTAGTATAGGAATATATTGGAAATGATTTTACTATAATAATGCACTGGAAATCATATCACAATAAGAATAAATTGGAAATCATTTTACTATGGAAATGTATTGGATATGACTTTACTATAGAAATGCATTGGAAATTATTTTATTTTAAGAATGCATTGAATTGATTGTACTCTAAGAATGCATTGGAAGTTATTTTACTATAGGAATGCATTGTTTTACTATCGAAATGTATAGTAAATAATTTACTATAATAATACATACATTGCAAAGAATTGTATTTTAAAACTGCATTAGAAGTTATTTTAGTATAGGAATATATTGGAAATGATTTCACAATAAGAATAAATTGGAAATCATTTTACTATGGAGTTCACATGGAGGTTTAGGTTCCTTGCTGCCTTCTCCAAATTATGTTCCTGTGATTCGGCTTGTGTGGGTGTATTTGCAAGAAGTACCAGTTAATTATATATGGCGCATACGTAATAGTCTGTGCGGGATATCATCTGCTTCTGCTGTGTGTGTGTGTGTGTGTGTGTGTGTGTGTGGTGTGTGTGTGTGTCACCTAACCCCTCTGCACGAGCAGGATGTGACACAAGGTCAATTTTTTTAAGCGGGATTTAACAGGTTTGATTTCAGAGTTTAGCTTCTCTCAGACTGATTTCCCATAGTTGGAAGTAGAAGACTTGGTTGTGATGTAGTTTCCATTACCGACAGACATTATAATAAGATGTAGATATAATATAAATAATTCATTTATATATAGATAAAATCAAAATAATTCATAATGAATTATTTCAATTTGTTTAAATGCATGTCATCGTGTCATTTTTGTCTATCAACTTTAACTTTTAACTAATAGTTTGCAATGGAATTATCAGAATGATAATTAATTAGAAGAATTTTATTCATTTTGTTATTGTCTAAAAGAACTGCAATAGTTGAATTACAAAAATACTAATAGTACCGGCTACTCACTAGGTTAACTCATTTTAGGAATGAGCTCACCCCTTTAAAGGTACCAGGTACTCTTTACAATATCACTGTTTTCCCATAAGAGGACCCCCCCTCCGTTTTTGGCATATATGTAAAGTATCTAAAGTTTGCCCCCCTCTAATCACCTCTGTTTAGCTATCATCACTTGAATACTTAAATCTACTTTATTTCACTTTGTGATATATATATATATATATATATATATATATATATATATATATAGGAGTAAAGAACTCCAACAAACCATAGGATCTTGTTCGACAGCCTGATGATTGCTATTTAGCATGAAACCTGGGTCGCTGTTAATAATGAACATTGATCTGTGAAAACATTGTAAAAATAAATAAATATTAGCTCTTACAATTTGTGATTGAGCACTGTATTTTCTTTGTTTCATCACAAAAAATTTTGTTTTTACATATATATATATATATTATATATATATATATATATATATATAGGTATATATGTATATTGTATTTATATAGATAAAAGGTGGCTTACCGGTGAATATGGGCACGATCGTTGGAGGTGCACAAAATCCAGGGGTTAAGTCAGCGATATAACAAATACAAAGTGCTCAATACAAAATACAGCAAATTTATTAAAGAAATGGATATAATAAAAACCTACTCGAGTTTCACCATTAAGATCTTCAGAGTTAAATCCACTGAATTAATCGAGGTATTAATCGGCTGCAATTAATCGGTACCTCGATTAATTCAGTGGATTTAACCCTCAAGATCTTAATGATGAAACTCGAGTAGGTTTCTATTGTATCCATTTCTTTAATATATATAGAGATATAGATAGATAGATAAAGGGTATGAAAATACACAAATAAATATTTTATATCATATTCATAGCTAATATTGAACAATATTTCGATTTATAAAAATCATCTTCAGAGCTTGTTTTTAATCTGGACTAATCGAATTATTTTCTGCTTCTCTCTCGATGAGTCCAGATTAAAAACAAACTCTGATGATGATTTTTATAAATCGAAATATTGTTCAATATTAGCTATGAATATGATATAATATATTTTCATTTTAACAGCATTGTGTGTTTGCATACCCTTTTATCTATCTATCTATCTATCTATATATATATATATATATATATATATATATATATATATATATATAATAACATTTTTCGAACACTTCAAAATGCTCCGTATTAACTTCAAATATCAAACATTTTAACCTGATGAAGGTCATTATTATTTGTATGCTTAAACAATTTATAATTTTCTATTATAATTATTATTTTATTTCATATTCAAAATAATAATAAATAGAATACATATGTACATGAACAAACTCCTGACCGAAACACGTGTTAGTAACTGAAATTAAATCAATTTTGTCCAATCAACATTTTCTTTCCTTCATTTATTTATCCTTTCAACATATCGTCGGATTCATTTCCATTTTCAACTTACAAATATATATATATATATATATATATATATATATATATATATATATATATGTGTGTGTGTGTGTGTGTGTGTGTGTGTGTGTGTGTGTGTGAAGGTGATATTCTGAAATCTAACAATCGCCCAATTGCTTAGCAGAGAGGCAAACACGAACTTGGATATTTTCCAGTATAATCGAGGTCAGCGTCGATCAGCTTATTTTGAGTCAGGGTCACCAACCTGAATTTTTTTTTTAAATAGTCTCATTATTTTCTAGAAACGCATCACATTCCGTGAAGTAAAGCGACGGGAATTTACACCCACACAAAACACGCACACGCACACGCACACGCACACTGAAACGCGCACACGCACATACGCATACACACGCACACGCACACGCACACGCACATACGCATACACACGCACATGCACACGCACTTACGCACGCACGCTGTTGAAATGTTACTCACTTGCACACGGCTCTAGCTGCATGCGAACGCGTATGATTTGGTCTTTAACTACCTTCAGATAACACACCCAGTACAGCGCTTTGCACATGGGCCCCTCCCGCTCCCGTTCCCCCGTTCCCCTGCAACTCACTCCAAAACAACTCTCTGACACACAAAAGATTCAGATGCATACCAAAAAAAAAAAAAGTATGTGTGGGTGGGGTGTGGGGTTTTGCAAAGGAAAAATAAAATAAAATAAAATAAAACTAAAATAAAAAAAAAAACACCCATGACTTCTCGCTTACTCACTGTGAGCCCATTTCTTCCATTGTTGCCAGCGTATTTGTGTTGTATGTCCCATGCGTACTCGGAGAGACGAGTGGTGTGTGTGTGCGGGGGGAGAGGGGGTATGCACGCTTACTCACGCACCTTGTCCCTGTCTATCTGCCTGTCTGCCTGTCTGCCCGCCTGTCTGTCTGTCTGTCTGTCTGTCTCTACACAAACAAGCAAAAAGTCTGAAAACTGTGAAATCATTCTCTGATATTCAAAGTCCAAATTCCTTTCCAAGCAGCTGATAACTTTACACACTTCGGCATTCTCGAGAGCTCATATAGATACTCTCTCTATATATATATATATATATATATATATATATATATATATATATATATATATATATATATATATATATTATATTTATAAAGATAAAAAGTGACTTACCATTGAAAATGGGCACGATGGTTGGGAGGTGCAAAATTCAGGGGTTAAGTCAGCGATATAACAAATACAAAGTGTTCAATACGAAGTAGAGCAAATTTATTATAAAATTGGTACAAGAGATAACCTACTCGATTTTCACCATAAGGATCTTCAGGGTTAAACCCACTGGATTAATCGAGGTACTGATTAATTGCAGTCGATTACACGTGTGTGTTCATTGTATTAGTTTGTTACTATTTTATATAATAATAATAATAATAATAATATATATATATATATATATATATATATATATATATATATATATATATATATATAATATACTATAATACTAAAGCTGAGTTAATCAACTTTTGCTTCTTAAAGGCTTTTTTACTATTTAGTTTAAAGACACGAAAATTATACTAAATTATTCCTTACTTTTAGGATTGGATTATGTTTGAAAAAAATCCGTTTTAATTGGTATATATATATATATATATATATATATATATATATATATATATATGGTGAGTCTAGTTCTCAGTTTGAATATATTGTATGTATTTTATATATGTGTTTTATATATACCTATAATATCTATTTTTGGGGATTATGTGTTAAGCATGGGTTGTGAAATGAATAAGAAACTCAGTTGGTGTTTAAGTGTTAGGTTTTATTTTATTTTATTTCATTCTATATTTCGGAAGTTCGACCTTCCTTTGTCAAGATAATATAGACTATTTCTTTTTTGTGTAGTTTAGGCGCTTTTATATAGCTGGAGATCCTGTTGGTCAGTCCCTCCATCAGTGGGTCATTGATATATATATATATATATATATATATATATATATATATATATATATTATATAATATTATATATTTCATTGTGCCACTTACCACCTGATCCTAATTAATCCCTTAATTTTCGCCCTCATTTTATTTATTAAAAATATCATCTGGACACCGCGTGCATTAAGACCAAAGCAAATTTTTTTTTATTATCATTTTTTAACACAGATTTAGCGTTATAACATTCCATCACGTGAACACGCTTCACGTCATATAAACGCTAAACAAGCCACAGTTTAAAAAAAACAACAAATTTTAGGATTATATCATCCCATCCCGTGTAATCGACTGCAATTAATCAATATCTTGATTAATCCAGTGGATTTAACCCTGAAGATCCTGATGGTAAAATTCGAGTAGGTTATCACTTGTACCTGTATTACAATATATATATATATATATATATATATATATATATATATATATATACTAGAAAAAAACGTGACCGTTGGGTCACCCATTGAGCACGGATTAGATTGTTGAAAAAAGCACATGATAAAATAATTTCATCAATTTAAAGTTTTCCAAACCTGTCCAAATATGTTATTTAAACCGGAGTAAACATTTTCATTTGAGCAAAGAAAAAAAAACAAGAGAAGGGTCACTTAGTTACTTTATTTCTAATTACAGGTAATTAGGATTTTAATCATGGATATCCATGACAATCTCTCGCCAACATTACCCTATCATTTATTGCTCTCAGGAAGTCCTCGGCACAGCATCCAGTATCTGCGAAGAGTTGGTCAACCTACGTCTTTGCTCAACGGTCCACACAGGCGATCCTGTATGTTGGTTTACATAGAAAAATATCACTGACGAGTTTGTCCTAAATCCTCCCGCAATGGTCAGCATGCCTTGTTCATGTTACTCGGATGGTTTGTCTGATAAGTGGCAAGTAGCTATACAGTTGCTTTCACAACTTCTTAAAAATTACGTACTGCATTCTTGAACAGTTCCCATCTAGCTTATTCTCTAGGCACCATGTTAGGGTCCAAGTGGTGCAATCATAGGTGTGGTGGTGGGGGGTGAACGTTTGCAACATTTGAATAAAATTCCACAATTTTTAAATATCTAGAAAAGCTCACTAACAATCTTTACTCAACATGAAATATTCTAAATTAAATATTTATCTAATCTATACAAAAAAGGTAAGTTTAATAATCATGTTAAATAAAACATTTTTTCCAAATTTATTTACAGCAGACTATAAAAAAAATTACTGGAAAAAAGTGTCGGCTTCAGCTATGATTTTTCTTAGAAATGATTGTGCTACAGTTTTTTTAGGGTAATTAAACAGAAAAAAATGCCTTTTGGGGCGAATTTAAAAAGTTAATGCGATATAAAAGCAATAATTTGCACCCCAAATCTTTTTACGACAAGTAAATGTAAATATTTTACCCTCCCCCTCTTTAAAATATTTTTGTTATCGGTTTGAAGGCGTTTTTCTCAACTTTTTAAGTGGCTTCAAGGCGTTAATGAATAAGCAATCTCAAGGGTTTTTTTTCATGGACAAGCAAATGTATACCCCCTTAAAATATCTTTTTATTTTTTTGGTATTTTCATTTTATTTTAATTCAAATCAACTGTCACGAATTTTATCCAGTTTCGCAAGTAAGTTGATTTGAAATAATTCCCCGAGTTAGATTATTAACAAAAAGCAAGTTTACTAATCATGTTAAATCAGACATGTTTTCCAACATTTTGTGTAATATATATATGTATATATAACAAACTATTGTTCTCATTTATTTACAGTATACTACTGTAGAATATTCGGCTGGGAGCCTCTCGGTTCCTGGTTTGATACTGGCCCTCGCCAAAGCGTATGAGTAGCTAAGGGATCTGTGTCGTAGAGTAATGAGCTGATGGTAGGTGTAGCACTCCACCTATGACACTAAGAAAACAACCCCCTTGGTCTAGTGAAAAGGGGATACACTCCCTCGCTGTATGGCTGATACCGACTTTAGAAGACCGAAGACTTTACTTTTTAAAAAATGACTGGAAGCAAATAAATTTGACAAAACTTTTTAGGGGTTTGGGCTTGGTGATTGAAATATCTAAACTGATACAGCTATGACTTTTCTAAAAGAAAAAAAAACAAAACACCAGCGTACTTAAATTAGGAATTGATATGGATATAATAGTCGCTGCAGAAACACCAAAAAGGAAAGGTATATAATAAATTGTTAAAAGTAAGTTATCATAAGAAAGTGTATTACGTTTCTTCCTTCAATATGGGGTAAACTAATCATGTGACGTATTTTTATCGTACCATGAAATAAAATTTTTTTTTAAATTCCAAAGGGCCTGACATTTTTTATTAGAATATAACAAAAAATATCTAAATATTCAGGGTTTTTAAAATGTTTAATGTCTTTTAGTTAAAATAAAAAAAGCATATCTAAATAATTTAATTTTTGTTTATTGGAAATGAATATATTAAAATAAAATGAAAAACTGGAAAAAAATACTTTAGCAGATTGAAGGCATTGTTATCGAAAAATTATTTTTTAGTGGTTTTATGGCATTAAAAGTAGGCCATATTTGTATCGACAAGTGAATGTAAATATTTTTGTAAATAGCACCCCCCCCCCAAAAAAAAAAATTTAAAGGTGGTTAAAATATTTACATTTACTTACCGAAAAAAGATTGGAGTGGGTAAAATATCGCATTAAATTTTCGGAAAAAACGCCTTAGGGGCTGATTTTTTTTCAGTAGGCACCGCATCGGATCGGCGACTTCGTTCGTAGGTGGGAGGATTTTATCACCAACTAGACGGCGAATAGCGCCGTATAAACCCGACCAAAATTTTACATCACTCAAAAAATAAAGGCGGTTTTGAAATAAAATTGATAAATCAACATTGAAAATTTCGTTAAAATCGGAAAATTTCCAGATTTTTGGTAATTTCTATTCAATTTAGATGTGTTTTGTAAAATAGGGATTTACCATCTTTTTTATGACCGTCCCGAAACAAAAATTATCAACCGCCCCGAATGGGGTTGGGACCGTCCCAAATGGGTTTGGGCCGTCTCGAAATCAAAATATTTTTGTTTAATTCATTAGCATCATCTATACTTGTCAGTCATCAGTAGCATAATAACATGTAATAAAACATTAAGCAGTGAAAATTCTGGATATTTGGACAAAAAATCCATTTCCTAGTGTGTTTTGAGCTAAAAAAACAAAAAAAGAAAACTTTTTTACTTTAAGTTACCCTGAGTAGGGTTAGTAGTACATAATTCGGTCCATTTAAACTATCTCCCTCCACCATTATTCATTACATGGCTTTGAGAATAGACCTGCGGTGCCGTAGCCTCATTTTGAGGTTAGCGTTGGGGAAATCACTGGACGGCCACAATTGGAATGTAGTACTAACTTTTAGGAAAATTTTTTACCGTCCCCGGCAAACTGTCCCGGATGACGTATTGATCGTCCCGGATGTAATTTTTATCGTCCCTGGGACGACGAGACAGCGTTAATGTCGAGCCCTGCTCAGTATATATATCCGCATTGTAATATGAGCTTATACCATGTGTATGTGTGTGTGAGAGAGAGGTGGGAATAGCAATTGTTGGCGATTATTTTTAAAAACGACCAAGAAGGAAAATCTTTTCTCTTGAATTTTGACAAGGGAACGTTTGGGTTATTCAAGATGGCGTAGAAAAACTGCGTCTAATTTCATGATGACAACATTCGTTGCGTGAAAGGAAAACATTAACGTCAACATGTTTCGTAGATCATTTCAAAAAAAGGAATTAATAACACAAAGAAAGATGGGAAGAATAGAAAGACAAGGGTAAAGACAGGAAGAAAAAGAGTGACCTTAAAAAAGTGCGTGTGAGAGAGAGAGAGAGAGAGAGAGAGAGAGAGAGGAAGAGAGAGAAGGAAAGAGAGAAAGAAAGAGAGAGAGAGAGAAGGAAAGAGAAGGAAAGAGAGAAGGAAAGAGGAAGGAGAGAAAAAGATAGAGAGAGAAAAGAAAGAGAAGGAAAAATAGAGAGAGAGAGGGGGGAGATAAAGAAGGAAAAAGATAAAGAAAGACAAACCAAAAGAAAGAGAGAGAAAGAGAAGGAAAAAGATAGAGAGATAAAGATAGACAAAGGTGGGTTCTGAGTTTCTCAGGAAACACCTGAAGAAGACCGTAGAGCAAATCAGCCGAAATGTTGTGCATATATAGAAACCAAGATGAGGACAACAGTCCGAAAAAAATACATATCCCTTGAATATTCAATCATTTGTCTCTTCATTTTTCTTACATTCATTGTATGATTAATTCTCCGTCCCTCTCCAGTTCGACATGATTCCAGTTCCAAAACAGAAGCCGTACAAACAACGAGTGTCTGTCTAGTGAGTGAGACGAAGGCCGACACGGTGAGACTCGGCTCAACAAAGGAGTCACTGGAAGGTCCCTTAATTTTTTTCTTTTCTTTTTTTCTTTTCTTTTTGTATGTATGCATTTTTTTTATTAAGTCGGTAAAGGGTTAGGATCAGAGAGAAGAAATCTGACTATAAATAAAAAAGTAAATAAATAAATGAATAAATGAAATAAAGATAGACACGTTTTCCTTGTAATGAGATGGGTAAGTGGGTGAAGGATAGATTGTCTCAAAATGCAAATAAATAAATAAAAAAAAGAAAGAAAGAAAGAAAGAAAGATGAGGATGCAGAAAAGAGATACTATAATCCTAAACCATCTTCAATCAGTTCTTTTATGTTAACATCTTTCGTTTTACAGAATGTATCTCCTCTCTTTTCCTCTCTTTCTCTTTTCCTGTCTGTCTGTCTGTCTGTCTGTCTATCAGTCAGTCTGTCTCTCTCCATCACACACACACACACACACACACACAATCACAAAATGGGTCTTACTCCATATTGTTATTATAGTCTTTAAATTCAGCATTACCGCTTTCTAGTCTGATGTGTTCTCTCCAAGTCTAGATAACATCATAATCCCTACTATTTACTTAGCGCTAATACCCTTGGGAAAGGTATGAATCCTACTTCCCTCCAGCTTGGATAAATAGTAGGGGACTGGGCTCTTTAACCTTGGTTAGGCAACCGGTCTTCGAGAAGTAAAACTCTGAATTCAAACCTGTTAAACTCCGCTTAAGAAATTGACATTGTGTCACATCCTGCTCGTGTGGAGGGGTTGGTAAATATATATATAATCGCTACTATTTTATCATTCACTCCTCTCTTTCTTTATATCTCTCCCCCCCCACTCTCTCTCTCTCTCCCCTCCTCTCTCTCTCACTCATACACACACACACACACACTCACACACATACGCACAACCACAAATTGGCCTTACTCCATGTTGATCCATAATGTATTGATATGGGGCTTGAATTCTGATGTATCCCTCTGTTACATAATCTTTAAGTAGCTTACAAATTATGAACGTACCTGTAGTTAGAATTTTGATTATGACCCGTTAGATTTAGAATGACGGGGTCCATGGAAAGTTACCTAACAATGTTGACGAGTAATAACCATTACCCCCTTGGAAGCGCACGATTGAGGGCTGTGAGAATAAGTTTTAGTTTAGTTAGTCGGATTCGGCAGAGATTTCCGAGCGAACGGACGTGTAGGTCATCGCTCTGAGCCGATCTCTCTACGCGGTGGAATCAAATGGGCAGGTTGCGAAATAAAGCTCGATCATGAAAACAACAAAGTCTTGTTTGTTAATTGAATATTAAAAACAATGACCAGTCCAGCACGAAGAAGAATCAACAAAGATGATCAACCCTTAACAGAAGTAAGCCAATAAGAAGAACATGGCAGTCAGATGAGTTCGCAGGAACTAGTAGAAGCAGAAGTGTAGTAAGAACTATTATCTATCTCTCTCTCTCTCTCTCTCTCTCTCTCTCTCTCTCTCTCTCTCTCTCTCTCTCTCTCTATATATATACCCGATGTCATATATTGATCGCAAGGTCTTGTCAGGCGACTGCCACTCTTTTATTCATTGTCCGTTTGTGAGCTCGTTCATGACTTTTCAATCCTGCCTAAGTCTCTCATAATTTAGAACATATCTGCTTAGATAACGATCGGTGTTGGCTGAGTCGATGGGTGTTGTATATGCATCCCTGTGAACTCTCATGTGTAGCTTGAGACCATCAGCTGTTCGGCACACTTTTGTGCAGGAGAAACATAAAAAGTCCTCATGCAGGGGATCATGCTGGAATCAGAGTGTGGCATGGTAGAGACAACAATTGCAGTCAGGTAGCTCTCATGTGATTTCATGTGATTGACCAAGACTGCCTTTGACAACAGGACCCGGTCACACTCCTCACTAATCCACACATCACCAGAATTAACCGGAAGAGTTTCACGTTTTTGGAACGCTCTCCTGAGTTTTGCCGGTCCACCCTTGCAGCTTCAAATAGTTCTGAACCCCTGTATATCGCAGCTTTACATTGCCCAAGATCAGATTCAGGGACTCCCAAATATCGATGGGAATACCAAAGTACACCAGAGACTCCTTAACACTATCACGAAATCGTTTTTTTTTTTGGCTTGTGTTGTGGTCTTTTGCCAAAGAAAAGCTCACCTAAAAAAGCTGTTTTTGATAGTCTAGAGTCATCAAGCCGAACAAGATAACCCGTCCAACGCATCTGTCTTCTCATCACAATTGCAGCAGTGCTAGTTGTTTTGGCCTTGGACAAGACAACCGTATCTGAAACATGACTGTCCCACTTCAGACCAAGGCTATGTCTAAGACAGTGCTGATGGAATCTTTCAAGCTGCTTCATATGAGATTGATATAATGTCCAGGTTTCAGAAGCATAGAGCAAGGATGACAATACACTGTGTCGTATATGGGTTATATAACACCCCTTCTAACCTGGTTTGTCCACCCCTATTCTAGATAACCCTATATTCACTACTATTTTATTATTCTATGATATTAGAATGGAAAAGGGAGGAAGTAAGATATTTCCCAAATATTCAACATCCTCACTTGTTTGAAATAATTGGAGAGTAACATAGCGAAACGACAACGAAAGAATATAAAACAATAGAATAAAAAATAATTCAAAGAAAACTCGTAACAGTAAATAGAATTAAAAGTGATGTGTTATTAAAAAATACAAACACTAAAGAAAGAAATGGAAAACGTAAAGAGAGTTGAATATTCTCCATGGTCTCATGGTTAAAAAGATTATGAGAATGTTCCTTTCAAGAGTCGCGATCAAGCGTCTGGGTCCTACGATCAACCCGTGAAATCTGAAAAAGTCTTGAAGTAACCCCCAATTCGATGACATGAGTGCCAGCTGGTCTTCTTTTGCTAGACATTTTGACCAATAAGTCTAAGGGTCCCATGATCTTTACAGACAGGGATGGGACTAAACAGAGAGATGTGATGAAAGAGAAGCGGAACCTTTGATGAAGCCAGAACGCCAAGGACATTAACGAAAAGTGGATGCAACAGCCGCATCCAGAATTTGAACTCGGCTTGCCATGTCCATTTTCTGTTCTGATAATCATGTCACCCCCGCTGAGCAGTCCTTACATGCAACCTTCGCTATAGACACTTAGGATAGACAGACTGTCGGAGAGACCTCCTCCGATCAATCGGCTGATCACGTCAAACCCAAGAACCTATATGATTGTCCCAATCCTATTACCATTATGGCAACACTTTTTAACATATATGTACAAGAAGGCGCTGGTTGAGGGTTTTATTGACTAGCGTTAAACTCGATCTGATGGTGTAGTTCCGGTCGGTAGTTTTGGAGAATGTGGAGATCTCCTTCATCACCATTACTCACAGGTCCACACTGACTCGGGACCCAGCTATGTATTAGATAGACCAAAACGAGTTCTAAAAATGTGTATAAAAATTGAGTTTATAAAAAATAAATGCAAGGGAAAAAGACAGGAAAGAAGCTGCCACAGAAAAGAAGCCAGAAGGAAGGAGATACAACAGCAACTCCAGCAAGCATCGCTGTTTATTTGCAGTCATTGTACCAGAGATTACCATTCAAATATTGGTCTGTTTACCAACTCACACAGTTGCAGATTTTTAAAAGTGGACACTGTGCCTCGTCTTTAGTAGACGAAAGGATGCCAACACAAAAACACCAAAAAATCAAGAATGAATAAAACAAAACGTTTTTGGCATAAAATGACGCAATGGGTTTACATGCCGTAAAATCCAACCAACGAACCAAGCAACCCACTTTCCATCCAGACCCCCCCCCCCAAAAAAAAAAGGAAATACCGATCGGTTGCCATGCCAACTATCTACTGAATCGGTAACAGTTTCGTATAATTGTATCACGAAAATTAATTAGGTAGTGAGTGAAAAATAAACAAATTTAATAAGATGTTTTGTGCCATGAAATAACAAATTGATCATTTTTCTTTTTTGAGCGGGGGGGGAGAGGGGGTCATGTATTCAATTAAGACAAGGAAATTTTATTTGTATTAATGCTCAGAAGAAGCCCGCACCCCTCCATGTCACCGTAATAATAAAACCCTAGATATTTATTTTTCCCCCTCTTTTCTGGGCAATGAACAACGAACGGAGAGGAGTGAAAAATTATTTTATCAGAAATTATAACAGATAAAAAGAAAAAGAAAAGATATCAAAAATCAAAAAAGAACAAAATTCCAAGAAAGTCCGTGGGTAAAGTGGGGGTGGGGTGGTTTTTGAAGATAAAATATTTAAAGTGATAACAAGATCAAGGTGATTTCATTTTTAATATTTGAAAAGATTTTTTTGGTTTTTCGTTGTCTTGTTTTTTTTTTTGTTTTTTTTTTCATGAAATGGTATTTCATTTCATTTTTATTTTTCTCCTTTCCTTTCCTTTTTCTTTCTTTTTTTCTGCTTTTTTCTTTTTTTCATCTTTTTTTTTTTTTTCTTTTTTTGCTGTTGTATCTTTTTGCAAATTATAAAGTCTCAAAAAATATAAATAGCTTTCTGGCACTCTTTTCCAATTAATATTGTTTCCTTTTTAGTATTTCTGTTACTCTTCTTCTTCTTCTTCTTCTTCTTCTTCTTCTTCTTCTTCTTCTTCTTCTTCTTCTTCTTCTTTCTTTCTTTCTTTCTTCCTTCCATCAGATTTCATTAACTCATTTATTCTACTTCCGGTTTCCATTCTTCCATTTTTCTTCTTTTTTCTTTCTTTATTTCATTATTTCTTTCTTCTTGTTTTCTCTTTGTATTAATTTATCTTTCTTTTATTCATTCTACTTGTTCTTTCATTTTCTCTCTCTTTTCTCTTTCTTTCTTCTTCTGATTTTCTTTCTTTCTTTCTTTCTTTCTTTCTTTCTTCTACTTTCGGTTTTCTTTCTTCAGAATATCTTTCTCGTACTCTTTTCCAATTAATATTGTTTCTGTTTCTCTTCTTTCTGCTTTTCTTTCTCTCTGTCTTTCTTCTTGTTTTTCTTTCTTTCTTTCTTTCCTTCTTTCTTCTTTCTTTAGAATAGATATCTATCACTCTTTTCCAATTGATATTCTTTTTTCTTTTGATTTTCCTTCCTTCTTTCTTTCTTTCATCTGATTTCATTTCTTTCTTTATTTTTACTTCCGGCTTTCATTCTTCTATTTTCTTATTGTTTTCTTTCCTTCTTTTTTCTTCTGATTTTCTTTCTTTCTTTCTTTCTTCTTTACTTCCGGTTTTCTTTCTTTATTTTCTTCATGTTTTCTTTTTATTTCTCTGGTTTTCTGTCTTTCTTAATTTTTCATTCTTCGTCTACTTCTTTCTTTCTGTTTTCTATAATGCTTTTTCCTCCTTATTTTCTTTCTTTTTTTTTCTTTCTGCCTTTCCTTCTTGTTCTGGTTTTTCTTTCTTTCTTTCTTCTGTTTATTTATTTATTTTCCAATGTGGTAACCTTAAAAAACAGGCATTGGACGTGAGATGGTGTTTTGTGGATTCTGTTTGTTTGAGTCGTTTTGTGATTGAAGTGGGGTAACCATTGTCTTTTAGTGTGGATATAAATTGTCTGGTGTGTGTGATCTGGTCCTGCTTCTTGCTGCATTTTCTTGCCTGTTTTTTAAGGTTACCACATTTCAACGAAAATATAACCACAGCAATACGTAGGGCGATACGGAAGGAGGGCCTGGATATACAACTTGCCCATTACGGACCATCACTCAGGAGAAAACTCCCCAAAAGCCGCCATAAGGAGGCCACTATTTGTACACTAGTGAAATGCCCCATCCGCGACACAGGTATGTGCCACGAAGTGAATGTGGTATACCGCACAAAATGTAACATATGTAACCAATTTTACATAGGTAGCACCACAAGACCACTACACATTAGAATCAAAGAACACTTACACACACAAGCATCCACTTTCCGTAAACACTTAGTTAAATGCAACAACACAGAAAGAAATATAACAGTCAATATAGAGGCTCGAGAGAGAAATTTGGGTAATCTCAGAATTAAAGAGGCCTTGCTAATCGCTAGATTACACCCAGAGATCAATAACAGGAGTGAACTCAGCGCAGAGTTCATCATACAATAAATCCACAACCAACGCACACATGTAACAGTATATGCACACACACACGAAACACATACCCACATGCACAATGGAGAATTACTAATGAAACAAATCTACAACGAGAAGACTAATACGAAACACGCACTCAAATCTATAGCCCAACATCTCGCCCACACATACAAACACACAAGCCATTGCACACTAGTTGTTAAGGAAAATAAATTAAATAAATTAATTAAATATATATATATATATATATATATATATATATATATATATAATATATATATATATTTAAAAATATTATAAAATATAAAAAGATAAATTGAATTAGAATAAATAAGTAAATAAACAAATAAATATGATAATATTAATAGTAATAATAATATTAATAATATTAAATGATTAAATTGATGTAAAATCCAACAGGAAACGTCACAAAACACAAATACACTTTTTCATTCGCACATACCCACGTACAAAATCCCGCGCTAGGATACAGTCTTAACATCACAACCAACACGCATTTTCAATGTCACGCGCATTACAACATTGCAGTATTAAGGTTTTTTGTTTTGTAAACTCATTTGACTTTCCTCTCCGACCCAAACAACTACGGGAGTGAATGAGCTCTGATGATGATTTTTGTAAAATCCAAATATTGATCAGTATCAGCTATGATTATATTATAAATTGTTTTCTTCTTTAACAGCATTGTGTGATGTTTTCATTCCCCCTTTTCTTACTCATATATATATATATATATATATATATATATATATAATTTACTTATGTTAAACTTAGAAACGCAACAACTCTATCTAGGTATATTTGGGACCTAAAGGATCAGAATATAACGCCAGTTGCTGAATTGAATATCCTACGAAAATCAAATGTGTGCAGATCTCTAAAGGATCCATGCTACCTTTGTCTACATGCAAAGTTAGCTATAATTAAATTCACGGATAAGAAAAATCTTTTGAATAATAGAATTGAATCAATCTGCAACTGTAGACATAGATTGGTTCGGTCTCTAAAATATTCTTAGAATTACAATACTGAATCTAAGTAAATGAATTAGAATTTTCTTAGATAGTTATTAATTTTAAATAGGATAAATACTGAAAAGAACAATGAAAAACTATAAATTAGTAATATTGAACCTGTATGCATCCACAAGATGTATTGTACGACTGAACCCCTAAAATATAATTAGAATTAAATTGTAACTGTTTTGAATTAGAATTACATTAATATTAATACAGAAATGAGAGGTAAGGAATAAATACACGAATAAATTAAGTTGCACGCGAAAATTGAGGGAAAAAGTTCAACCGTAATAATCTGAAAAGAAATTTAATTAAGGAATCACATCGACTTGGTTAAGTGTAGGTTAGGATCTTGATCAAATCATTTGGATTGAAACCATGGTAGATCCATACTTTTTCCCCTGCTAATATTGTTGTGATGTTAGTTCAACAGTAAAAAAAGAAGTCAAGTCGAGGTAGGGTAAAATGAGACAAGTGTGTTTACAATAAGGTACAAGAACGGCTAGCTTGCCGCTAAATGGTAACAGTACAACCTTTTCACTCGGTGTCTCACTATTTATAGTGAGAACCGGTGTATATTCTCCACTGTAGGAACGGCCGGTACAACAAATACACACACACACACACACACACACACATATATATATATATTATATATATTATATATATGTTGTGTGTGTGTGTGTGTGTGGTAAAATTCATAATATATAATTGTAAAATATATACTAGTAAAACGTGTACCAAGCTTTTTGGATCACTCTTATATGGGGATGGTATATATATATATATATATATATATATATATATATATATATATATATATATATATTATAATAAAATATTATATGGAGAAATACTTTTTAAGAAAACAAACACAGGATGTCATGAACAATGGAAACTCATTATGTCGATACTTAAGTATTTCGGTTTTGTTGAATAAAAACCTTCTTCAGGACATTGAATATTTCTATGAGTAAAAGATGAAAGATGTTCAGTGTATGATGAATGTGTGATGAAAGGATATTTTATATATATATATCAGTCCCATATATAAGAGTGCTCCAAAAATCTTGGTAGACTTTTTACTTTTGTCCTTTCCATAGGAATTTTATCGAATAAGTAAAGGCATTATAAGTATAGAGAGTGGAATTGAGCGACGAAATGAAGTGGATAGATATTGTGAAGAGCTGGAATAGGGATGGAGAAAGTTTCAGGGAGAAAGAGACTGGGAAAGAATTAAAAGGAAAGGAAAGAAACAGAAGTGTTTTGGTGATTAGTATCTTAGATTAGATGTTATCCCCATCCTTGTGCAATGGGAAGTTGTCCTGGAAAGTGTGAAAATGGGGGGGGGGGGGGCTGATAGGGGTGGTGGAGGCATTGGGGAATATCGGTAGAATAAGAGTGTTCTCTCTCTGTCTTTCTCTGTCTCTGTCTCTGTCTCTCTTTCTCTCGCTGAAGAAGAAGAAGTAGATGATGACTGGTTGGTTGTTTGGATTTTACGGCATGTCAACCCTTGGGTTATTTTATGCTGAATACATTTTGTTTTATTTATTTTTGATAGGTATTCAATTTTTAAATTTCAACTCAATTTATTTTAAAAGAAGTAATTTTTCTTTTTAATCCATATATAGGACCCTAACAGGTACTATCTCTCCGGGTCAAAGTGGACTTAGAATAAATGACGATGAATATCTACTACACACTCCCCAGGGGTCCAGAATTGGAAATTCACCATTAGATTCCGTTTAATGTCATACCAAGAAAAGAAGAGAAGAAGAAGAAGAAGAAGAAGGACGTGAGGAAAATAAGGAATTACCGTTGACAAAAATTAGGAAGAAAGAAGAAAAAGAAGACCAAAATATAGATGTGTAAGAGTATGAGTGAGTGATAGAAGAAGAAGAAAAGAAGAAGAAGAAGAAGAAGAAGAAGGAAGAAGAAGAAGAAGAGAAGAAGAAGAAGAAGAAGAAGAAGAAGAAGAGAACAGTGTGGATGAAATGGTAATTGAGTGAAGGTATGAGAAAAATCAACAGGAAACAGACGCTCTCTCGCGAAAGAAGGGAGATAAAGTGTGGGTTAACAAAAGTTGCTCATTAAAGAGAAAATGGTGAAAGGCGAAGGAGAAGATAAGAGAAGAATTTAAAGAACGTTAGATGAGAAAAAGAAGAAAAAGAAACTATTGTGAAGAAGAAGAAGAAGAAAAGAAGAAGAAGAAGAAGAAGAGAAGAAGAAGAAGAAGATTGAGGAGGAGAGAAGGTGATGATGATGAAGACGTTTATGATGAGGAAGAAGATGAATAATAATAATAATTATGAGAAGAAGAAGAAGAAGAAGAAGAAGAAGAAGAAGAAGAAGATTGAGGAGGAGGAGAAGGTGATGATGATGAAGACGTTTATGATGAGGAAGAAGATGAATAATAATAATAATTATGAGAAGAAGAAGAAGAAGAAGAAGAAGAAGAAGAAGAAGAAGAAGAAGAAGAAGAAGAAAATACTAAGAGTTAGAAAGTGCAACGGATATATGCATAGACTTAATACACTTCTAAAGGATAGGTTGCAGGTGCAATCCTGACTACGGTTTATAAAAGTAAAAAGTCGTCGGAGTGGCCTAAAGTCGGTAGGAGCCATACAGCGAGGGAGTATATCCCTTTTCACTAGCGCTAGACTAAGAAGATTGTTTTGGCGTCTGAGGTGGAGCACTACTCCTACCATCAACTCCTTACTTTACCGCACAGATCACTGTGCTACTCATACTGATTTAACCCCGTCCTCTACGGGTTATGATAGTATAAAATACTTAACATTGCTAAACACGATCATGGTTAACGGAATGCAAACAAAGTACCGTGGCTCCCGATTTCGACATGACAAGAAGTTTCCAGAGTTCGACGAGATGGTTCCGAGTTCGACGAGAAACACTGAAGAAGACCTGAGAGCACATCGGCTGAAACATTAAGCATATAACAATAAACATGAGGACAAGAACGCGAAAAATCAAAATAATACAAATTATCAAGCATTGTCTGAAGAATTCAGACAAATACATATCAAATATTGTGGCTGATACGACAGAAACTGTCGTATCAGCCACAGTATTTGATATTTGATTCACCAATATGAATAAAGCACCTGTCTAATTTTTAATGACACACACTTATACACACACACTCCCTCTCTCTCTCTCTCTCTCTCTCTCTCTCTCTCTCTCTCACACACACACACACACACACACACACACAACTTCTGCATTGACCTCTATGTGATAAAACACACACACACACACATACACACACACACACACACACACACAATATATATATATATATATATATATATATATATATATATATATATATATATAAGTGCTTAATTGGAATCGTACCTAATTTTTGAAAATTAATTAATTAATAATGAATTAGGCGGGAATACCTATTAAATGTATGGCTAAATAAATCGAGAAAAATCAATCTCTGTATGTACATTTCGGCCTATTAGGCCTCATCAGCAGAGCTATAGATCGGAAGACCGCCCTGTGCGTGATTTGAAACCGGACTGCCAAGCTGACAGGCCGATCTCATAACCCCTACACTAAACGAACTTCTTAGATTTTATGGGCCGAAATGTACATACAGAGATTGATTTTTCTCGATTTGTTTAGCCATACATTTAATAGGTATTCCCGCCTAATTCATTATTAATTAATTAATTTTCAAAAATTAGGTACGACTCCAATTAAGCACTTATTCTCCCAAAAATTATCGGCAAAAAGCCATTCTAAACAAACCTTATTTACAACATATATATATATATATATATATATATATATATATAGAGAGAGAGAGAGAGAGGGGGGGTAAGAGAGAGAAAATATGGGCGCTATGTTTATAAGTAAATAGTTCTCAAAATCGTAGGTAGAGCATTTATATCTAAGTTAGTGTAGCTTGGACAAGGGGTCAACGCCGCTAGGTTACTGAAATTTCTCGCCTATACGATTATTCAAAACATATATATTATATATATATATATATATATATATATATATATATATATATATATATATATCATCATTCATTGGCAATTCAGTCTCGAAAGACTATGATAAAAGTTTTTGTGTGCCCCTGAAGTTGCAGCGCCTCCTGTGACTGTGAAGTCCAATGTTTGAAAACATTCTCGAACACAGATTTTGCATTTGTAGGTTGTCCCTGTAGATGATGATGTTCCAATGCTTTGTTGCCGTTGCTTTCTTATGGACCTCTTAGCTTCATGATGTTGTATCAGGGTGACTTCTGACATATACAGTCCTCTATGGAGATTCTGCCGCCACCGAGGCGGTCTTGAGCCAAATTTTCCCAGCTGGAAGGGACAATGCCAAAGCACCTGAGATCATTTTTGCAGACATCCTTGAATCGCTCTACTGAGACAACGTCGTCTCCGATGGTTGGGTCATGTACGTCGGATGGATGATGGACGAATCCCGAAAGACATCCTGTATGGAGAGCTAACATCTGGTATATATATATATATATATATATATATATATATATATATATATATCAAGGAAATGTCATGGATAACGATCATTTTAACATTTATGGTAGCGTGGCCGAGGTGTCAGTCAAGCCCGCTAGGTTTGTAGCTTTACCACGGATATTAGCGCAACGTGAAATACAAACAGCTTCCTCGCACAGGATTTGAACTCATCTCGTTGTGTCCATTTCCAACGACGGTAACCCTTACCCACGTGGAGAGCTCGATCTTTGGTCAAGAAAAAGGTTTAAATGTCGGCCATTTTCCGATTATAGATCAATTTCTTCCCACAGGTGTCTGTGTATACCTATGAGTTGCATCAGACTCCTAACTTTATTGAAACTTTTCTATAAGGTTAGTGGTTTGAGTTTGAGTTTGAGTTTTGTTTAACGGCATATCAACCCCTGTGGGTCATTTAATGCCAAAAAGGTTATTTTGGATTTCAGACTTTAAGGTAGTGGTTCTATGGAGATAATTGGTTATGTTCTGTTATATTTTGTTGAAAAGGTTGCTTTTTTTATATAAAATTTAAAATGTTTTCAGGGTTTGTATTCTTGAAGATGTCTTTCAGGTTTCTAGCTTGATAGTAATTTGCGCGGATATGTTTAAGTCTGTTACAATTTAGAAGGATATGCTTGGTTGTAAGTTGTACTTTGCATGTTGGGCACACTGGGGCATCCTCCCCTTTTAACAGGTACGAATGGGTAATGTGGGTGTGCCCAATACGCAATCTGGCGAGTATTACTTCTTCTCTTCTAATACTTCTGTGGGCTATCGGCCACTCTCCAATAACTTCCTGTATTTCATGGAGCTTGTTTTGAGTCAGATTAGTGGTTTGTTTTGTTTTGAGTCAGGTTAGTGGTTTGATGAAACTCTTTGGTATATACATATAACCGCAAATGATTGATTTTTGAAGTCTTTTTCTTGGCCAATTTTTAAGACTTTTTCTTTATCATATAAATGTTCTTCATCCCCTAGGTTTGAGCACTCTGGGGGGATTCCGCTGACGGCCGCCAACTCAAGCGTAAACGCAACGCTCTTCTCTATAAGGAATGGAGCACTCTGTGACGGCCTTTACACGCAAAGCGATGTGTGTATTAAAACAGTTAAAATCCCCTTCCCATTCTGTAAGTGAAGACAGCCTAATGGTTAAGGTGCCTTACAAAATGTTTAGCCACACTGAAGAGACTTGATAAGTCGAAACACGTGTCTGTGGATGACCCTATATATATCCTTCCTTTCTTTCTCTTTTCAACACACACACACACAAACACACACACACCACACACACACACACACATATGTATATAATATATATATATATATATATATAATATATATTATATATATATTGAAATGAAAAATAAAGGAAAGAAAGTATTGATTGGGTAAAATAGGATATTTTAATTAAATTTTATCCATTCAATACTTTCTTTCTTTTATTTCTCTTTTCAACATACTGTCGGATTCACTTCCATTTTCATTTTACACACACACACACACACACACACACACACACACACGTATATACATATAAATATATATATGTATATATATAGTTGCAAGGTTGCAGGTATGAGTAATTCAGTGCGGATCGAACTCACTATTCAGTAATAATGGATCAGCGATTCTGATTTGTTAACAATTACACCACGAGGGGGCGTCCTGTTATTGAGAAAGGTATGCATCGATATTTGTGAAGGAATGTAGAGAATATTTTTTTGGGAAAAAAGAAGGTTAAGAAGCCAAAGGAAAGAAGAAAGAAAGAGAGTGGGAGAGTGAAAGACAGAGAGAGAGAGAGAGAGAGAGAGAGAGACACACACACACACACAGACAGACAGACAGAGACAGAGAGAGAGGTGGGGTTGGCAGAGAAAGAGAGACAGAGACAGAGAGAGAGAGAGAGAGAGAGAAACACACACACGCACACAGACAGAGGCAGAGAGAGAGGTGGGTTGGCAGAGAGAGAGAGATTGAGAGAGAGGGAGAGAGACACACACACAGACAGAGCAGAGACACAAAGAGAGGTGGGTTGCAGAGAGAGAGAGAGAGAGAGAGAGAGAGAGACACACACACACACACACACACAGACACAGACACAGACAGACACAGAGAGAGGTGGGGTTGCAGAGAGAAGAGAGAGAGGAAAGAGAGAGAGAGAGAGTGAGAGAGAGTGAGGCACACACACACACACACACACACACAGACAGAGACAGAGAAAGAGGTGGGTTGGCTGAGAGAGAGAGAGAGAGAGAGAGAAAGAAAGAGGAGAGAGAGAGAAAGAAAGAGAGAGAGAGAGAAGAGAGAGAGAGGGGGGGAGTAGAAACAAAAAGTAGTTCAACAAAAAGTTTCAGAGAGAAATTATTTTGAAAGTTAAGGCTCTTTTTTCCTGTTTTTTTTGTTGCTTTTATTTTTATTTTTTTGAGTGTGTATTTTTTTTCCTCTCTAACGTCTGGCGAGGGGTTCTTCCATAATTCCAAATTATTCATTTATTTGTTTATTTATTTGTTTTTAATTTTCATCTATTTTATTTTATTTTCTTTCTTCTTCTTTTCTTTTTCTTTTTTTCTTTTCATTTTTTTTTTACAACCTCAGCCCCAGTCATTGGCACATGTAATAGTCGATAGTGTTGTTTAATGGGAAGAGAGAAGAGGTTCAGGCTGCTGAGTTTGGAGGAAGATTTTACTGAGAGATGTGCTGGAATGAGAGAAAGAAGAAGAAGAAGAAGAAGAAGAAGAAAGAAGACAGGCAGGCAGACAGACAGACAGACAGACAGTGAAATTATACAAACATACAGGGATCAAAAGGAATAGGAATGCTGTCTTCGTAGGGAAAGGATTTGCACTGGAATAGAAAAAAAGGGACAAAGTTGGCGAATAAAGTCCTAAACCATCTTTCTGTAGAACGGAAAAGGGTAAAGAGAAAGAAGATAAACCTAAGTGGAGATGGGCGGGGTGTGGTTGTTACAGGAAGAGCAAGAGTCTGGTCAGCTACGCCGAAAAGAAGAAGAAGAAGAAGAAGAAGAAGAAGCAGAAGAAGAAGAAGAAGAAGAAGAAAGAAGTCCTGGAATCCGTAAGAATAGAAATGATTGGAGATGACGTAGAGTCGAGGGTAACCTCCCCCCCATGCTGAAAGTTGGGATGGATGGAAGGGTGTGGCTGTCTCGTTTGCACAAGGAGAGGGGGGCAAAGTTTGTTAAGGCGAGGAGAGATTCTGAGTTAAATGCTAAAAGAAATCTAGATCGCGGACGGGGGAGTTGGATCCTATTGTATAAAAATGGGACCGTAGCTGTCTCTCATTCCAGACCCCCCCCTCTACGCACACATGCGCGTGTAATGCTTTCCCCCTTGCCTCAGCCATCTTTGCCCCTCTCCCAGGCACGATATCAGAGAGAGAGAGAGAGAGAGTGAGAGAGAGAGAATTTTTGCCCTCTCCTCCCTCGCTTCATTCCAACCCCTACCCCTCCTCTCCCTCTTCCGTTCTTCTTTTTCCGTCCCATTCCTGTGTCTCTCCCCTCATAACCCCTTCACTGTCTCTGTCTCCCCTTTTTTTACCGAAGAACTTGATTCCACAACAGGATTTTTCTGAGATTCCTTCGGATAATACTATTCTAAAATGTTTCTGCTTCTTCTGTCGCTTTGAGCACTTTGCATATTTTTGCTGTTACTTTTCCTGTGAAGAATTGATACTTTGTCCTGCACAAGGCCACGATATTTGAGTACTTCCGAATATCTATCTAGTTTGTACGCTCTGTCTCCCCTTTTTTACCGAAGAACTTGATTCCACAACAGGATTTTTTTTGAGATTCCTACGGATATTACTATTCTAAAATGTTTCTTCTTCTATCGCTTTGAGCACTCGGCATATTTTTGCTGTTACTTTTCCTATGAAGAAATGATGCTTTGTCCGGCACAAGGTCACGATATTTGAGTACCTGCGAATATCTACGCTAAACAAGCTTTCTATTCGTCGTGCCATTTAGCTCAGTCGGTAGAGAATCCGAATCAGAATTAAGAGTTCCGGATTTGATACCAGCCCTCGCCAACTCAGCTCATGAGTAGCATAACTTGGATCTATTCCAAGTAGGAAGTTGATGGTAGGTGTGGCACTCCACTTTAGACCCAAAACCAATGTCCGTTGCTGGCCGGCTGATATTAATCTGGTTGGTTGGATTTTACGGCATGTCAACCCTTATTGAGTTATTTCGTACCAAAGATATTTTGTGTTATTCATTCTTGATGGTATTCAAATATTTATAAACTTCATTTTAGACAATTTTCTTTCTATTTAACCCATAATAAGTTTTTGAAATTTAAATGTTTTTAGAGAACTTCTTAACATAAGCGTATCTGAAGCTCACTCGTACCTCAAATTTTTAGCTCTGAACACAAAGCAAAAAATTGACTTTGAGAGCTTCTAACTCGAAAAAATCCGTAGGTTGTGGCACTCGTAACTCATGGCATCACAAATATATATATATATATATAATATATATATATATATATATATATATATATATATATAAAGTACCCGGTGCATAACCGGACTAAAACAATTTTAGGAACACAATGGCGTGCGAGAGAAAGGGTGAAGGGATGAGGATGAGAAATTCTCTTGTTATAAAATTTATTTTAGGAATTTATTCACTTTTAAAATACTATTTTGAAAAATGTAACTTTAAATTCGTGAGTGGTTTGAAACATAATTTATTTTTCTAAAGGTTACTTTGAAGAGTCCCACAAATCAATTATTTTTTAATTATTGAATTATAAACATTTTGCCCTAAAAAAGGCCGTTTTCTTTGTAAACTTAAGTATCTTATAATTTTGCATTATTATTATTTTATTACATATTTAAAATAATAATAAATAGAATACAATGTGTACATGAACAAACTCTCGGTCGAAACACGTGTTGGCATTTCATTAAAGCATTTTTATCCATTCCACATTTTCTTTCCTTTATGTATTTATCTTTTCAACACACACACACACACATACATATATTATATTATATATATATATATATATATATAATCCAAAAGTCCAGAGAAGAAATCTTCCTTACGACATAGGTTTTTTTTAAAACAACTTGTCACAGTTTGAGAGCCTCAATATATATATATATATATATATATATATATATATATATATATATAGAGAGAGAGAGAGAGGGGGTGAGGGTGAGACGTGTGAAAAAGTTTGCAAATAAATAACATTTCTTTCTTTAATACGTTTAAGATTTAGTCGTATCAAGTGTTGATTACAGAGCTGTATCATGCTAACGATAAATTGTTGGTTCTTGTCCAGAATAACCCGCCGAGCAAAGATGTACGGCGATCTAGAAAAGATTGTATAGCAACATAATACTTACATCCATCATACGGATAACTGAAGGTTTCAGTCATATCTTCCTTTTAATATAAACGGTTTGGCACTCCCCTTCACTTTTGTCTCTTTCCACTCTCTCTCTCCTCTCTCTCTCTCTCTCTCTCTCTCTCTCTCTCTCTCTCTCTCTCCTCTCTCTCCTCTCTCTCTCTCTCTCTCCCTTAGCATTAAATCCTCTACAACCTACAAGAAAAATATCTCCTCTAACAATTAGCAAATCTCAATTGATTCCGAGACCCATTTTTGTTTGGTTCTGGTTGGGTTAGAGAAAAAGTCAGGGAAAAAAAAACGCAAATAGCCGTCTACTAGCTCGTAGAAGACGTAACCTCGAAAACGTAACCATTCATGAATAAACTGAAGACAATGAATGAAACTTCGTTTTCTAAAACCTAAATTCATATTTCATCTTTCTTAGTATTACAATCATATTAAAATGAAACAGCACATCACATGAAAATAAGCACTCAGTGTTACATAATTCATGGATAGTTTATGATTTATGTACGTTCCTGTACGTAAGAATATTTTTGAATAAGAGTTCGTTAGATTAAAATCGGAGGGAGTTAATTGGGGAATTTCCATAACCGTTAGGGTTATGATTGATTTATGATGACCTTGACTTGACCCCTCTAAATTGCACGATTACAGGCGTGAGAAGTTTAGTTTATATGCTACTAGTCACTTGCTGAGAGCGGACGCTCTCGATCTGCGTGGAATCTTATGGGCTGGGTTGTTTTAAATAAAAGACTAAAGAAAAACAACATGTTTTGTTAAGTTATTAAAACAAGAAATGATCAACCCGAAAAAGAAAGAGGAACAAACACGAAGAAATCAAGAAGAAGAAACCAGCCCGAGAAAACAGCTCAACAAGAGAAGATGGCGTTCGAATTAGTGGCAGGCAGTAAGCGGCCGAATAATGAAGTAAGAACCCACTGTAATCTGAAGATTAGTTGAATAAATTCCTACCATGAAATTGTGTTTGTGCATTATTTGAAATGAACTCATTGCTTTGATAGTTAAGTCCTTTTAAGACTTAAATGACAGTTAAGTCCCTTTGTTCTTTTTCTGAGAAGAAACTCGTAAACAATGGCAGCCATCTTTGATTCAACGTAATTTTCACGGAGAAAACATGACGCTTTTTAAATCCATTTTAATGCATGTTTTTAACTCCAAAATATAATGAAATTTCTTTTTAATAACAATTAAGATCATTTCAAATAATGCGCAAGTACAATTTTATGGTAAGTATTTAGTCACTTAAAGTTCAAGATTACCATTATAATATACTTTAAACCATATAATTGCTTTCAAATTATTCATGTTAGGTTGGAATACTTGAAACTATACAACATGTATTTTTTGGTATAATATAGGAATATTCGATATATAAGTGTGGGAAAAAGTCTTAATAATCATGCTGTGTACGGGATTAACCCATAGGTATAAATTAACCCATGACGAGTTGACATGCCGTTAAAATCAATCAATTAATTAATCAAATTTTGTGTCACACTTCAAGATAATCTATCAAAAATCATTTATCTCGATAGCACAAGCTTGGGGATATCGGGTTCGATCCCAAGCACTGGTTTTTCGTTGGCCGTGCTATTTCTGGACGGGTTGGCAAGCCGTTAAAACCAATTACTCAGTCATTTAATACTTTTAAGATATTGTTATATCAAGTGTTGATTAGAGAACTGTATTACGCTGACGATAAATTGTCGTTACTTGTCCGGAATAGCCCACTGAGGAAAGATCTGCGGTAATCTAGAAAAGATTGTAGCGAAATATTATACTTACATTCACCATCCAGATAAGAGTAAATTTCATTCTTTATCTTCCTTGTTTATTTATATATTATATATTATATATATATATATATATTACCAAACTTGTGGTAAACCCTTGCGGTAAGAAAAAAAAAACAGCAAATAGTTTTGATTGTAAAAATATACTACCAAACATCTCCTGGGGAGAAAAAAAACTTTTGGGATTGATAAATAAAAAATACACAGTGTTCTGTGCATGCGTGCTTATAGCTGGCACTATTGTGGCCACATGATCGACGTTTGGATCTGATCACACCATTTTGCTTGCTGCCTTTACAGTGTAAATTACTTGCAGTATGTTCCAAGGAAGAACAAAGAACAGTTTTCTGTTCTAGATTTCTCTAGTCAGAAGGAGCTGAAATTCATCGGGGGATTTTAGCACAATACCGGGACAGTGCTCTACAACGTAGACGTGTGTATGAGTAGATAGAGATGTTTAAAAGTGGCCGGACAAGTGAGACGCACGAAGAGGAAACAGGACACTCGTCAACTTCCACCACTGATGAAAAGATTAAACAAGCTCGATAGATATTAGTGGTGAACCGGCGCGTTATTGTTACGTAATTCATAGGTAGAATAATGTACGTACCTGTAGTAAAAATAGTTTAAGACTTCGTTAGATTTAAAATTAAGTGGAAATTTCCATAACCTTTAGGGTTATGAGTGATTTGTGATGACCCCGATTTCATTCCTCCGATAGTACGCGATTACAGGCGTGAGATAGTTTTAGTCAGATGCGACGAGTAATCCAGAGTGAGCGGATGCATAGATCCGCTACTTCTGAGAGTCGCTTTCCGATCCGCTGCGGAGTTGTTGAAATAAAAGACTTATAAGGAAAATAAGAAGTCTTGCTTTATTGATTAAGTAACATAATGCAGAAACCCAGCCCGAAAAAGAAGAAAAATCAACCACCAGCAGAAAGCCTTGAATAGAAATAAGCCCAAAAAGAAAAGATGGCGGTCGAATTAGCAGCAGACACTAAGCGGCAAACGAAATAGAAGAAGAGTTACAAGTAAGAGCCTTTCATCCCATCTCTACTATTTTGTCTCTCTCTCTGTTTCTCTCTGTCTGTCTGTCTCCCCCTCTCTCTCTCTCTCTCTCTCTCTCTCTCTCTCTCTCTCCTCGCCCTGTCGGCTGTGGCGTTAGAATACACTGACTGCACCTCTGCAGAGGGGTAAGACTCCTTCGATTAGGCCACCTGTTGGGATCATAGGTGGCGACCCATGATGCTTAAGGGCGGAATCCTGGGGATGAACAACCCATGACATGCAACATTCCACTTAAACCCTTATGTATGTCAAGCCCCAGCACCTATATAATTGCCCCAACCCTATTGCCCTTCTGGCAACCCCAAACCCTTTTTATCATATGGGTACTAGAAGGCGGTGGCTGAGGGTCCTCATGTTCTGGGTTTGACGTTGATAGTGAGGTTTCAGATTTAGAGGTCTGGGGAATGTTGAACACCTCTTGATCACCATTGTTCCCTAGTCCACTCTGATCCGGAGTGGTAGTACCTGTTAGAGTCCCTTCTATGGGTTTAAAAAGAAAAACATGACTTTATTAAAAAAATGAGTATTCATTAAGAATGAATTTTATTTCAAAATTTTTTCGGCATTAAATGAGCCACTGAGGTTGATATGCCGTAAAACAAACTAAAACTCTCTCTCTCCCAATTATATATACCCGATGTGTTATAAGTGGTATATAATATTATCATCAATGATCAAGCTTATTCTCTGCAGATTAGTCATGGTTCTGCCGATCAAATCATCCAAGATGAGCTCGGCTACCATAAAACTAAAATGCGGATAAATTTTTAATTTCAATTTTATATCATTTCTATGTAGATCCTTTTTAAATAAAAAATATTCTGTATCATTCAGATATCAAGGGAGTCTATTCCCTTTTCTCTAGCGCTAGACTATGGAGATTGTTTTTGCATCTGTGGTGGAGTGCCATACCTACCGTCAGCTCCTCACTTTACCGCATAAATCCAAGCTGTGCTACTCATGCTCTGTGTTGGCGGGGACTGATGTTGTACTTGAAACCTTGTGGTTCCTAGATGGATCCATACTTTTAAAATATTTTACCTCAGATATATCCAAAGCCGAGTAAGATGAACAAGACACGCTGGATACTTTTGGAGAAGCAAGGACGAACTCATAAGTGACGCTCTCCCATGGAAGCCAGCACATGGACACGCTAGTGTGAGCTGTCCAGCAGAGACATACATTGACCAGCTCTGCGCAGATACTGGATGCTGCGCAGAGGACCTCTCGAGAACAATGAGTGATAGAGACGGTTGGTGAGAGATTGTCATGGATATCCGTGCTAATAGCGCAACATGATGATAATGAGGAGGAGGAGGATGATGATGAGGATGCTATTCTAAGCGGGCTATTCTGGACAAACATCGAATAAAGATATTAGAAATATCATTAGTCGATTAACCTGAGGACAAACCAATATCCATGTAAGAAAAAACTCAGGTTTCTGGAATTTTTTCTTTTGTTTAAGATTCTCCGACTATCACACACACACACACACACACACACGGATTCATTATATAGTATAGATATTCCCGATCTTTCGTATTTTTTTTCTTTCTCTCGGGTTCTTGACAATTTCTTCTTATTCTCTCTTCTCTCTCTCTCTCTCTCTCTCTCTCTCTCTCTCTCTCTCTCTCTCTCTTTTCTTTTCTTTTTTTCTTTCTTTATTTTTTCCTACTTTTTTCTTTCTATGTTACTATCTTATTTCTTGTTTTTTCTTTATTAGAGATTTATTATTGTCTTTCTTTCTTTTTCTTTCTTTGTTTCCATTACCTCCTCTGTGCATTCTCTGCAGCAACGTTCTCTTCTTTCTTTCTTTCTTTCTTTCTTTCTTTCTTTCTTTCAAGTGTCGTTGACAATTTCTTTTTAATCTCTTTCCCTTCCATTTATTTCCTTTCTTTCTTTTTATTCTTCCTATTTCTTTCTTTCTTTCTTTCTTTCTTTTTCTTTATTCTTTGTCTCTATTTTCTGTTTTTTTTTCTCTATCAACTTTTTCTTTTTTCTTTCTTTCTTTCACTCTGGTGTTTTTCATAATCTTTTATTACTCTCTCTCTCTCCCTCTCTCTCTCTCCCCATTTTTTCTTCTTTTTTTGTTCCGCTTCCTTGCTTTCTTACAGTTTAATTTCTTTTTCTTTTCTGTCTCTCCCAGTTTTATTTTTTCATTCTTATTTTATTACGATTTTCATTCTTTACACTCTTTCTTTCTTTCTCATTAAATCTTTTTCTCTTTTGTTTTGCTTTTTTTCTTCACTGTCCGTTTACTTTACGATCATCTTTCTTTCTTTCATTCCTAAATTTCCTCCTTCTTTCTCTCTTCCTTTATTACTTTTTCTTTTTTTCTTTCTTAAAATTGCTCTTTCTTGCTTCATATTCTTTCTTTTTTTCTTTCTTTCTTTCTACTTTAAAATTCTTTCTCTCTTGTTTCTTTTTTACTATCATTAACTTTACGATAATCTTTCTTTTCTTTCTTTCTTTCTCTCTTCCCTTCTTCATTTCTTTCTTAAGATCCTGCTTTCTTTCTTTCTCTCTTTCTTTTGTTTCTGCCTACTTACCTTCGTTCATCCATTACACGTTCCCACCCACGCAACAACCCACCAACCATCTATATAACTAACAATCTTTTCACTTATGAACATAAACAGATACAATGATATGCAAAAGATGCAAACCACCTGACTCGTATACAATGCGATTTGTTCAATTCTACCTTGAAAGCATTAAGTGCTCACGAAAAGTGCTTCCAGTTGTTACTCACCACTATACAACTAGTTTTCTCGTTCTGCAGAAAACAATACGTGTTGGAAGATTGAAAGTTGAACGGATTATGATGCTAAAACAGACCAAGCAAGCGAAAATAGGCCTCTTGAAACACTAGTCAAATTCTTGGTGGATATGGAAGACGAATGGTAATTTCATATGGTAAACGGGGAAATTCCAGAGTCTGCTACGTCCTATGGAATCGTTAAGAGGGTTTTTTGCGTGTAATTATGGGATGGTGAATTTGGCAAATCTAAAAAAAAAATGTTAAGAAAAAAAAAAAATAAAAAAAGAATTTAAAAGAAGGAAAGAAAGGGAGAGGGTAAGATGAAATTGTCAGTAATACTGGATTGAAGGAAAAAAGGGGAAAAAAGAAAAACGGAATAAAAAAAATCATAAAGAAAAGAGAGAAAGCGTAATAAAAAATAAGATAAAGAGTGGAGGTAAAAGTAAGAAAAAGAGAGGAGATTAATAAAACGTGAAAGAAAGAAAAAGAAAGGAAAGAGAAGAAAAGGAAAAAGAAGAGAAATTGTGAACAAAACAAAGAAAGAGAGAAAGAAAGAGAAAAGAAAAAGAATAACGTAGCAGACATAAAAAAAAGAAGAAAGAAAGAAAAAAAAAACAAAGAAGGAAAAGCTAGAATACTGTTAAAAAAATGCGAAAGAAAGAAAGAAAAATCGACTCCACTATAAACAAATCCAAAAGAAAGAAAAAGAACGAGAAAGGTAAAAAGTAAAAGAAAAGAAAAAAAGAAAAAAGAAAGAAAGAAAGAAAAAAGTGACACAAACAAATCCAAGGAAAGATAGAAAGGAAGAAACAAAGAAAGAAAGGAAAGAAGGAAAAGCTATAAAACTGTAAAAAAAATCGGAAAAGAAAGAAAGAAAAAAAACGGGCGACACTAATAAATAAAAAAGAAAGAAAGAAAAGCCTATAAATGCTGTAAAAATCCGGAAAGAAAGAAAGAAAAAAATTAAATAAAATTTTAAAAAAAGCGACACTAATAAATCCTAAAGACAGAGAGAAAGACAAAAGAAAAAAATTTATAAAAATTAGAGATAATTGGTAACAACAGAAAAAAAAGCGAAAAAAGGCGAAGAAAAAGAAAAAGTAATAGCCATAAGACTCTTACAGAATTGAACTAAAGAAGAAAGAAAGGATAAATAGAAAGGATAAATCCGAAGAAATAAGTAAAAGAAAGAAGAGACTTTAATGAATCCGAAAGAAAGAATGTTGGGAAAAGGACTTAAAAAAGAGGTGAGGCAGAGAACCGGACACTTTTGGATATTTAGTAGCGGGAAAATTGTAAAGGAGGAAAAGAAAAAGAAAGAAAGAAAGATGACAGAGATAATGAGAAAGAAAAGACTCTAACAGAAAGAAAAACACAGGCCGCTCGCCGTGCTCTATGAACATCGGCCCAGCTATACCTGACAGTACGTTCGACAAATACAATACAACCCCCCGCGGTTCGCACGTCAGCGGTGATGCATCATAACAGCCGATACGATTCGAATCTAGCGCGAACAAGTAGATCTCAAATTAAACCACGCAGACTCAGCCTACAGTCTGGTAGTCGTTAAATCTCGCTACGCTCCAATCAACGGATGCGTATCGTGCCTGATAATGACAGGCAAGCCCGTCAAGAAACAAAAAGAAAAAAAAAAACAGAAAAACTAAGCAACACAACACGAACACAACAAAAAAATCCAAAAAAAGAAAAGATGAAAGAAGTAAAGAAAGAACGAAAGAAGAAACGAAGCGAGAAAAGAAAGGATGGAAACCATATAAAGAGAAAACCGAAAGAAAGTAAAGAAAAAGGAAAAGCCTCATAATATTAACAAAATCAAAACAATAGGCAAGAATTATTTACAAGCTTTCTTTCTCCTCCACGTTTACCTTTCATTTTATCTCCCCCTCGCTCCCGCCCTCTCACCCCCTTCTTCTCCTCTCTCTCTCTCTCTCTCTCTAATTTTAATTATTTATTTCTTCACTCACTCAGTATCTCTCCTTGCCCCACTCCCTCTTTCTCTTCTCTCTTTATTCATTCATTTATTTTATTTTCTCCACTCACTCTGCTCTCTCATCTCTCTCTCTCTTCTCTCAATCTCCTCTCTCTCGCTCACTATCTTTTATCTCTCTATTTATTTATTTATTTCTCCACACACACACTCTCTCTAACTCCTTTCTTTTTCCTATCTCTCTTTCTCTCTTTCTTTCTTTCTTTACTTTCTTCTCCTCACAATTTCTCCTACTTAAATGATCATTATATCCCTTCTTGCCTCACCTTCTTACTTAATCCTTTACAACACCCCCAACTATAAATCCCCCACCCACACCCTGACCACCCCGTTCTGAGTTACTTCCTTGAGAATCCTTCGCCAACACCCTTCCCTTTTTTATGTTTTTTTCTAATCATCTTGGGACTCACCATATTATAAGCTGATCTGCCTAAGGGTTGGAAAACTATTAAATGCAAACTTTTCTCTAAATACCCTTCTCTTTCTTTTCTTTTTCCTTTTTTTGTTTTCTTTAAATTTCATCTTTGGGGATTCTTTCCTTTATGTGTATTTATTTCATCTCTAATACCGACTCTTTTTTTTTTCTAGTCAAAAGAAAAAAAAAAACCCGAAAAAGATGAAAAGGTAGGAATATGAGATCTAAACATGACGTTACATCCCAAAGATATACTTTATAAAATATATAGCGACTGATTCGGAAATAGGCTTAAGTTGGAGAACAGGAGGAGAAAATGAAGAAAAAAATAGAAAAATTAAGTGTGGAATGAAGACAGGAATGAAAGCAAGAAAGAGAGGGAAAATAACATTGGGGGAAAAACTGCAATAAGTTGAATGAATTTAAAAAAAAGGCGTTATGACGAGGAGAAAGAAATACAGGTCAAAAGAAAGGAGAGCTAGGGCTATGGAAATACGCTACCCTACAAACAATTTGAGATTCAGGGTTCATGCGAACAAATGGGTTGAAGGAGGGCCGTATTTATCCGCAACTGTTAGATTGACACAAGTCGTAAGTATGGGGCATCAATGAGGGTTTTCAACAATAATAGATCTGCGAGACAAGCTGCTAACACCATTACACCACGGCTGGACATCCTCTTT
>CM042166.1:12230309-12255517 GCA_023376005.1 Doryteuthis pealeii | reverse complement strand
AAGAGAGAGAATGAAAGTTTGGCGAATAAAGTCCTAAACCATTTCTGCAGAACGGAAAAGGGTAAAGAGAAAGAAGAATAAACCTAAGTGGAGATGGGCGGGGTGTGGTTGTTACAGGAAGAGCAAGAGTTCTGGTCAGCTACGGCCGAAAAGAAGAGAAGAAGAAGAAGAAGAAGAAGAAGAAGAAGAGAAGAAGAAGAAGTCTGGAATCCGTAGAATAGAAAATGATTGGAGATGACGTAGAGTCGAGGGTAACCTCCCCCATGCTGAAAGTTGGGATGGTGAAGGGTGTGGCTGCTCGTTTGCACAAGGAGAGGGGGGCAAAGTTTGTTAAGGCGAGGAGAGATTCTGAGTTAAATGCTAAAAGAAATCTAGATCGCGGACGGGGGAGTTGGATCCTATTGTATAAAAATGGGACCGTAGCTGTCTCTCATTCCAGACCCCCCCCTCTACGCACACATGCGCGTGTAATGCTTTCCCCCTTGCCTCAGCCATCTTTGCCCCTCTCCCAGGCACGATATCAGAGAGAGAGAGAGAGAGAGAGAGAGAGAGAGAGAGAGAGAGAATTTTGCCCCTCTCCTCCCTCTCTCCATTCCAACCCCAACCCTCCTCTCCCTCTTCCGTTCTTCTTTTTCCGTCCCATTCCTGTCTCTCTCCCCTCATAACCCCTTCACTCTGTCTGTCTCCCCTTTTTTACCGAAGAACTTGATTCCACAACAGGATTTTTCTGAGATTCCTTCGGATAATACTATTCCAAAATGTTTCTGCTTCTTCTGTCGCTTTGAGCACTTTGCATATTTTTGCTGTTACTTTTCCTGTGAAGAATTGATACTTTGTCCGGCACAAGGCCACGACATTTGAGTGCTTCCGAATATCTATCTAGCTTGTACGCTCTGTCTCCCCTTTTTTACCGAAGAACTTGATTCCACAACAGGATTTTTTCTGAGATTCCTACGGATAATACTATTCTAAAATGTTTCTTCTTCTTTCGCTTTGAGCACTCGGCATATTTTTGCTGTTACTTTTCCTATGAAGAAATGATGCTTTGTCCGGCACAAGGTCACGATATTTGAGTACCTCCGAATATCTACGCTAAACAAGCTTTCTATTCGTCGTGCCATTTAGCTCAGTCGGTAGAGAATCCGCCTCGGAATCAAGAGTTCCGGATTTGATACCAGCCCTCGCCACCTCAGCTCATGAGTAGCATAACTTGGATCTATTCCAAGTAGGAAGTTGATTGTAGGTGTGGCACTCCACTTCAGACCCAAAAGCTATGTCCGTTGCTGGCCGGCTGATATTAACCTGGTTGGTTGGATTTTACAACATGTCAACCCTTATTGAGTTATTTTGTACCGAAGATATTTTGTTTTATTCATTCTTGATGGTATTAAAACATTTCTAAACTCCATTTTTAAGACATTTTTTTTCTATTTAACCCATAATACATTTTTGAAATTTAAATGTTTTTAGAGAACTTCTTAACATAAGCGTATCTGAAGCTCACTCGTATCTCAAATTTTAGCTCAGAACACAAAGCAAAAAATTGACTTTGAGAGCTTCTAACTCGAAAAATCCGTAGGTTGTGGCACTCGTAACTCATGGCATCACAATATATATATATATATATATATATATATATATATATATATATATATATATATATACTAGAAGTACCCGGTGCATAACCGGACTAAAACAATTTTAGGAACACAATGGCGTGCGAGAGAAAGGGTGAAGGGATGAGGATGAGAAATTCTCTTGTTATAAAATTTATTTTAGGAATTTTATTCACTTTTAAAATACTATTTTGAAAAATGTAACTTTAAATTCGTGAGTGGTTTGAAACATAATTTATTTTCTAAAGGTTACTTTGAAGAGTCCCACAAATCAATTATTTTTTAATTATTGAATTATAAACATTTTGCCCTAAAAAAGGCCGTTTTCTTTGTAAACTTAAGTATCTTATAATTTTGTATTATTATTATTATTTTATTACATATTTAAAATAATAATAAATAGAATACAATGTGTACATGAACAAACTCTCGGTCGAAACACGTGTTGGCATTTCATTAAAGCATTTTTATCCATTCTACATTTTCTTTCCTTTATGTATTTATCCTTTCAACACACACACACACACACACACACACACACACACACACACACATATATATATATATATATATATATATATATATATATAATCCAAAAGTCCAGAGAAGAAATCTTCCTTACGACATAGGTTTTTTTTAAAACAACTTGTTGCAGTTTGAGAGTTCAATGTATATATATATATATATATATATATATATTATATATATATAGAGAGAGAGAGAGAGAGAGAGAGAGAGAGGGGGTGAGGGTGAGACGTGTGAAAAAGTTTGCAAATAAATAACATTTCTTTCTTTAATACGTTTAAGATTTAGTCGTATCAAGTGTTGATTACAGAGCTGTATCATGCTAACGATAAATTGTTGGTTCTTGTCCAGAATAACCCGCCGAGCAAAGATGTACGGCGATCTAGAAAAGATTGTATAGCAACATAATACTTACATCCATCATACGGATAACAGAAGGTTTCAGTCATTATCTTCCTTTTAATATAAACGGTTTGGCACTCCCTTCACTCTCTCTCTCTCTCCTCTCTCTCTCTCTCTCTCTCTCCTCTCTCTCTCTCTCTCTCTCTCTCTCTCTCTCTCTCTCTCTCCCTTAGCATTAAATCCCCTACAACCTTCAAGACAAATATCTCCCTCTAACAATTAGCAAATCTCAATTGATTCCGAGACCCATTTTTTTTGGTTCTAGTTGGGTTAGAGAAAAAAATCAGGAAAAAAAAAACCCAAAATAGCCGTCTACTAGCTCGTAGAAGACGTAACCTCGAAAACGTAACCATTCATGAATAAACTGAAGACAATGAATGAAACTTCGTTTTCTAAAACCTAAATTCATATTTCATCTTTCTTAGTATTACAATTATATTAAAATGAAACAGCATATCACATGAAAATAAGCACTCAGTGTTACATAATTTATGGATAGTTTATGATTTATGTACGTTCCTGTACGTAAGAATATTTTTGAATAAGAATTCGTTAGATTAAAATCGGAGGGAGTTAATTGGGGAATTTCCATAACCGTTAGGGTTATGATTGATTTGTGATGACCTTGACTTGACCCCTCTGGATTGCACGATTACAGGCGTGAGAAGTTTAGTTTATATGCTACTAGTCACTTGCCGAGAGCGGACGCTGTCATCGGCTCTCGAGATGTCGCTCTTGATCCGCGTGGAATCTTATGGGCTGGGTTGTTTTAAATAAAAAGCTAAAGAAAAACAACACGTTTTTTAAGTTATTAAAACAAGAAATGATCAACCCGAAAAAGAAAGAGGAACAAACACGAAGAAATCAAGAAGAGGAAACCAGCCCGTTAAAACAGCCCAACAAGAGAAGATGGCGTTCGAATTAGTGGCAGACAGTAAGCGGCCGAATTAACAAGTAAGAACCCACTGTAATCTGAAGATTAGTTAAATTAATTCCTACCATGAAATTGTGTTTGTGCATTATTTGAAATGAACTCATTGCTTTGAGTGTTAAGTCCCTTTTAAGACTTAAATGGGAGTTAAGCCCCTTTGTTCTTTTTCTGAGAAGAAACTTCTAAACAATGGCAGCCGTAATTTTCACGGAGAAAACATGACGCTTTTCAAATCCATTTTAATTCATGTTTTTAACTCCAAAATATCATGAAATTTCTTTTTAATAACAATTAAGTTCATTTCAAATAATGCGCAAGTACAATTTTATGGTAAGAATATAGTCACTTAAAGTTCAAGATTACCATTATAAGATACTTTAAACCATATAATTGCTTTCAAATTATTCATGTTAGGTTGGAATACTTGAAACTATACAACATGTATTTTTTGGTATAATATAGGAATATTCGATATATAAGTATGTGAAAAAAAGTCTTAATAATCATGCTGTGTACGTGATTAACCCATAGGTATAAATCAACCCATGACGAGTTGACATGCCGTTAAAATCATTCAATTAATTAATCAAATTTATCACACTTCAAGATAATCCATCAAAAATAATTCATCTCGATAACACAAGCTTGGGGATATCGGGTTCGATCCCAAACAGAGGTTTTCCGTTGGCCCGTGCTATTTTTGGACGGGTTGACATGCAGTTAAAACCAATTACTCAGTCATTTAATACTTTTAAGATATTGTTGTATCAAGTGTTGATTAGAGAACTGTATTACGCTGACGATAAATTGTCGTTACTTGTCCGGAATAGCCCACTGAGGAAAGATCTGCGGTAATCTAGAAAAGATTGTATCGTAATATTATACCTACATTTACCATCCAGATAAGACTAAGTTTCAATCTTTATCTTCCTTGTTTTTCTTTATATATATATATATATATATATATATATATATATATATATATATATATATATATATATTAAAAAAATGTTTTTTTTTTAAATTGGGCGTTATTATGAAGCATTAAAATGTATAAATGAATGAACTCGATATTATGGAGTATTGGATTCACTTATTTTTTTAATTTTTTTTTTTCTCATAAATGTTCAGGTTCGTTAGATACCCTTTGTCAAATGTTACTGTTCAACGGTTTCTTTGTCTCTGTTGTTATCGACAGTGGCAGCGTTTGCGAAATATATGTAATTACGGAGAATTCCGATATCTGCGTTTAATCCCTTCACGTGCGTTTGTAATTTTAGAATCCATTTAGTTTCTGATTGTTTTCTAGATTGCGTTGTTGGGAATGCGTGTTCTAATAAGATGCATTTGAGGTGTGTAAGGTTGTGTGATAAGGTGTTAAAATGAAGTTATTACAAATATTTTACACACGCTGCCACTGTCGATAACAACAGAGACAAAGAAAACGTTAAACAGTAATAACATTTGACAAAGGGTATCTAACGAACCTGAAAATTTAATAAAAAAAATAATTAAAAAATAAGTGAATCCAATACTCCATAATATCGAGTTCATTCATTTATACATGTTTAATGCTTCATAATAACGCCCAATTAAAAAAAAACATTTAAAAAAAATATATATACCGAGAGAAGCATACGGAGACTACCTAAAATACAACATGAATATATATATATATATATTATATATATATATATATATGTGTGTGTGTGTGTGTGTGTGTGTAGTGTTTGCCACTTCTTCGCAGATGTGAGCACACAGAAGGCCCACTGATCCAAATTTGCTTTTATGTTCCCTGTCACACATGAACCCCTTTCTTGGCTTCCTCTCGCATGCGACCGTACGTGACTGAGAAGCTAAGCCCTCGACAGGCAGACCCTGCAACACAGGTCACATATATGGCCAGTCTTAGATGTAGGAGATGTGTCCATGCCGTCCGTTATGTGCCGCTTACGCAGAGGCCGCTTCAGAATGGGGTGCTCGAGCTACCTTACCTCAAATCCTTACAGCTACCATCAGCCGGCTTTTCCAAAATAAAGTGTACCCGGACCCATCTTCTGTCAATTGGTCCTCCTCGCTGAAGCGGACTTCCGCAAGTCTGAAGATGTCTGCCCTATATCGAGAGTTCTTTGCCGCGGTACCAGTTTGTTGTTCAGGGTTTCGAGAGGTGTCCGAACATTTCAGGTGGCTATTGTTAGCCTATGTTTGTTGTAATATTTTCTTGTTTCCGCCCTGGTGATGTGAACAGCCACCAGCCACAGGTTGGTGGCCAGCTTGATCTACCATGCGGTCAGTGTGAGTTCGACCCTACCCAAGGGCAGTTGTGTCTAGCCACACTGAAGAGGCATGATATGCCGAAACACGTGTCTGTGGATGACTTTATTAATATATGCTCCCATAAATTTGGTAATGAGCTCTCTAATTGGTAATTTAAATTAACTCTCACTACTAAGCAAATAAGCAATGATCATTTCTCCGGAAATTTGATCTCTCAGTGACCGAAAAATACATTCCTATGTACTTAATAGTTTAAAAACACCAGTCCCCCGCATCAGCTGTCAGTGGGCGAGGGGATCAGATATCGGACTACCATGCGGTCAGTCTGAGTTCGACCCTACCCAAGGGCAGTTGTGTCTAGCCACACTGAAGAGGCATGATATGCCGAAACACATGTCTGTGGATGACTTTATTAATATATATTTATATATATATATATATATATATATATATATATATATTTATTTATTTATTTATATATATATAAACGTTTTGGCACTCTGAAAATATATATTCTAAAACCTTCAGAGCGTTCTCTGTTTGTCTGTCTGTCTGTGTGTCTATCTCTCTCGTAATCCATAGGTAGCTTATGAATTATGTACGTACCTATAGTAAAAATACTTTAAGACTTCGTTAAATTGAAAATCAGAGGGAGTTAAGTGGAAATTTCCATAACCTTTAGGGATATGAGTGATTTGTGATGACCCCAATTTCATCACTCCGATAGCGCGCAATTACAGGCGTGAGATAGTTTTAGTCAGATGCGACGAGTAATCCAGAGTGAGCGGATGCATAGATCCGCTACCTTTGAGAGTCGCTCCCCGATCCGCTGCGAGTTGTTGAAATAAAAGACTTATAAGGAAAATAAGAACTCTTGCTTTATTGATTAAGTAACATAATGCAGAAACCCAGCCCGAAAAAGAAGAAGAATCAACCACCAGAAGAAAGCCTTGAAGAGAAATAAGCCCAAAAAGAAAAGATGGCGGTCGAATTAGCAGCAGACACTAAGGGGCCAACGAAATAGAAGAAGAGTTACAAGTAAAAGCCCCTCATCCCATCTGTACTCTTCTGTCTCTCTGTCTCTCTCTGTCTCTGTCTGTGTGTGTGTGTGTGTCTCACTCTCTCTCTCTCGCCCTGTCGGCTGTGGCGTTAGAATACACCGACTGCACCTCTGCAGAGAGGTAAGACTCCTTCAATTAGGCCACCTGTTGGGGTCATGGGTGGCGACGTGATGCTTAAGGACGGAATCCTGGGGATGAACAGCCCATGACATGCAACACTCCACTTAAGCCCTTACGTATGTCAAGCCCCAGCACCTATATAATTGCCCCAACCCTATTGCCCTTATGGCAACTCCAATCCCTTTTTATCATATGGGTACAAGAAGGCCGGGACATGAGGGTCCTCATGTCCTGGGTTTGACGTTAAACTCTATGATGATAGTGAGGTTTCAGATTTGGAGGTCTGGGGAATGTTGAGCACCCCTTGATCACCATTGTTCCCTAGTCCACTCTGATCCGGAGTGGTAGTACCTGTTAGAGTCCCTTCTATGGGTCTAAATAGAAAAACATGAGTTTATTAAAAAAATTGAGTATCCATTAAGAATGAATTTTATTTCAAAATTTTATCGGCATTAAATGAGCCACTGGGGTTGATATGCCATAAAACAAACCAAACCAAACCAAACCTCCCTCTCCCAATTATATATACCCGACGTGTTATAAGTGGTATATAATATTATCATCAATGATCAAGCTTGTTCTCTGTAGATTAGTCATGGTTCTGCCGATCAAATCATCCAAGTTGAGCTCGGCTACCATAAAACTAAAATGCGGATAAATTTTAAATCTCACTTCTATTTCATTTCTATGTAGATCCTTTTTAAATAAAAAATATTCTGTATCATTCAGATAACAAGGGAGTCTATCCCCTTTTCCCTAGCGCTAGACCATGGAGATTGTTTTTGTATCTGTGGTGGGGTGCCATATCTACCGTCAGCTCCTCACTTTACAACATAGATCCAAGCTGTGCTACTCATGCTCTGTGTTGGCAGGGACTGGTGTCGTACTTGAAACCTTGTGGTTCTTAGATGGATCCATACTTTATAAACACTTTACCACAGATATATCCAAAGCCGAGTAAGATGAACAAGACACGCTGGACACTTTTGGAGAAGCAAGGACGAACTCATAAGTGACGTTATCCCATGGAAGCCAGCACATGGATACACCAGTGCGAGCTGTCCAGCAAAACCGTACATTGACCAGTTCTGCGCGGATACTGGATGCTGCGCAGAGGACCTCCTGAGAACAATGAGTGAACGGTTGGTGAGAGATTGTCATGGATATCCGTGCTAATAGCGCAACATGATGATGATGATGAGGACGATGATGATGAGGATGCTATCCTAAGAGGGCTATTCTGGACAAACATCGAATAAAGATAGAAATATCATTAGTCGATTAACCTGAGGACAAACCAATATCCATGTAAGAAAAAACTCAGCTTTCTGGAATTTTTTCTTTTGTTTAAGATTCTCCGACTGTCACACACACACACACACATACGGATTCATTATAGTAGTATAGATATTTTCCGATCGTTCGTATTTTTTTTTCTTTCTCTTCGGTGTTGTTGACAATTTTTTCTTATTCTCTCTCTCTCTCTCTCTCTCTCTCTCTCTCTCTCTCTCTCTCTTTCTTTTCTTTCCTTTTCTTTCTTTCTTTCTTTCTTTCTTTATTTTTCCTACTTTTTTCTTTCTATGTTGCTATCTTATTTCTTTTCTTTTTTTTTAAAAATTTTATCAGAGATTTATTATTGTCTTTCTTTCTTTCTCATTACCCCCTCCATGCATTCTCTGTAGCAACGCTCTCTTGTTTTTCTTTCTTTCTTTCTTTCTTCCTATTTCTTTCTTTCTTTCTTTCACTCAGGTGTCGTTGACAATTTCTTTTTAATCTCTTTCTCTTCCATTTATTTCATTTCTTTCTTTTTATTCTTCCTATTTCTTTCTTTCTTTCTTTTTTCTTTTTTCTTTGTCTCTATTTTTTCTTTTATTTTTCTCTCTATCACTTCTTTCTTTTTTCTTTCTTTCTTTCACTCTGGTGTTGTTCATATTTTTTTATTACTCTCTCTCTCTCTCTCTCTCTCTCTCTCTCTCCCCATTTTTTCTTCTTTTTCTTTTAGTTCCACTTCCTTTCTTTCTTACTGTTTAATTTCTTTTTCTTTCTGTCTCCCCAAGTTTTTTTTTTCATTCTTATTTTATTACGATTTTCATTCTTTACACTCCTTCTCTCTTTCTTTTTTTTCTTCCTTAAGATTCTTACTTTTTTTCTTTCACATTGAAATTTTTCTCTTTTGTTTTGCTTTTTTTTTTCACTGTCCATTTACTTTACGATCATCTTTCTTTCTTTCATTCCTAAATTTCCTCCTTCTTTCTCTCTTCCTTTATTACTTTTTCTTTTTTTCTTTCTTAAAATTGCTCTTTCTTGCTTCATATTCTTTCTTTTTTTCTTTCTTTCTTTTTACTTTACAATTCTTTCTCTTTTGCTTCTTTTTTACTATCATTAACTTTACGATAATCTTTTTCTTTCTTTCTTTCTTTCTTTCTTCCCTTCTTCATTTCTTTCTTAAGATCCTGCTTTCTTTCTTTCTCTCTTTCTTTTGTTTCTGCCTACTTGTTTCTCTCTGTCTTTTGTTTCTGCCTACTTACCTTCGTTCATCCATTACACGTTCCCACCCACGCAACAACCCACCAACCATCTATATAACTAACAATCTTTTCACTTATGAACATAAACAGATACAACGATATGCAAAAGATGTAAACCACCTGACTCGTATACAATGCGATTTGTTCAATTCTACCTTGAAAGCATTAAGTGCTCACGAAAAGTGCTTCCAGTTGTTACTCACCACTATACAACTAGTTTTCTCGTTCTGCAGAAAACAATACGTGTTGGAAGATTGAAAGTTGAACGGATTATGATGCTAAAACAGACCAAGCAAGCGAAAATAGGCCTCTTGAAACACTAGTCAAATTCTTGGTGGATATGGAAGACGAATGGTAATTTCATATGGTAAACGGGGAAATTCCAGAGTCTGCTACGTCCTATGGAATCGTTAAGAGGGTTTTTTGCGTGTAATTATGGGATGGTGAATTTGGCAAATCTAAAAAAAAATGTTAAGAAATAAATAAAAAAATAAAAAAAAGAATTGAAAAAGAAGGAAAGAAAGGGAGAGGGTAAGATGAAATTGTCAGTAATACTGGATTGAAGGAAAAAAGGGGAGAAAAGAGAAACGGAATAAAAAAAATCCTAAAGAAAAGAGAGAAAGGCGTAATAAAATAATAAAGATAAAGAGTGGAGGGTAAAGTAAGAAAAAGAGAGGAGATTTTAATAAAACGAGAAAGAAAGGAAAAAGAAAGGAAAGAGGAGAAAAAGGAGAAAGAAGAGAAATTGTGAACAAAACAAGAAAGAGAGAAAGAAAGAGAAAAGAAAGAATAACGTAGCAGACATAAAAAAAGAAGAAAGAAAGAAAGGAAGAAAGAAAAAAATAAACAAAAGAAGGAAAAGCTATAATACTGTAAAAAAATCGGAAAGAAAGAAAGAAAAAATCGACACTAACAAATCCAAAAGAAAGAAAAAAGAAAGAAAGAAAAAGGTGACACAAACAAATCCAAGGAAAGATAGAAAGGAAGAAACAAAGAAAGAAAGGAAAGAAGGAAAAGCTATAAAACTGTAAAAAAATCGGAAAGAAAGATAGAAAGAAAAACGGCGACACTAATAAATAAAAAAGAAAGAAAGAAAAGCTATAATGCTGTAAAGAATCGGAAAGAAAGAAAGAAAAAAGTAAATAAAATAAAAAAAGCGACACTAATAAATCGTAAAGACAGAGCGAAAGAAAGAAAGAAAGAAAGAAAGAAATTATAAAAATAGAGATAATTATAACAAAGAAAAAAGAAAAAAAAAAAAAGAAAAAAATTAATAGCCATTAGACTGTAACAAAATTGAAAAAGAAGAAAGAAAGGATAAATAGACGGGAATAAATCCGAAAGAAATAAAGAAAGAAAGAAGAGACTTTAATGAATCCGAAAGAAAGAATGTTGGTAAAGGATTAAAAAGAAGGTGAGGCAGAGAAGGGATATTTGATATTTAAGTAGGGAGAAAATTGTAAAGGAGGAAAAAGGAAAGAAAGAAAGAAAGAGAACGAGAAAGAAAGAGAATGAGAAAGAAAGAGAAAGAAAGAAAGTTAAGAGAAAGGAAAAGCTATAATATTAACAAAATCAAAACAAAGGAAAAATATTTACAACTCTCTTCTTTCTTCCACGTTTACCTTTTCATTTTATTCTCCCCCTCTCTCCTCTCTCTCCTCTCCTCTCTCTTCTCTCTCTTTTGCCCCCCTCTCTCTCTATCTATTTTAATTATTTATTTCTCCACTCACTCAGTATCTCTCTCTCTCTGCCCCAACTCCCTCTTTCTCTTTCTCTCTCTATTCATTCATTTATTTATCCCCCCCTCTTTCTCTCTCTGTGTCCCACTCTCTCACTCTCTTTCTCTCTATTTATTTATTTATTTCTCCACACACACTCTCTCTCTCTCTCTGTTCCACTCTCTCACTCTCTTTCTCTCTCTATTTATTTCTCCACACACACACACACTCTCTCTAACTCTTTCTTTTTTCTCTATCTCTCTCTCTTTCTTTCTTTCTTTACTTTCTTCTCCCTCACAATTTTCTCCCTACTTAAATATCATATATCCCTTCTCTGCCTCACCTTCTTCTTAATCCTTTACCAACACCCCAACTATAAATCCCCACCCACCCTACACCCCCGTTCTGGTTCTTCCTGAGAATCCCTTCGCCACACCCTTCCCTTTTTATGTTTTTTTTTTTCTCATCTTGACTCACATATTATAAGCTGTATCTGCTTAAGGTTGGGAAAACTATAGGAATGCCAAACTTTTTTCTCAAAATACCCTTCTTCTCTCTTTTTTCTTTTCTTTTTTTTTTTCATTTTTTAAATTTCATCTTTGGGATTCTTTCCTTTTATGTGTATTTATTTCATCTCTAATACCGACTTCTTTTTTTTTTTCTAGCCAAAAAAAAAAAAAAAAAACCCGAAAAAGATGAAAAAGGTAGGAATATGAGATCTAAACATGACGTTACATCCCAAAGATATACTTTAAAAAATATATAGGACTGATTCGGAATAGAGCTTAGTTGGAGAAAGAGGAAAATGAAGAAAAAACTAGAAAATAAGTGTGGAATGAAGGAAGGAATGAAAGCAAGAAAGAGAGGGAAATAACATTGGGGGAGGGGAGCTGAATAAGTTTGAATGAAAAAAAAGTATGATGAGGAGAAAGAAATACAGTCAAAGAAAGGAGGAGTAGGGTATGGAAATACGCTACCTACAAACAATTTGAGATTCAGGGTCAGCGAACAAATGGGTGAAGGAGGGCCAGTATTTATCCGCAACGGTTAGGATGTGACACAAGGTCGTAAGTATGAGACACCCAACGAGGATTTTCAACAATAATAGATCTGCGAGACAAGCTTGCTAACAATTACACCACGATGGGACGTCCTATTTACCCAAACCGTTTGCCACAGGTAGAATGGTACACAAGGTCACGTGTACATGACACCCAGTGAGGATCGAACTCGCTATTCAGTAATAACGGATTTGCAAGACAAGCTTGCTAACCATTACACCACGATGGGACATCCTATTTACACAAACCGTTTGCCACGGGTAGAATGTTACACAAGCTCGCATGTACGTAGCACCCAGTGAGGATCTATGTCGCTATTCAGTAATAATGGATTTGCGAGACTAGCTTGCTAACCGTTACGCTACAATGGGACGTTCTATTTACCCGACTTATCCACTACAGGTAAAATGGGAAACAAGGTCGCAAGTATGGTCAGTTCAGTGAGGATCGACCTCGCAATTTAGTAATAATGGATCTGCGACACTAGCTTGTTAACCATTACACCACCATGGGATTCCTTATTTACACAACTTGTTAATGAAGGGCAGGATGTGACACAAGGTTGCAAGTCTGAGTAAACCAGTGAGGATCGAACTCACTATTCAGTAATAATGGCTCAACGAGTTTGATTTTTGTTAACAATAAGTCGTGGAAACAGCACCCTACAAGGAAGCAGCTGTACGGTCACCTGCCCCCCATCTCACAAACCATCCGGGTGAGACGGACTGAGACATGCAGGACACTGCTGGAGAAGCAAGGATGAGCTCATAAGCGACGTCCTCCTGTAGAAGCCAACACATGGACATGCAAGTGTGGGACGCCCAGCAAGGAACTACATTGACCAGTTATGTGAAGATGCTGGTTGCTCCGCAGAGGACCTCCCAGGTGCAATGAATGATAGGGAAGGTTGGCGAGAGATTGTCATGGATACCCGTGCTGCATGCACGACATGATGATGATGATGATACCACGAGGAGGCGCCCTGTTATTGAAAAAGGGGTGTATCGATATTTGTGAATGAAGGTAGAAAATATTTTTGGGATGAAAAAGGAAGGTTGAGACCACAAAAGAAATAAGAAAAAGAGTGAGTGGAGAGAGAGAGAGAGAGAGAGAGAGAGAGAGAGAGAGAGAGAGAGAGAGAGAGAGAGAGAGAGAGCACAGGAAAAATGTATCACAGATCAAAATGAAGCTGGTCCTCTGTGGGTCAGTATTATCTGCGTTATTTGGACTATTGTCCTAATCTTTATTATTATTTGTACAACGTTTCGGCTAATATACCCTACGGCCTTCTTCAGGTATTTCTTGTCGGACACGGGAACCTTCTTTTCGGACTTGGGAACTTTCTTATCGAACTCGGTAACTTTCTTGTCGTAATCGGGAGCCATCACGGAACTTTGAACTTAAGCCTTTATTCTGTCCATGGAGGTATCCTGTTCTCATTCTGCTAACCATAGCTGGTTGATTATTTTTCTATGTTACTGCCGCTACTCAGGATTGAACCCGGAATCCAGAGATAACTGTCACATAGAACTGTCTTAACCTAACTACCTTATCCACTAGGTCATGTGTCTAATTGGACACATGAGGACAATAGTCCGAATAACGCAGATAATACTAATCACCAAGCCTCATCTCAAACATTCAGAAAAATACTCTGTGGATCACATCTCTACTTCTTCGCATAGACACCGTTTCTATCAATAGTAATGTTCCGTATTCGAATGAGAGCATGTACCTCTGCCCCGTAAAATTCTGTTGACTGTTCTTTGAGCCACTTCTTCACTAGAGATTTCACTTCCTCATCACTGGAATAATGTTTGCCTCTCAAACCCTTTTTCATGGGTCTGAAGAGATGATAGTCTTAAGGCACTAAATCTGCTGAATATGGAGGATGCGGTAAAGTTGTCCACCCGAATGAGGCGATTTTCTCTCTTGTCCTGATGCTTGTGTGTTTTCAAGCATTGTCGTCCAGAAGGAGGAAACTGTTGATTGGCAAATTGGGTCTTACTCGTCGGATTCTTGCTCTGAGCCTCGTTAGCAATGTAGGTCTTAGTTTTATAAAAAGAATTAGTATTATCTGCGTTATTCGGGCTATTGTCCCCATCGTCATTGTTATTTGTACAACGTTTCGGCCGATATACCCTCCGGCCTTCTTCAGGTATTTCTTGTCGGACTCGCGAACCTTCTCGGACTCGGGAACCTTCTTTTCGAACTCGGGAACTTTCTTGTCGTAATCGGGAGCCATCACGGAACTTTGAACCTAACCCTTTATTTAGTCCACGGGGTTAGTTTCAAATTTCCGTCTCAGATACCCACGAGTGAAAATGGACCATAATCCTTATACCCCCTGTATCTAAGGCTTTTTTCCTTTACAAATTACTTTGCTCTGTTTAATAAAAATTAAACATTGAGCTCTCAAACGTGACCTGAACTCTGCAGCAACATACTGTTGGAGAAAAGGACCAGCTTCGAATTATTCCAATACCAAGAAACTTGGTATCCCACAAAGAATATTAATATATATATATATATATATATATATATATATATTATATATATATATATTATGAGGTAAATAAGAAATGAGAGAACAAAACTCAGACAAAAATGTGTAGTATATTTCGCTGGAATGTTAAATTCCGCTTCTTCAGCTTTTATTCAATAAAAGCTGAAGAAGCGGAATTTAGCATTCCAGCGAAATATACTACACATTTTTGTCTGAGTTTTGTTCTTTCATTCCTTATTATACCTCATTCTGTCGGATTCATTTCAATCCCATTTTCCTCATTCATATATATATATATATATATATATATATATATATATATATATATTATATATATATATGAATGAGGAAAATGGGATTGGAATGAATATTATATATATATATATATATATATATATATATATATATATATATATATGTATAATATATATATATATATATCTGATGAGTCGCGAGAGTTAGGCACTTTGTCTAAGCTTCCTGAAATAGACTATAATGCTAAACCTCTAAGTCTTTTGTTATTTCTTTACTTATATATTTGCTCTGTGACTCTAACATTAAGAGCACACATTGAGCTCTCAAACTGCGACAGGTTTTTAAAAATAAAACTCTTGTGTCGTAAGGAAGATTTCTTCTATGGACTTTTGGATTATATATATATATATATATATATATATATATATATATATATATATCACAGTGAAGCTAGTCAAATATTCTTGGATACGCCATGTTGAACAAACACCACAAAAATACTTAAATATTCCAAAAGAAAATATAATTTGCCCCATACCATATTCACTTGAAGAAATGACCAGTCAAAACAAGTGTGACTTGGAAGATTGTCTTGCGCCGATTATCCAATTGGGGAGGGCTGGTCTTGAATATTTAATCTTAGCTTTTTTTACCTGGGTTCAAATCGCAACTATTTGCAAGTCGTTCCAGAAGAAGAAAAATATGTGAACGTACTGGCTTACAACTAACACTTCATGGTGATGTCTCATCTAAGAACTTAGACAATGAGTCTCGTCTGTCTGCCTGCTGGCTTAGTCAGGGGAGCTCACCCAGCCCGTAACCCCTCCCCATGATTCCATAGGATAGAAGGTCAGACCTTGCCGATCACGACGACGACGACGACAGTATTTCTACTACTACTACTATAAGTCCTGTTTAAACGTAAGATGCTGGCGATGGAGATGAGCTACTGGTAGTGGTGGTTGTAATTGTGCTTTAGAGGTGGTGGTGGTAGCTGCTAAGACGGGTGGGGCAGGCGGTTGGGAAAGAAGAAGAAGAAGAAGAAGAAGAAGAAGAAGAAGAAGAAGAAGGGGGGAGTCGGGATGGAGTGCCTCATCCATTTGCTAGCATCTGATTCTGCTTCTGGGGTCCTGAAGTATCTTTGGTAATTCATAACCCCTCCCTCCCCCCCTGTTCGGCTGCTGTTGCTGCTGATGATGATGCTGCGGAGGCCCACCATCTACGTACTCTTCGCTCCCCTCTAGAGTGAAAAAGATGGTTTCTTGTACCTTCCGCTCCCCTAACACGGGGCACATAGGCAGACAAGCATATAGACGGTATGTCAGACGGATACAAAGGAAGAACGTTGGCTTGGATACGGTGGAGTGGAGGAAAAGAAAGAGAGAAATTAAAAATATGTAGAAGAAGAAGAAGAAGAAGAAGAAGAAGAAGAAAGACGAAAGAAAACTATCTGATATTAAAGAAAGAAATAAAGAAAAAGAAAGGAATAGGGAAAGAAAATACTATTTAAAAAAGTTAGAAGACAATGGAAAAGAGAAAAAAAATTGTAAAAAAAAAAAAAGAAATAAGAAAGAAGACAGAAAGAGAAAGAAAGAGAAAATAATGTACTGAAAAAAAGAAATAAGAAAGAAAGGAAGAAAGAAAGAAAGAGAAAGAAAGAAATAAGAAAGAGAAAGAAGTTCTTAAGGAGAAGAAAGTGAGCATGTTTTTCTTAAAGATAAAGCAAAAAAAAAAGATAATGGAATAGAGCATAGAAATAAAGAACGAAAGAAAAAGAAAAAGAAAAAAGAAAGAAAGAAAAAAGAAAGAACGAAAGAACGAAAGAAAGAAAAAGAAAGAAGAAAAAAGAAAAAAGAAAAGAAAAAAGAAAGAAAAAGAAAAAGAAAAAAGAAAGAAAGAAAGAAAAAGAAAAAAGAACGAAAGAAAGAAAAAAAAGAAAGAAAGAAAATCATGTGAAATAAAGAATAAGCAACCGAAAATGAAATACAACAAAGGAAGAAGAAAGGCAGAAAAAGTTAAAGAGAAAAGAATGAAAGAAAAATTGTGTAGAAAAAAAGAAAGAAAAAGATAGAAAGAGAAACAAAAATTAGGAAGCAAAGGAATAAAGAAAGAGAAAGGAATGAATTCATTTACATGAAATAAATGAATAAACTTTATATATTAACAATTTAGCAGAAAGAAAAACTTTACATATGAAAAGGATAAAGAAAGAAGGAAAGAGGAATGAATGCATTAACAAGAAAAAAAGAAAGAAAGAAAGAAAGGAAAATGGAAGGAAGGAAAGAAGGGGGGAAGGGGAATGGGTGCATTAACAAGAAAAAAAGAAACCAAGAAAGAAAGAAAGAAAGTAGACGATAAAAGAGGAAAAGAGAGTTATTTCAATGAAAGAACAGGAAAAAATAAAATGGAATAAAGTAATGAAAGAAAGAAAGAAAGAAAAACAAACAAACAAATATAGGAGATAATTGAAGAAAAACACAAACAGTAGAAAAATATCTTAAGAAAAGAAATAAAGTAGACAAAATTGAGGAAAAGAAGAAAATTTAATCAAGGAAATAAAGGGAAAAGAAAATGAAATAGAACTAAGACAGAAAGACAGAAAGAAAGAAAGAGAGTTGAAGAAAGGGACAAATAACAGAAAAATATCGTAAGAAAAGAAACAAAAAAGTGGAAAGAGAGGAAAAGAAGAAAATTTGATGAAGGAAGGAACAGGGAATAAATCAAATACAGCAAAGAAAGAAAGACAGAAAGAAAAAACACGAAAGAAAGAAAAAGAAAGCACACAAAAAAAAAAATGAAATAAAAAAATAAAAATTGTGTAAAAGAAAGAAAATGTAACAGAAAATGAAATGTGACAAGAAAAAAAAAAGAAAAAGAAAAAAGAAAAAGAAAAAAGAAAAAGAAAAAGAAAAGAAAGGCACAGTAGAGAGAGAAAAGACCAGGAAAAAAAAAGAAAAGGAATGAAGAAAATAGAAGCGAAAGAAAAAAAGCGTCTCCCCCCCCCCCCCCCAAAAAAAAAAAGAAAGAAAAGAAAAAGGAAATAAAGAGATGGAAAATGAAGACAAGAAAATAACTCAACAAAAAGAAGACAGAAGAGAAAGAAAGAAGATAGTTGAAGAAAGAGACAAATAAAAGAAAAATATCATGAGAAAAGAATTTAAAAAAGTGGAAAAAGAGGAAAAGAAGAAAATTTGATGAAGGAAAGAACAGGGAATAAATCAAATACAGCAAAGAAAGAAAGAAAAAAAAACATGAAAGAAAGAAAACAAAACACACAAAAAAAGGAAACAAAAAAAATAAAAAAGGAAAAATTGTGTAAAAGAAAGAAAAATGTTAACAGAAAATGAAATGTGACAAGAAAAAAAAAGAAAAGAAAAAAAGAAAGGCAAAGTAGAGAGAGAAAAGACCAGGGAAAAAAAGAAAGAAAAGGAATGAAGAAAATAGAAGCGAAAGAAAAAAAGCGTCTCCCATCTCCCCCCCCCCCCAAAAAAAAGAAAAAGTGAATAAAGAGATGGAAAATGAAGACAAGAAAATAACTCAGCAAAATGAAGAAGACAGAAGAAAAAGAAGGAGCAATAAAAAGTAAATGAAGGAAAAATGCTCGTCTTCCTTCTTCCCTCGAAAAGCCATTAGTAGCAGAACGTTTGTTAGTACTTGGGATTGGGAAGAGGCTTACCAAAATCTTTGGAGAATTAACAGTGAGTGAGCAAAACATTAAAAAAAAAACTAATGGGAAAAGATTCTTTAACCTCCACCTTTCCCTGAAGACCCGACTCACTTTTCGCCATTCTTTGACTCTTTCTGATTTTAGACTTCGCACTGCTCATCGCCTTCAGAACTAGATAATTTATTCCTTGAATTTGGCACGGTTCCATTAAATCTAAAGAATGAAGCCGGATCCAAAAGTATCAACACTAAATCTTCAATCTTTTTAAAAAATTTTACAAATTTAAACTTGAAATCCGAATAAAGACATCTGCGGTGTTTTATGATTGTATTTAAACTCAATCGGTCTTGGGTGAGACGTTAAACCGTATCGAGTGGTGTAGTTCCATTCTGGAGCTCTGGGGAGTGTGGAGTACTAATTTATAGCCATTATTACCAGATCCACTCTTTATACCAGCATTTCTCAACCGGGGTTCCCCGAACCCTAAAGTTCCGCAAAAGGTGCCCAAGGGTTCCGCTAGAACAAGTGAGATAAGCTAATACACTTTTGACTTTTTATTTAATTCTATATACGTAATATTACTTAATATGTACAATATATTCTTGGTTATTATTGTCATAAGAGCGGGACCCGTAGAATTCACAAGAAACGAGACAAAAATCAAGTGGAGCTATTTAAGCCAGAAATAGCGATTTGCAATTTCATTACATATAAATCCTTCCGAAATTACCAAAATATCTTTCGTAATTCACAATTATAGTAATACAAATAACACAAACTCGTAACTTAAAAAAAAAATTCATTTTAATTTTACGTTGGGCATTTAAGCGACGCAAGACCATTTGGAATATTTCATTTTAAAAATTGGGTGAAATAAAATGGGACAAATAAGAAATATGCGATTAAACAACACCAGATAATCTGTATTCACATTTTTACATTGCATTTTGGACAATTTGGACAATTTGGACGGTGTCATTTTTAGGCGGTGTGTTGCAGGTTGATAACGGGCGGAAGTTTGGTTTGTTTTGTTTTGTGGCATATCAACCTAATTGGGTTATTTAATGCCGATAAAGTTTTGAAATAAATCAATTCCTAATGGATATTACAATTTTGTTTATTAACTCATGTGTTTCTATTTAACCCCTAGATGAGACCCTAACAGGTACTACCACTCCGGGTCAGAGTGAACTAGGGAGCAATGAAGGGGTGCTACACATTCCTCAAACCTCCAAAACTGGAACCTCACCATCAGATAGAGTTTAACGTCATTCCCAGGACATGTAGACCGGCAGCCACCGCCTTCTAGCACCCATATGATAAAAAGGGGTTGGGGCTTGCCATGAGGGCAATAGGGTTGGGAAAATCGTATAGGTGCTAGGGCTTGACGTGACCAGCCGATTGATTGGAGGAGCCTCTCCGACCGCCCGTCTAGCCCAAGATAGGGCCAAAGTGGAGTATTGCAAGTCATGAACTGCTCATCCACCTGGGTTCTTACCTTAAGCATCACGGGTCGCCACCCACGTGGCCCCATTGGGGGAGTCTTACCCCTCTGCAGAAGTGCAGTCGGTGCATTCTAACGCCCCAGCCGACAGGGTAGTCGGGCGGAAGATTTAGGAACAAGCATATTAATATATGCATAGATATAATCCTATCTAACCTTTTATGTTATTAAAAATATAATGATTATCATTGGGAATACATTTAATGATGTCAGTACGGCACCAGTATAAAACTGTTTTCCCTAGTCAGTGTCAACTCAGGTAAAAGATGTATTGATTTTTCCTTAAACCAGTTATTGAAAAATATATACAATGATATTTACGAAGTGAACTACAATAGAAATAAAATGAAAAAGATATGGTATATAATTTTGTTTTTGAGCTGAGGTTCATTGAGATATGTAATTTATATTAAGGGGTATGCAAGGGTAAAAAGGTTGGGAAACCCTGGGGTAATTCCATGTCAAATCATTCAGGCCATGTCATCCACCCCTTCAATTTTTCTGAAGTTTTGTCCAGGTGTGAATTATGTTAAAGTTAGACAATCCCCAAAATTCCAAAAATTCTCGATTTTTAACTCTCCAAATTTGAGGGGGGCGCGAAAATGGCGACTTTTTGTCTGTAAAATGAGTTCTAGAGCTTCCTTACTCCTAAAATTTGGTTCATAAGAGCACTTTGTCCCATGGAATCCAAGCATGTTATTAAAAAAGTCTTAAAGTCAACCAATTTTAAGTTATTGATGATTTCCGATTTTTTCATAGCAAGATCAATATCCCGATGTGGCACTGCATCTATGACAAAAAGTTTTTCTATTATTATTTCACATATATAGAACATCATTTGCACCAAAAAGATAGTTTGATATTTGCTTTGAACCGAAGCTACAAAATCAGTTAAAATTTTGCAAATCAGAAATTATTAATAACTTAAAATTGTGTAAGTTTAAGACTTTGTTGGCAGAAGTTCTGGTTTCCTTGAGCGAAAATACTCTTAGAAACCAATTTTTAGAAGTAAGGAATCTCTAGAGTTCATTTTATAGACAAAAATAGATTACAAAACTTCGCCATTTTTCGCGACACTACACCCAAATTTGGAGAGTTATGTCAATTTTTAGAATCTACATAACTCCGCCAATTTTTGGAATTGAAAGCTCAAATTTGGGGGATTGTCTAACTTTAAGATAGTCCACACCTGGACAAAATTTCAGAAAAATTGAAGAGCCAAATTTTAACGAATTTTTGCAAAATGTTATTAGCAAAAATTTGTTAAAATTTTACACTTCAATTTTTCTGAAATTTTGTCCCGGTGTGGACAATCTTAAAGTTAGCCAATCACCAACATTTGAGTTTCCAGTTATGTTGAATTTTAGCTCTCCACATTTAGGTGGGTGGTCGCGAAAAATGGCGACTTTTTGTAATCTATTTTTGTCTGTAAAATGAGCTCTAGAACCTCCCTACTCCTAAAAATTGGTTTGTAAAAGCATTTGGGCCCAAGGAATTCAAAATCAAAATACGAGAGAACCATGACTGGATAGCAGCTTAATTGGTTGAGTTTTACAGCAGGTCAACACTTATTGGGTTATTTTATGCCGAATAGATTATTTTATTCATTCTTGACAGGTATTCATTTTTTTCTATTTAACCCGTAGATGAGACTCTAACAGGTACTACCATTCCGGGATAGAGTACACCTTGAAGTAATGGTGCTATAAAGCGTACTCCACACACCCTAGAGAAAAAGTTGTACTTCCTACTAGATGCGGTTTAACATCATACTCAGGGGACTAAGAACTCCAGCTACCGCCTTCCAGGAAATATGAAAAAAATTGGGGGGTTTTCATGAAAGAAGTAGGGCTGGGACAATCGTATAGGTGCTAGGGCTTGACGTGACCAGCCGACTGTCTAACCTAAATAAGGGCAAACTTAGAGTATCGCATGTCATGAATTGCTCAGCCACTAGGATTCCACCCATAAGTATCACGTGTCGCCACCGATGGCCAACAGGAGGCTTCTTTCTGGGTATTTTACCCCTCTGTAATGGTGCATTCCGCGTATACTATAGTCCCAGCCTAATGCCCTTTAAGAGACATCCATATTGATTTTTTTTTTGTTTTGGGTTTTAATTGAATTTTTTTTAGTTTTTAATTCTTTTTTTCTTCTATATTTTACAATCTATTTATTTCACAGAGAGCCTGCAGCCACCGAACTCAGGGCCGCTCTCTTTGGCGACAAACTCTCAGTAGAAGACTGTTCCTGTCTGAAGTCACCCTGGCGCAACACCATGAAGCTAAGAGGTCCAGAAGAAAGCAGCAGCAACAAAGCACCAGCACATCAACATCTTCAGGGACAGCCTTCAGATACGACATCTGTGGTCGAGAATGCTTTTCAAACATTGGACTTCACAGTTACAGGAGGCGCTGTAACTTCAGGGGCACAAAAACTATATTATAGTCTTCCGAGACTGAAATGCCAATAATAATAATTTATTCTTGGAGGTTTTAATAGCCGCTCTTTTTTGGCTTTCTGTCCCTCTTCATCTCTATGTCTTCCATCAGTTCATTTCCCTGCCTCTTCTTTGTGTCTTCCTATAAACTGCTGGCTTCAATCACTCAGCATCCCACCAAGAAGGGGGGGGGGAGGGTCGAGAAAGGCGAAATCTGGAAGCTGGGTGAAAAGGATGCGGGATAGGTACGTTTTAGGCGGTAAAAAAAATTAGATTAAGGTATCTTTGTTAACATACTTTCTCCAGCCGACTCTCTGGTATCTCCCGTTCCCAAGACTCATTCATCCTCCTTCCCCAAGGAGGATTTATGTATACTATGCATACATGTACATCTTAGCACCAATTAATCTCCATCCTTTCTTTTTTTCTCGTTTACTTACACAGCAAATATTCTTCTTTATCTTCTTCTTCTTCTTCTTCTTCTTCTTCTTCTTCTTTCCCATTTCTTCTTCTTCTTCTTCTTCTTCTTCTTCTCGCCCTTCTTCTTCTCGCCCTTCTTCTTCTCGCCCTTCTTCGCCCTTCTCGCCTTCTTCTTCTTTTCTTCTTTTCTTCTTCTTCTTCTTCTTCTTCTTCTTCTTCTTCTTCTTCGCACTTCTTCTTCTTCTCGCACTTCTTCTTCTTCTCGCCCTTCTTCTTCTTCGCACTTCTTCTTCTCGCACTTCTTCTCCACTTCTTCTTCTTCTTCTTCTTCTTCTTCTTCTTCTTCTTCTTCTTCTTCTACTTCTTCTTCTTCTCCTTCTTCTTCTCGCACTTCTTCTTCTCGCCCTTCTTCTTCTTCTTCTTCTTCTTCTTCTTCTTCTTCTTCTTCTTCTTCTTCTTCTTCTTCTTCTTCTTCTTCTTCTTCTTCTTCTTCTTCTTCTTCTTCTTCTTTCTTCTTCTTTCTCTTCTGCACTTCTTCTCGCACTTCTTTCTTCTCGCCCTTCTTCTTCTTCTTCTTCTTCTTCTTCTTCTTCTTCTTCTTCTTCTTCTTCTTCTTCTTCTTCTTCTTCTTCTCTTCTTCTTCTTCTTCTTCTCTTCTTCTTCGCACTTCTTCTTCTTCTTCGCCCTTCTTCTTCTTCTTCTTCTTTTCTTCTTCTTCTTCTCTTCTTCTTCTTCTTCTTCTTCCTTCTTCTTCTTCTTCTTCTTCTTCTTCTTCTCTTCTCTCTTCTTCTTCTTCTTCTTCTTCTTCTTTCTTCTTCTTCTTCTTCTTCTTTCTTCTTTCTTCTTCTTCTTCTTCTTTCTTCTTCTTCTTCTTCTTCTTCTTTCTTCTTCTTCACCTTCTTCTTCTTCTTTTTCTTCTTCTTCTTCTTCTTCTTCTTCTTCTTCTTCTTCTTCTTCTTCTCTTCTTCTTCGCCCTTCTTCTTCTCGGCCTTCTTCTTCTTCTTCCTTCTTCTTTCTTTTCTTCTTCTCTTCTTCTTCTTCTTCTTCTCTTCTTCTTCTTCTTCTTCCTTTTCTTCTTTCTTTCTTCTCTTCTTTCTTTCTTCTCTTCTTCTTTCTTCTTCTCTTCTTCTTCTTCTTCTTCTTCTTCTTCTTCTTCTTCTTCTTCTTTCTTCCCTTCTTCTTCTTCTTCTTCTTCTTCTTCTTCTTCTTCTTCTTCTCACGGCTATTCTTTTCTTTTTCTTTCTCTTCCTTCATCTTCTTTCTCTTTCATTCATATACTCCCGCATTCTCTATCTTCCGCACTTCTCATTCTTAACTTCTTCTCGCAATATTCTCTTCTCAGCATAAAAATCAGACATAAGAATAATGTCTTCTAAAGACTTCAGCCCTATTATAGAAATTCTTTGCTTCTTCTGTCTTCTTCTTCTTCTTCTATCTCTTCTCCCCTTCTTCCTTACTCGGGTCCTTCTTCATATAGAGCGCCACGTTCTTCTACTCTGCCCATATAATACTTCTTATAGACTTTTATTCTTCTTTATAGCCAGAGTAGAGATTCCTCGCAATTCTTCTTCTCGGCCCCTCTCTAATACTATTCTTCATATTTCCCTAATTCTTACTTCTCTTCTTTTCTTTCTTACTTCTTCTATTCTTCTTCTAAGTCTCACCCTTAAACTTAGTCTCGTCCTAATAGATATAGTATCTCGACTTCTTTCTTCCATCGCATACCTTCTTCTTCTTTTCGCACTTCTTTCTTTCTTCTCCGCATCTTCTTTACTTCTCGCACTTCTTTCTTTCGGTCGCCCTTCTTCTTTCTTCTCCTTCTTTTCTTCTTTCTCTTATTCTTCTTCCTTCTTCTCCTTACTCTTCTTTCCCCGCATTTCTGTTCTTCTTCTTTCTTCTTCTTCTTTTTCTTGCTTTCTTCTTCTTTCCTTTCCTTCTTCTATCTTCTATTTCGCTTCATCACATACCTTCCCTTTTTCTTCTTTCTTCTTCTTTTCCTCTCTTTCTTCTTCTTTCTTCTTTCTCCTCTTCTTTTCTTCTTCTTGTTCCTCCTCTTCTTTCTCTGGCCGCACTCTCTTCTTTTCGTCGCTCCTTCTCGGCCCTTCTTCTTCCTTCCCCTCCTTCTTCTCAACCCATTCTTTCTTTTCCTTTCTTTCTGTTCTCTTCTTCTTTTCTTT
>CM042166.1:12215610-12230209 GCA_023376005.1 Doryteuthis pealeii | reverse complement strand
TGAAGAGAGATAGCTATAAGCGACGTTCCTGTGAGCCAGCAATGAACATGCAAGTGTGGGGCGCCAGCAAGGACTAATTGACCAGCTATGTGGAAGATGTTGGTTGCTCGCAGAGGACCTCCCAGTGCAATGAATGATAGGGAGGGTTGGGAGAGATTGTCATGGATATCCGTGCTGCATGCGCGACATGATGATGATGATGATACCACGAGGAGGCGCCCTGTTATTGAAAAAGGGGTGTATCGATATTTGCGAAGGAAGGTAGAAAATATTTTGGAGGAAAAAGGAAGGTTGAGACCACAAAGAAATAAGAAAAGAGAGATTGAAGAAGAAGAAGAAGAAGAAGAAGAAGAAGAAGAGAGAGAGAGAGAGAGAGAGAGAGAGAGAGAGAGAGAGAGAGAGAGAGGACGGAAAAATGTATCACAGATCAATGAAGCTGGTTCTGTGGGTCGTATTATCTGCGTTATTTGGACTATTGTCCTAATCTTTATTATTATTTGTACAACGTTTCGGCTAATATACCCTACGGCCTTCTTCAGGTATTTCTTGTCGGACACGGGAATTCTTTCGGACTTGGGAACTTTCTTATCGAACTCGGTAACTTTCTTGTCGTAATCGGGAGCCATCACGGAACTTGAACTTAAGCCTTTATTCTGTCCATGGAGGTATCCTGTTCTCATTCTGCTAACCATAGCTGGTTAATTATTTTCTATGTTACTGCCGCTACTCAGGATTGAACCCGGAATCCAGAGATAACTGTCACATAGAACTGTCTTAACCTAACTACCTTATCTAGGTCATGTGTCTAATTGGACACATGAGGACAATAGTCCGAATAACGCAGATAATACTAATCATCAGCTCATCTCAAACATTCAGAGAAATACTCTGTGGATCACATCTCTTACTTCTGCATAGACACCGTTTCTATCAATAGTAATGTTCGTATTCGAATGAGAGCATGTACCTCTGCCCGTAAAATTCTGTTGACTGTTCTTTGAGCCACTTCTTCACTAGAGATTTCACTTCCTCATCACTGGAATAATGTTTGCCTCTCAAACCCTTTTTCATGGGGCCGAAGAGATGATAGTCTTAAGGCACTAAATCTGCTGAATATGGAGGATGCGGTAAAGTTGTCCACCTGAATGAGGCGATTTTCTCTCTTGTCCTGATGCTTGTGTGTGGTCGAGCATTGTCATGCAGAAGGAGGAAACTGTTGATTGGCAAATTGGGTCTTACTCGTCGGATTCTTGCTCTGAATCTCGTTAGCAATGTAGGTGTTAGTTTTATAAAAAGAATTAGTATTATCTGCGTTATTCGGACTATTGTCCCCATCTTCATTGTTATTTGTACAACGTTTCGGCCGATATGCCCTCCGGCCTTATTTAGGTATTTCTTGTCGGACTCTGGAACCTTCTCGGACTCGGGAACCTTCTTTTCGAACTCGGAAACTTTCTTGTCGTAATCGGGAGCCATCACGGAACTTTGAACCTAACTCTTTATTTAGTCCAAGGGGTTAGTTTCAAATTTCCGTGATGGCTCCCGATTACGACAAGAAAGTTCCCGAGTTCGAAAAGAAGGTTCTCGAGTCCGAGAAGGTTCCAGAGTTCGACAAGAAATACCTGAAGAAGGCCGGGGGGCATATTGTACAGATAAGAATGAAGATAAGGACAATAGTCCGAATAACGCAGATAATATTAATCTTCAAGCCTCATCTCAAACATTCAGAGAAATATTATAAAAAGAACTTTACAAGAAATAAAGACAATGGCATTACTTTTTGACTCACCCTCGTACTTTGTTTTCAAATTGGTAATCAATCCCGCACTGTCGGCTGGGGCGTTAGAATGCACCGACTGCACCTCTGCAGAGGGGTAAGACTCCCCAATGGGGCCACCTGTTGGCCGTGGGTGGCGACCCGTGATGCTTAAGGATAGAGCCCAGGTGGATGAGCAGTTCATGACGTGCAATACTCCACTTTGGCCCTATCTTGGGCTAGACGGGCGGTCGGAGAGGACCCCTCCGATCAATCGGCTGGTCACGTCAAGCCCTAGCACCTATATGATTTTCCCAACCCTATTGCCCTTATGGCAAGCCCCAACCCCTTTTTATCATATGGGTGCTAGAAGGCGGTGGCTGCGGGTCTACATGTCCTGGGAATTACGTTAAACTCTATCTGATGGTGAGGTTCCAGTTTTGGAGGTTTGGAGAATGTGGAGCACCCCTTCATCACCATTGCTCCCTGGTCCACTCGGATCCGGAGTGGTAGTACCTGTTAGGGTCCCATCTATGGGTTAAATAGAAAAATGTATTTATAAAAAATTGTATTATCCATTAAGAATTGATTTATTTCAAAACTTTATCGGCATTAAATGACCCACTGAGGTTGATATGCCGTAAAAAAAAAAAACAAACAAATGGTAATCAATCGATCAGTTGATAAACACATTTTGCTTTAGAGGTTTATTTATGTTAAACACATTTTTGTTCTATTTAATCAATAAATAGGAGCACAACTGGTACTATTACTCCGAGTCAGAGTGGACATGGGAGTAATGGCAATAAAGGGGTACTCTATATTCCCCAGAATGGCCGGTCTAGCCAGTCGCTAGAGCGTTCGGCTAGGAATCACAACGTTCCTGGTTCGATACTGACCGTCGCCTACTCAGCGTATGAGTAGGACAGGGATCTGTGAGGTAAAGTGAGGAGCTGATGGTAGCTGTGGCGCCCCACCTCAGACGCTAAAATAATCTATTTGGGTCTAGCGCTAGTGAAAAGGCGATAGACTCCCTCGCTGACTGGCTGATACCGATATTAGGCCGACCCGACGACTTTAATTTTACTTATATTCCCCAGAGCACTAGAATTGGAACCTCACCACTAGATGAAGTCTAACGTCATACCCTAGACACTAAGACCCTTAGCCACCACACACACACACATATTATATATATATATATATATATATATATATATATATATATGTGTGTGTGTGTGTGTGTGTGTGTGTGTGTGTGTGTGTGTGTGTGTAAAAAAAAGCCTTAAATACCGGGGGTATAGCGATTATGGTCCATTTCCACTCGTGGGTATCTGAACTGAAACCCATCAAGCTTCCTCAGATCACTTATTCAAATTCTTTGAAACAGTTTGAATAAAGTGATCTGAGGAAACCCGGTCGGTCTCAGATACCCACGAGTGAAAATGGACCATAATCGCTATACCCCCTGTATCTAAGGCTTTTTTTCTTTGCTCTGTTTAATAAAAATTAGACATTGAGCTCTCAAATGTGACCAGAACTCTGCAGCAACATACTGTTGGAGAAAAGGACCAGCTTAGAATTATTCTAATACCAAGAAACTTGGCACCCCACCAAAGATATATATATATATATGAGGTAAAAAAAGAAATGAAAGAACAAAACTCAAACAAAAATGTGTAGTATATTTCGCTGGAATATTAAATTCCGCTTCTTCAGCCTTTATTGAATAAAAGCTGAAGAAGCGGAATTTAACGTTCCAGCGAAATATACTAAACATTTTTGTCTGAGTTTTGTTCTTTCATTCCTTATTATACCTCATTCTGTCGGATTCATTCCAATCCCATTTTCCTCATTCATTCATATATATATATATATATATATATATATTATATAGCGACTCATCAGATATATATATATATATATATTATATATATATATATCAGATATATATATATATATATATATATATATATATATATATATATGACGAGTCGCGAGAGGTAGGCACTTTGTCTAAGCTTCCTGAAATAGACAATAAAGCTAAATCTCTAAGTCTTTTGTTATTTTTTTACTTATATATTTGCTCTGTGACTCTAACATTAAGAGCACACATTGAGCTCTCAAATGCGACAGGTTTTTTTTAAATAAAACTCTTGTGTCGTAAGGAAGATTTCTTCTCTGGACTTTTGGATTATATATACATACATATATATATATATATATATATATATATATATATATATATATATCACAGTGAAGCTAGACAAATATTCTTGGATATCCCTTGTTGAACAAACACCACAAAAATACTTAAATATTTCAAAAGAAAATATAATTTGCCCCATACCATATTCACTTGAAGAAATGACCAGTCAAAACAAGTGTGACTTGGAAGATTGTCTTGCGCCGATTATCCAATTGGGGAGGGCTGGTCTTGAATATTTAATCTTAGCTTTTTTTACCTGGGTTCAAATCGCAACTATTTGCAAGTCGTTCCAGAAGAAGAAAATATGTGAACGTACTGGCTTACAACTAACACTTCATGGTGATGTCTCATCTAAGAACTTAGACAATGAGTCTCGTCTGTCTGCCTGCTGGCTTAGTCAGGGAGCTCACCCAGCCCGTAACCCCTCCCCCATGATTCCATAGGATAGAACGTCAGACCTTGCCGATCACGACGACGACGACGACGACAGTATTTCTACTACTACTACTATAAGTCCTGTTTAAACGTAAGATGCTGGCGATGGAGATGAGCTACTGGTAGTGGTGGTTGTAATTGTGCTTTAGAGGTGGTGGTGGTAGCTGCTAAGACGGGTGGGGCAGGCGGTTGGGAAAGAAGAAGAAGAAGAAGAAGAAGAAATGAAGGGGGGAGTCGGGATGGAGTGCCTCATCCATTTGCTAGCATCTGATTCTGCTTCTGGGGTCCTGAAGTATCTTTGGTAATTCATAACCCCCTCCCCCCCCCTGTTCTGCTGCTGTTGCTGCTGATGCTGATGCTGATGAGGCCCACCATCTACGTACTCTTCGCTCCCCTCTAGAGTGAAAAAGATGGTTTCTTGTACCTTCCGCTCCCCTAACACGGGGCACATAGGCAGACAAGCATATAGACGGTATGTCAGACGGATACAAAGGAAGAACGTTGGCTTGGATACGGTGGAGTGGAGGAAAAGAAAGAGAGAAATTAAAAATATGTAGAAGAAGAAGAAGAAGAAGAAGAAGAAGAAGAAGAAAGACGAAGGAAAACTATCTGATATTAAAGAAAGAAATAAAGAAAAAGAAAGGAATAGGGAAAGAAAACACTATTTTAAAAAGTTAGAAGAAGACAATGGAAAAGAGAAAAAATTGTAAAAAAAAAAGAAAAAGAAATGAAAGAAGAAGAAAGAGAAAGAAAGAGAAATAATGTACTTAAAAAAAGAAATAAGAAGAAAGGAAGAAAGAAAGAAAGAGAAAGAAAGAAATAAGAAGAGAAAGAAGTTCTTAAGGAGAAGAAAGTGAGCATGTTTTCTTAAAGATAAAGCAAAAAAAAAAGATAATGGAATAGAGCATAGAAATAAAGAAAGAAAGAAAAAAGAAAGAACGAAAGAAGAAAGAAAGAAAAAGAAAGAACGAAAGAAGGAAAAAGAAGAACGAAAGAACGAAAGAACGAAAGAAAGAACGAAAGAACGAAAGAAAGAAAGAAAGAACGAAAGAACGAAAGAAAGAAGAAAGAACGAAAGAAGAAAGAACGAAAAAAGAAGAGAAAGAACGAAAAAGAAAGAAGAAAGAACGAAAGAAGAAAAAAGAAAAGAAGAAAGAAAGAAAAAAAAAGAAAAAGAAAGAAAAAGAAAAAGAAGAAAAAGAAAGAAAAAAGAAGAAGAAAAAAAAGAAAGAACGAAAGAAAAGAAAGAAAAAAGAAAAAGAAAGAAAAAAGAAAGAAAAAGAAAAAGAAAAAAGAAAGAAAAAACAAAAAGAAAGAACGAAAGAAGAAAAAAAGAAAGAAGAAGAAAGAAAGAAGAAAGAAGAAAGAAATCCTGTGTAAAGAATAAGCAACCGAAAATGAAATACAACAAAGAAAGAAGAAAGGCAGAAATGTTAAAGAGAAAAGTATGAAAGAAAAATTGTGTAGAAAAAAAGAAAGAGAAAGATAGAAAAAGAAACGAAAATTAGGAAGCAAAGGAAGAAAGAAAGAGAAAGGAATGAATTCATTTACATGAAATAAATAAATAAACTTTATATATTAACAATTTAGCAGAAAGAAAAACTTTACATATGAAAAGGAGAAATAAAGAAGGAAAGAGGAATGAATGCATTAACAAGAAAAAAAGAAAGAAAGAATGAAAGAAAGACAGGAAAATGGAAGGAAGGAAAGAAGGGGGAAGGGGAATGGGTGCATTAACAAGAAAAAAAGAAACCAAGAAAGAAAGAAAGAAAGAAAGTAGACGAAAAAAGGGGAAAAGAAGAAAGATCTTTCAATGAAAAAACGGGAAAAAATAATGGAATAAAGTAATGAAAGAAAGAAAGAAAGAAAAACAAACAAACAAATATAGGAGATAATTGAAGAAAAACACAGACAGTAGAAAAAATATCTTAAGAAAAGAAATAAAGTAGACAAAATTGAGGAAAAGAAGAAAATTTGATCAAGGAAATAAAGGGAAAAGAAAATGAACTACAACAAAGAAAAAAGACAGAAAGAAAGAAAGAAGAGAGTTTGAAGAAGAGACTAATAAAAGAAAAATATCGTAAGAATCAAAAAGTGGAAAAGAAGAATTTGATCAAGGAAAGAAGAGGGAATAAATCAAATACAGCAAAGAAAGAAAGAAAGAAAGAAGAAAAGAAAGAAAAAAAAAAACAGGAAAGAAAACATGAAAGAAAGAAAAGAAACACAAAAAAATGAAATAAAAAAAGTAAAAAGGGAAAAATTGTCTAAAAGAAAGAAAATGTAACAGAAAAATGAAACGTGACAATAAAAAAAAAGAAAAAGAAAAAAAGAAAAAAGAAAGGCAAATTAGAGAGAGAAAAGACCAGGAAAAAAAAGAAAGAAAAGAATAAAGAAAATAGAAGTGAAAGAAAAAAGCGTCTCCCCGCCCCCCCCCAAAAAAAAGAGAAGAAAAAGGGAATAAAGAGATGGAAAATGAAGACCAGAAATAATTCACAAAATGAAAGAGATGGGAGAGAAAGAAAGAAAGAAAGAAAGAAGATAATTGAAGAAAGAGACAAATAAAAGAAAAATATCGTAAGAAAAAATCAAAAAGTGGAAAGAGAGGAAAAAAAATTTGATGAAGGAAAGAACAGGGAATAAATCAAATACAGCAAAGAAACAAAGAAAGAAAAAACATGAAAGAAAGAAAAACAAAACACAAAAAAATGAAATAAAAAAATACAAAGGAAAAATTGTGTAAAAGAAAGAAAATGTAACAGAAAATGAAATGTGACAAGAAAAAAAAAAAAGAAAAAAGAAAAAAGAAAAAGAAAAAAAAAAGAAGAAAAGAAAAAGAAAAAGAAAAAGAAAAAGAAAAAAAGAAAAAGAAAAAGAAAAGAAAAAAAGAAAAAGAAAAAGAAAGGCAAAGTAGAGAGAGAAAGACCAGGAAAAAGGAAAGAAAAGGAATGAAGAAAATAGAAGCGAAAGAAAAAAAGCGTCTCCCCATCTCCCCACCCCCACCCACCCACCCAAAAAAAAAGAAAAAAAAGAAAAAGTGAATAAAGAGATGGAAAATGAAGACAAGAAAATAACTCAGCAAAATGAAGAAGACAGAAGAAAAAGAACGAGCAATAAAAAGTAAATGAAGGAAAATGATCGTCTTCCTTCTTCCCTCGAAAAGCCATTAGTAGCAGAACGTTTGTTAGTATTTGGGATTGGGAAGAGGCTTACCAAAATCTTTGGAGAATTAACAGTGAGTGAGCAAAACATTAAAAAAAAAACTAATGGGAAAAGATTCTTTAACCTCCACCTTTCCCTGAAGACCCGACTCACTTTTCGCCATTCTTTGACTCTTTCTGATTTTAGACTTCGCACTGCTCATCGCCTTCAGAACTAGATAATTTATTCCTTGAATTTGGCACGGTTCCATTAAATCTAAAGAATGAAGACGGATCCAAAAGTATCAACACTAAATCTTCAATCTTTTAAAAAATTTTTACAAATTTAAACTTGAAATCCGAATAAAGACATCTGCGGTGTTTTATGATTGTATTTAAACTCAATCGGTCTTGGGTGAGACGTTAAACCGTATCGAGTGGTGCAGTTCCATTCTGGAGCTCTGGGGAGTGTGGAGTACTAATTTATAGCCATTATTACCAGATCCACTCTTTATACCAGCATTTCTCAACCGGGGTTCCCCGGAACCCTAAAGTTCCGCAAAAGGTGCCCAAGGGTTCCGCTAGAACAAGTGAGATAAGCTAATACACTTTTGACTTTTTATTTAATTCTATATACGTAATATTACTTAATATGTACAATATATTCTTGGTTATTATTGTAATAAGAGCGGGACCCGTAGAATTCACAAGAAACGAGACAAAAATCAAGTGGAGCTATTTAAGCCAGAAATAGCGATTTGCAATTTCATTACATATAAATCCTTCCGAAATTACCAAAATATCTTTCGTAATTCACAATTATAGTAATACAAATAACACAAACTCGTAACTTAAAAAAAAAAAATCATTTTAATTTTACGTTGGGCATTTAAGCGACGCAAGACCATTTGGAATATTTCATTTTAAAAATTGGGTGAAATAAAATGGGACAAATAAGAAATATGCGATTAAACAACACCAGATAATCTGTATTCACATTTTTGCATTGCATTTTGGACAATTTGGACAATTTGGACGGTGTCATTTTTAGGCGTGTGTTTGCAGGTTGATAACGGGCGGAAGTTTGGTTTGTTTGTTTTGTGGCATATCAATCTAATTGGGTTATTTAATGCCGATAAAGTTTTGAAATAAATCAATTCCTAATGGATATTATAATTTTGTTTATTAACTCATGCGTTTCTATTTAACCCATAGATGGGACCCTAACAGGTACTACCACTCCGGGTCAGAGTGAACTAGGGAGCAATGAAGGGGTGCTACACATTCCTCAAACCTCCAAAACTGGAACCTCACCATCAGATAGAGTTTAACGTCATTCCCAGGCAATGTAGACCGGCAGCCACCGCCTTCTAGCACCCATATGATAAAAAGGGGTTGGGGCTTGCCATGAGGGCAATAGGGTTGGGAAAATCGTATAGGTGCTAGGGCTTGACGTGACCAGCCGATTGATTGGAGGAGCCTCTCCGACCGCCCGTCTAGCACAAGATAGGGCCAAAGTGGAGTATTGCAAGTCATGAACTGCTCATCCACCTGGGTTCTTACCTTAAGCATCACGAGTCGCCACCCACGTGGCCCCATTGGGGGAGTCTTACCTCTCTGCAGAAGTGCAGTCGGTGCATTCTAACGCCCCGGCCGACAGGGTAGTCGGGCGGAAGATTTAGGAACAAGCATATTAATATATGCATAGATATAATCCTATCTAACCTTTTATGTTATTAAAAATACTAGCAAATATATGCACCCTCCGGGTGCAAGTATTTAAGTTTTAATGTAATAAAATATCATATTAAATTAGAAAGGCTAATGAAACTAAATAAGAATGCAGATAAAAATATTTGAAACAGAGGGGGGTATAATCGAAATATAGAACAACTGAAACTTACTCTTCCATCACTCTCGTCTTTCATTGTTATTTATTCTAATTTAAGTATTTAGTTAAAAGAGGAAGTAAAGAATAAAATGATAGTTATTTTTTCCTGTTAATGGATTTCATTTAAGATGTATTGAAGAAATTTGTGCTTATATTCATTAAAATAAAACCAAACAGTTAGAAATCAATAATACTAAGCACATATTTATTAAATTCGATTTTTTTTATATCAATATGCAAATTAGCCTTCCCCTTCACACTGTAAACTGCTATTTTGTTGTATATATAAACATAATTGTATGTTATTAGTATGTAGATATGGTTAACAGTATTAATAATGTAAAAAATTTTATTAATAATAGAGGTTAAAATAAAAATAAAATCATTGAGAATGTGATGTCAATAACTAAGGGAATTGTAACTTGAGTAGTGATATAGTTTCGGTTACAGACAAAAAAGCACACAATCTCCATTATAATAAGATAATGATTATCATTGGGAATACATTTAATGATTTCAGTACGGCACCAGTATAAAACTGTTTTCCCTAGTCAGTGTCAACTCAGGGAAAATATGTATTGATTTTTCCTTAAACCAGTTATTGAAAAATATATACAATGATATTTACGAAATGAACTACAATAGAAATAAAATGAAAAAGATATGGTATATAATTTTGTTTTTGAGCAGAGGTTCATTGAGATATGTAATTTATATTAAGGGGTATGCAAGGGTAAAAAGGTTGGGAAACCCTGGGGTAATTCCATGTCAAATCATTCAGGCCATGTCATCCACCCCTTCAATTTTTCTGAAGTTTTGTCCAGGTGTGAATTATGTTAAAGTTAGAACATCCAAATTCCAAAAATTCTCGATTTTAACTCTCCAAATTTGAGGGGGGAAAATGGCGACTTTTTGTCTGTAAAATGAGTTTCTAGAGCTTCCTTTACTCTAAAATTTGGTTCATAAGAGCACTTTGTCCCATGGAATCCAAGCATGTTATTAAAAAAGTCTTAAAGTCAACCATTTTAAGTTATTGATGATTTCCGATTTTTTCATAGCAAGATCAATATCCCGATGTGGCACTGCATCTATGACAAAAAGTTTTTCTATTATTATTTCACATATATAGAAAATCATTTGCAAAAAAGATAGTTTGATATTTGCTTTGAACCGAAGCTACAAATCAGTTAAAATTTTGCAAATCCGAAATTATTAATAATTAAAATTGTGTAAGTTTAAGACTTTGTTGGCAGAGTTCTGGTTTCCTTGTGCGAAAATACTCTTAGAAACCAATTTTTAGAAGTAAGGAATCTCTAGAGTTCATTTTACAGACAAAAATAGATTACAAACTTCGCCATTTTTGCGACACTACCCAAATTTGGAGAGTTATGTCAATTTTTTAGAATCTACATAACTCGACAATTTTTGGAATTGAAAGCTCAAATTTGGGGGATTGTCTAACTTTAAGATAGTCCACATATGGACAAAATTTCAGAAAATTGAAGAGCAAAATTTTAAACGAATTTTTTGCAAAATGTTATTAGCATTGTTAAAATTTTACACTTCATTTTTCTGATTTTTGTCCGGTGTGGGACAATCTTAAAGTTAGCCAATCGCCAAAATTTAAGTTTCCAGTTTATGTTGAATTTTAGCTCTCCACATTTGGGTGGGTGGTCGCGAAAAATGGCGACTTTTATAATCTAATTTTTGTCTGTAAAATGAGCTCTAGAGCTTCCCTACTCCTAAAAATTGCTTTGTAAAAGCATTTGGGCCCAAGGAATTCAAAATCAAAATACGAGAGAACCATGCCCGAATAGCAGCTTAATTGGTTGAGTTTTACAGCAGGTCAACACTTATTGGGTTATTTTATGCCGAATAGATTATTTTATCCATTCTTGACAGGTATTCATTTTTTTCTATTTAACCCGTAGATGAGACTCTAACAGATACTACCACTACGGGTCAGAGTAGACCTGGGAGTAATGGCGATAAAACGGTACTCCGCACACCCTAGAGCAAAATTTGTACTTCCTACTAGATGCGGTTTAACATCATACACAGGGGACTAAGAACCCAGCCACCGCCTTCTAGGAAATATAAAGAATTGGGGGGGGGGGATGAGGGCAGTAGGGGCTGGGACAATCATCTAGGTGATAGGGTTTGACCTGACCAGCCGATTGATCGGAGGAGACCACTCTGACCGATTGTCTAACCTAAATAAGGGCAAACGTAGAGTATCGCATGTCATGAATTGCTCAGCCACTAGGATTCCACCCATAGTATCACGTGTCGCACCGATGGCCAACAGGAGGCTTCTTTCTGGGTATTTTACCCCTCTGTAATGGTGCATTCCGCGTATACTATAGTCCCAGCCTAATGCCCTTTAAGAGACATCCATATTGATTTTTTTTGTTTTGGGTTTTAATTGAATTTTTTTTAGTTTTTAATTCTTTTTTTCTTCTATATTTTACAATCTATTTTATTTCACAGAGAGCCTGCAGCCACTGAGGTCAGGGCCGCTCTCTTTGGCGACAAACTCTCAGTAGAAGACTGTTCCTGTCTGAAGTCACCCTGGCGCAACACCATGAAGCTAAGAGGTTCAGAAAAAGCAGCAGCAACAAAGCACCAGCACATCAACATCTTCAGGGACAGCTTCAGATACGACATCTGTGGTAGAGAATGCTTTTCAAACATTGGACTTCACAGTTACAGGAGGCGCTGTAAACTTCAGGGGCACAAAAACTATATTATAGTCTTCGAGACTGAAATGCCAATAATAATAATTTTATTCTGGGGTTTTAATAGCCGCTCTTTTTGGCTTTCTGTCCCTCTTCATCTCTATGTCTTCCATCAGTTCATTTCCCTGCCTCTTCTTGTGTTTCCTATAAACTGCTGGCTTCAATCACTCAGCATCCCACGAAGAAGGGGGGTGGGGTCGAGAAAGGCGAAATCTGGAAGCTGGGTGAAAAGGTGCGGGATAGGTTACGTTTTTAGGCGGTAAAAAAATTAGATTAAGGTATCTTTGTTAACATACTTTCTCCAGCCGACTCTCTGGTATTTCCGTTCCCAAGACTCATTCATCCTCTTCCCAAGGGGATTTTTATGTATACTATGCATTACATGTACATCTTAGCACAATTAATCTCCATCCTTTCTTTTTCTCGTTTACTTACACAGCAAATATTCTTCTCTTCTTCTCTCTTCTTCTTCTTCTTCTTCTTCTTCTTTTCTTCTTTCTTCTTCTTTTCTTCTTCTTCTTCTTCTTCTTCTTTTCTTCTTCTTTCTTCTTTCTTTTTCTTCTTCTTCTTCTTTCCTTCTTCTTCTTCTTCTTCTCTTCTTCTTTCTTTCTTCTTCTTCTTCTTCTTCTTCTTCTTCTTTTTTCTTCTTCTTTTCTTCTTTCTTCTCTTCTTCTTCTTTCTTCTTCTTCTTCTTCTTCTTTTCTTCTTCTTTTTCTTCTTCTTCTTCTTTTCTTCTTCTTCTTCTTCTTCTTCTTCTTCTTTCCCCTTCTTTCTTCTTCTTCTTTTCTTCTTCTTCTTCTTCTTTTCCTTTCTTCTTCTTCTTTTCTTCTTTTCTTCTTCTTCTTCTTCTTCTTCTTCTTCTTCTTCTTCTTCTTCTTTCTTCTTCTTCTTCTTCTTTTTCTTCTTTTTCTTCTCTTCTTCTTCTTCTTCTTCTTCTTCTTCTGGCCTTCTTCTTCTTCTTCTTCTTTTCTTCTTTTTCTTCTTCTTCTTCTTCTTTCTTCTTCTTTTCTTCTTTCTTCTTCTTTCTTCTCTTTCTTCTTCTTTTCTTCTTCTTCTTCTTCTTCTTCTTCTTCTTCTTCTTCTTCTTCTTCTTTTCTTCTTTCTTCTTCTTCTTCTTCTTCTTCTTCTTCTTCTTTTCTTCTTCTTCTTCTTCTTCTTCTTTATTCTTCTTCTTCTTCTTCTTCTTCTTCTTCTTCTTCTTCTTCTTCTTCTTGTCCAGGATAATCGTTGGTTGAGGTTGAGAGGAAGTAAAGTTTTGAAATACTTTCAAGTTTAAGGAATGTTTTCTGCAAAAATCGTCTAGTAAAAGTAAAGTCATTGGGGAGGCCTAGAGTCGGTATCATCCTTACAGCGAGGAAGTCTATCCCCTTTTCACTAGCGCTAGACCAAGGTGTTTTAGCGTCTGGGGCTGGGCGCCACGCTTACCATCAGCCCCTCAATTTACCGCACAGATCCCTGTGCTACTCATACGCTGAGTTGGTGAGGGCCGGGATAGAACCAGAAACCTTGAGGTTCCCAGCCGAACACTCTACCGATTCTACTTAGTCAAATAAGATATCAGAATAAAAGAGAGAAAAGAGAGAAAAAAGAAAGGAATAGTCTAAGGAAATTAAGTAAATGAACGAATGAACAACCAAAGAAAGAAAGGAAGAAAGAAAGAATGAAAGAAAGAAAAATGACAAAGATAGAACAGTTAAGATAAAAAAGAAAGAATGAATGAAAAAACTGCTGAAAAAAAGCAAAAGATTACGAAGAAAAATAAATGAATGAATGAACAAGGAAATGAATGAATAAATAAATGAATAAAGAAAGAAAAAAGAAAAAATAGAGAAGGAAAGAGAGAAAGAAGGAAATCCTGTAGGAAAAAGGCTAAAAAGAAAAAGTAAATGAATGAGTGAAAATTTAAAAAAAGAAAGAAAATAAGGAATAAAGAAAGAAAGTATGTTGATAAGCCTAAAAAAAGAAAGGGATTAGGTAATAAGTTTGAAAGAAAGGAAGGGAGAAAGAAAGAAAGAAGAGAAAGAGAAAAAAGAGAACGAAATAAAGAAACAAAGAGAAAGAATGAAACAAAGAATATTTGAAAAAGTGAAAAAAAGAAAAGGTATTAGACTGAAAGAAAGAAAGGAAGAAATAAAGAGAGGAAGAATGTTTAAAAGAGTGAAAAAAGAAAGGTACTTGAGATTAGCACTGAAAGAAAGAAAGAAAGAAAAGAAAGAAAGAAAGAAATGAAAAAAAGAAAGAAATCTGCAGAAAAAATAGGCTGAGAAGACATACTAAATGAACGAGAGAAAAATTAAAGAAAGAAAGAAAGCTTTAAAAGAGTGAAAAAAAAGAAAGGTATTAGATTGTAGGACTGAAAGAAAGAAAAAGAAAAAGAAGAAAGAAAGAAAGAAAGAAAGAAAGAAATCTTTGCAAAGAATAGGCTGAGGAGAA
>CM042166.1:12208110-12210610 GCA_023376005.1 Doryteuthis pealeii | reverse complement strand
TCTCCCTTGCAAGGACTTCTCTGTTAGGTGTGTTGGAATTCCACTTGATGTTTAGAATGCGTCTCAAACATTTCTGATGAAAGTGTCAAGAATTTTCAAATGTCTTCGAAACAATGTCCAACGCAGGACCTATAAATATTCAATTTTGTTTCATGGGTAATACCGTTATTAGACCATAACCGTTTTTCGAGCCTTCCATAGGCCACAGATGCCTTCTGGATGCGCCGGTGAATCTCAGCATCTAAAGATCCATCACAAGTTAGTGTACTTCCCAAGTATGTGAAAAACTCAACAACATCCAGACAAGTACCATGAATGGTTATTGTTGGTTTGATATATGGTTCACCTTTTACGGGGGTGAACATTACCTTTGTTTTTGTCAAGCTTATTTTTAATCCAAAAGGAGAGCACGAGACAGCAAAAAGGTTCACAATATCTTGAATATCCTCCTCAGTGTGAGCCAGAAAGTCAACGTCATTGGCATAAAGGAACTCTCTGATAAGTGTATAGGATGTCTTTGACTTGAAGTTAAATCTTCTCAAGTCAAAAACTTTTCCTATGGTTCTAAATTCCAAGAGGACGCCTTTCTCACAATGCTGGAATGCATGAAATATATTACAGAAAAGAATATGAGAAAAGTGTTGGGGCCAAGACATCTCCCTGCTTAACCCCGTTACCTATTGGTATTTTATCCGACAATCTACTACTAATGACAATTCTAGCTTTCATACCATTGTGCAACCGCTTGAGTATATTCACAAATACTGGTGGGCATCCAACTTTGCCCAATATCGTCCAAAGTGCATCTCTGTTGACTGTATCAAAGCCTTTGTCAAATCGATAAAAACCTGATACAGGAGGACCCGTTGCTCAATACACTTATCCTGCACTTGCCTAGCCGAAAATATCATGTCGTTTATTCCTCTGCCAGACCTAAAACCACTTTGTAATTCAGGAATGACTACCGGGCAAATGTAAAAAAAGTAATCGATTCAACAAGATTCTTGAGAGAACCTTGCTAACAGTACCAGAAAGTGATTCCACGGTAGTTATCACAACTACCTTTATCTCCTTTGCCCTTGTATAAACACACCAAAGCGCCATCAATCCATTCAGATAAAACATAGCAAGTTTGACATTAAAACTTTTTACCTTCAACAGTTCTACTGGAAGCCCATCCAAACCTGGTGCCCTACCAGAATTAATTTGTTTGATAGCCATTTCAAATTCTGTAAAAATTGGTAAATGGTCCATCTCATATTTGGTCTCCTGTTGAGGAAGACTCTGCAGAACATCAGCACAGACTACTGAAGGGTTATTAAATAAATCCGTGAAGTGTTGTTGTTCTTTGACCTTAGAGGAGCAATGGAAGAAGTTAATGGACCGAAAACTTTACGCATGAGGCTATAGAACAGGTCCTTTTTATTAAAGGCCTTCTAGGTTTCAAAGGAGATATTTGATCACCACTCATTTTTCATCCTCCTTATTTTACGCTGTAATAGATGTTTAGACTCAGTATATTTTCATGGTAGACGGTTGGAGGATGACTTACTATGAAGTGTACTTATAAAAAGGTTTTTTTTTCAGTAATTGACTGATGGCAACTATATTGTCATAAAACCAGTCTTGATGTTTGCTGACTCTGAATCCAAGTACAGCAGCACCAGTGGAATAAACTTGATCTCTAAAGTTATCCCATGTGCCATTAAACTCCAGACTGTCAAGATGTTTATCAGTCTTTCTTTCACATCCATTTGCTTGACTTTGTTTAAATCTAGGTGTTTTGGTGTTTTTACTCCAGGCATGCGAGTCTTTTTTCGAACACGGAGTTTAAATTTCCCTCGCACTAAACTGTGACCCGTGTCACATTCTGCACTACGCATAACACGTACATTACAGACATCACTAATATCACGGCGGCGGGTTATGATGAAGTCTATCATATGGCCATGTTTTGATCTTGGGTGGGTCCAAGTAATTTTATGTTTATGTTTTTGACAGAAAAGAGTATTGCAAATGGTTAAATTGAGCTCAGAACAGAACTCAAGTAGTTTCAGTCCATTTGCATTTACTTTACCAATACCATAATCTTAAAATTCCTGCCAACGTGTGCATTAAAATCCCCAATTATGATCAACTTTGGTGTAGAGACAATAGCAGTGCCAAGGTCTTCATAAAAAGTCATGACAGTCTCCTCATTAGCTTGAAGGGTCGGGGCATATATAGAAAATAAGATCGCGTATCGTCCGCACTGCAGCTGGATACGCAGTTTCATAATGCGATCACTGATGCTAGAAGGAAGCTCCAAATACTTTGATAGTCTTGTATTCACCCCCCCCACACACACATATATATATATATGTGTGTGTGGTGTGTGTGTGTGATGTAAAATTTGCCAAATGAGTAAGAAATACGAAGCAATGTTTACATTTTCACCTTTTTCAAGGAAATCAATAGTGATGGGTTTATTTATGTATCAAAAGACTGTCAGCCTCACCTC
>CM042166.1:12183110-12200610 GCA_023376005.1 Doryteuthis pealeii | reverse complement strand
TGAACAACACCCACGCGTTCTTTGTGAAAGTCAATCAAGCAAGACTAGGCTGTTGGTTTGCCGGCAATGAGACGTCAAAGAGAGATGCAAACAGGCGAAGTATTAACGACTTAAACAAGACACAAAACAAAAAGAAATCAAAACAAAAAACGAAAATAGTAGGAAAAGGAAAGAGAGGGAGGGAGAGTGTGACGATTGGAAAAAGAAGAATGAAAAAAAAATAGTGGATTAGAAGGAAGGAATGGAAAGAAAGAAATGAGTTGGTAGATGAGAAGATATTGTAAAAGAAGAAGTTTGAAGAAGGTTAACTTAAGGAAAGAAAAAAGAGAATGAGAATTATGATGAGTCAAGGAAGAAATTGAAAAGAGGAAAATGAAGAAGTTAAGTAAAGATTAAATAGTGGTTGAAAGGAGGGAAATATGACAAGAAGAAGAAGAAGAAGAAGAAGAAGAAGAAGAAGAAGAAGAAGAAGAAGAAGAAGACAAGGAACAGAGGGAAACAAATAGAAGAGAGAGAATATTGAAAGAAAAGAATTAATGAATGAAAAAGAAAGATAGAATGAAAGGAAAGGAAAAGACATAGGTAAAAGAATGGTAAAATAAAGAAGAAGAAGAAGAAAAAGAAGAAGAAGAAGAAGAAGAAGAAGAAGAAGAAGAAGAAAACTAAGGAAATCAATAAAAGAAAAAGAAAATATTCATGGAAAAATATCAAACAAAAAGAATCATCCAAATTATGATTCATTGTCTAGAATACCTGAACCATTTTTATCCAAATTTGATGCTGTCTGTCTGTCTCTCTGTCTGTCTCCGTCTGTTTGATTCTCTCTCTCTCTCTCTCTCTCTCTCTCTCTCTCTCTCTCTCTCTCACTCTCCTCCCCCCCTCTCTCTCTCTCTCTCTCTTCCCCTCTCTCTGAGTATGGGCGTGGTACCGTGGTGTAGTGGCTAACGTGCAGAACTGCGATATCGTAGAAAGCGAGTTCGAACTTCAGCCGAGTTATGACCTTCACATCCAGACTATTCTTGGGAAAGGTATGAACCACTCATTCCCCTCAGCTAAGGGTTAGATAATACCCCTACTGTGCTTATACATGGGTGGTTGTGATATGGAATAACACACCATATTTCATATGTCATAAAACAAAGACCCCTCTCCTCTCTCTCTCTCTCTCTCTCTCTCTCTAATAGCACGGGCCTTTTGGGGCCTGTGTCTAATAATGAAATTAACAGCGTCGATCCCAGGGGGCTAACCCCAGGCAACACCTGCCCCCTCGATTTAAAGGGACATGGCTGGGTTTATTGCCCAGCGCCTGAGGCGCCCCCTCGAGGAGGAATGCCGACGGGATCGACGCATTTTTGTGTCTACCACCCATGAGCTTCGGCTTGTGGGTGGGCCCACATAAAAATGTCCTTGTGTCACGCCCTCTTAAGTGGGATGAGAGGCAAATACTCTCTCTCTCTCTCTCTCTCTCTCTCTCTCTCTATCTATCTATCTATCTATCTATCTTTCTCTCTCTGTCTTTGACTATGCATTTTCCCCAGGGATTAAATGGATTCCAGAAGGACATCGCTCCGAAAGTAATGCATGTGTCGCTCATACTCTTTATCTTTAATTGTGCAATGCTGGAATAACAACATCCACAATAAACTCTTCCTAATCAAACCCAGTCTGGGAGACTGGACACCAGTCTTAAGGAAGTCCAGAAAGGAACAAGTCATTGTGTCCCGATTACGCATTTGTCTCACAAAACTAACACACTCCTATATACTCAAACAAGAACAACAACCACTGTGTGAAACATATCAAACACCTTTGACTGTTAAACACTTATTCCTGGAATGCAGGTTTTTTGCTCACATCTGAAACCGTTATTTTAATGCAATCAATATGAAAGATCTATTTAAAATGTGAACATAGAGGACATTATGTCCTCTTTGAGTGAAATAATATTACACCATAGAATATACACATTAACTTAAGCAATAATATACAACGTAATCCCTGATCCCCAATGGTGCTAACACATTGTTAAAACCAATTACTAAATTATAAATATAAATACACAACATATATTACTTCGTAACCATTAGGCATGATATCGAAAATCTGGGTTATCTGCCGCTTAATCAGTTCCTGGAATCAGACGCCAGGGGGTAGATAGCTCTAAATCAAGAGAACAGAATATACATATATATTATATAATAATTCCCGCCGAGCGAACGTCTCTGGCAAAATAACAGAAATAGAAGTAAACAAGGCGATATTAACAATAGTATTTTCTGCAACTCAGGAAAGGTACAAGGCAAATATAATTGTATATTCGTGTTAATAACTTTTAGTGGTGCAAATAAGAGAAATGTAATTTAATTGTTCTAATTGTTTGTGTAAGAGTTTGTACAGTTCATACTAAAGTTGCCAGAGACAAGGCTCGGCGGGAAGTATTATATAATGTATGAGACAAGTGTTACTTAGCTCTGTAGAATTGTACTCTGTAATTGTTTCTTGTTGCAGTAGTCTGTTGAGTTGTCAGTTTGCCTGTTCTGTTCGTTGAATTTGTCTGTTGAGTTGTCAGGTCTTACCCCTCTTGGTGCCTAGACTGATGATGCTGACCTTAATTCGGCCGCTGCAAAAAAACTGGTCCGATTTCAGTGCCTGCGGATTTTGTTCTGTTGATTTAGAGCCAACAGCTGCCCCCTGGTGTCTGAATTTCCAGGAACTTATTAAGGGACAGATAACCCAAATTTTCGATAATGACATAACCCCAGACGGGTTGATATGACGTTAAAATCAATCAACCAATCAACCAACCAACTTCAATTGTGTGTTCCCATCTTTCGTATTCTTCGCCCGTAAAAACCAACCAACCAGCCAACCAAGCTACCCCTTCAGCAAGGAATACAGTCAACGTATTCTAAACCTCACTAACAGGGTGGTATTCATGGACGAGATAATAAGATATGGCCGGGTTAGCTCAGTCGGTAGAGCATTCGGCTAGAAACCACAAGGTTCCTTGTTCGATACCGGTCCTCGGCAACTCAGCGTATGAGTAGCACAGGGATCTGTGCGGTAAAGTAAGGAGCTGGTGATAGATGTGGCGCTCCACCTCAGATGCTAAAACAATCTCCTTGGTCTAGCGCTATTGAAAAGGGGATAGACTCCCTCGCTGACTGGCTGATACCGACTTTAGGCTGCCCCGTCGACTTTACTTACTATATATATATATATATATATATATATATATAGTGGTAGAGAAGACATGATGCCTCTCTGAATAGAATGAACTATTCTGATTTAAAATGAACATTGACGGTGTTGGTCTCACCAACCCGTCTTTTCTAGCCAACTACCTAGTAATATACATCTATTAACATTCCAGTTACAGCCCCAGAACTTGGCTTTCAGAAACATTTTGACGCAGGGAAGTTTATCCCGAAATATTAAGAAAATAAATGAAAGGTAGACAAACAACATCATAGGTACATCATTTTTCTTTACATTGTGATAGCTTCCAAAACCAACCACCAAATCTATCAACGCATTTGTATACGTCTTGTATAAATGAACCCTTTTCATTTGTAAGATAAGATTAGATATTTCAATAACAACACCCAGTAACATTACAATAGATAGATAGATAGATAGATAGATAGATAGACAGACATACAGACAGACAGATGGATAGATAGATAGATAGGCATACATACATACAGATAGATAGATAGATAGATAGACAGACAGACAGACAGATAGATAGATAGATAGATAGATAGATTGATAAATAGATAGACAGATAGGCATACATACAGATGGATAGATAGATAGATAGATAGATAGATAGACAGACAGACAAACAGACAGACATATAGATAGATAAATAGATAGGCATACATAAAAATAGAGATAGACAGACAGACAGACAGAGAGATAGATAGACATACATACAGATAGAGAGAGAGATAGAGATAGACAGACAGATAGATAGATAGACAGATAGGTAGATAGGCATACATACAGATAGATAGATAGGCATACATACAGATAGATTGATAGATAGATAGATAGGCATACATTCAGATAGATATAGATAGATAGACAGACAGATAAATAGATAGATAGACAGACAGACGGACAGATAGCTAGATAGATAGGCATACATACAGATAGAGAGATAAATAGATAGATAGACAGGCAGATAGATAGATAGATAGATATATAGATATATAGATGGATACATGAAAGCTGATATTTCATAGGAGAGTCTGAAGTTTTAATTAAAAATGAACAATGGTTGAAAATGTAATGAAATCTCTTTAACATATGGTCAAGTTAGTGTCTTTGCGGTATTGTAATTTTAACGTAATCTAGTCTCGTGGGATTTCTATTATATTTGGGACTTTCAAAAGAGATTTTTCAACTGAAATGAGCCCGAATCTCAGAAAAAGAGGCAGAAAAAACAGACATGGTAAGAAAAGTAGATGGTATCAATTATAATGTTGGTTGGGTTGAAAATTTTGAGGAAAACAAATAAAAAGAAGGAAAAACTGAAAAGAATTGAGAGCAGGAAAAAGTGTGGGTAGGAAAAAAAGTACCAAAAAAAACATAGGACGCAGAAAAAATTGCGGCAAAGTCCATTCAATTCAAAAGACGAAAAAGAGAAAAGAGAGAGAGAGAGAGAGAGAGAGAGAGAGAGAGAGAGAGAGAGAGAGAGAGAGAGAGTTGGTTGGTTGGTTGGTTGGTTGGTTGTTTTTACGGCATATCAACCCTTTTTGGGTCATTCAATGCGGAATCAAGTCATAATAAATGACTCATGTTTCGCACAGTATACACTACTGTTTAAGTGAACAGGCTCATGCTTATATACCGGGAATCGGTGCTTTATGGTTTCCTAATCGAAAAAAAGAGAAACAAAGTGGTGAGAGAGAGAGAGAGAGAGAGAGAGATGAGTGTGTGTGTGTGTGTGTGTGTGTCAGTGGCCATCCTTTAGGCTTCAATTAAAAGAGCTTGTCCTGTGGAAATCCTTGGTAAAGAATCCTTTGGTTGTTCCTTGGTGCTACTCAGTAAATTGCAAGACCTTCGTCAATGATTGCAAATGGAGTTTCTCAGTATCAGTGATTAAGTTGTCAACCAGACATGCATTCGAAATTTTGATTGGCTGCAGTTTAAACCACGTGGACTCGCTTAGTCTATAAATGTAAGTAGTGTTTTGCAGCACGGCTTATATCCACTAAATAATAGGAAGCGCGTGATGTAATGGCTAAAGTCATGGGAAATGTGCTCGTCGCCCCGAGTTCAAATCCTGGACGTGTTAATTGCATTTTCCCTTAGCGTTAATACCCTTGGGAAAGGTATCAATCCTACCCTCCCACCAGCTATGGGTAAATAGCAGGGCAGTATGGGTTCTTTAATCATAGCTAGGTAACCAGTCTAGGAGAAGGAAAACTCTGAATTAAAACCTGTTGAACTCCGCTTAAGAAATTGACCTTGTGTCGCATCCTGCTCATGCGGAGGAGTTGGTAAATATATATATCCACCAAATAATCCAACTGAGAGAGAGAGAGAGGAGAGAGAGAGAGAGAGAGAGAGAGAGAGAGAGAGAGAGAGAGGGTGGAGAGTATTAAAATTTAAATTGTTTAAGTGAAGAGAGAGTGAGATAGATAGATAGATAGATAAAGAGAAAAAGTAGGGTCCTTTTATTGACCTAACCCCTCCTCACAAGCACGATGTTGTTTGGAACGATGTTTGAATTTTACGGCACATCAACCATCGTTGAGTTATTTTATGCCGAAGAAGTTTTGTTTTATTTATTCTGCATGGGTATTCAACATTTTTTTAACTCAATTTTTCTAAACATATTTTAAAACTCGGTTGGCGTATTCTACAGCCCCAACTGACAGCGTAGTAAAGAGGTAGAGTCCTGGCTCCGACAATAAACTTCATCTGATAGTAAAGCTCCAATTTTGGATATCTGGTTAACACAACACCCCTGTCACGGGCAAGACGTGACACAATGCCAATTTATTAGCGGAGTAAAGCTACTTTTAATTTAGAGTTTTCCTTTTCCTATGCTGGTTGTCTAAAAAAGGCTACAGAACACAGTTTGCCTCCTATCAAACAAATCATCCAAGTAACAAGAACAAGACATACTGTACACTGTTGGAGACGTAAGTACAAACTCATAAGTGACTTTCTCCTGTGGAGACCTATAAATAGGAACACCAGTGTGGACAGACCAACAAAAACTCACTAGATTAGTTGTCAGAGCACTTCCCTAGGAATTGCAAGGTTCCTGGTTCAATACCAGCCAACTCAGCAATAGCACAGGATCTGTGCGGTAAAGAGAGGAGCTGATGGTAGTTTAACGAAAAAGGGGATATTCGTCAGGCTGATACCGATATAAGGCCGCCTGGTCTTTAATTTTTTATGCAGATACTGGATGTCCGGGGAGGACTTCCTCGGAGCGGAGACCAATAGGGACGGTTGGCAAGAGAGCTCCATGGGAATCTGCGCTTTCAGCGAGACATGATAATGCATATGATTGAAAAGATATTTTCCTTTTATATCATCCGAAACCGTTATTGTTAAACTGACTTCAGCATTAGATGACCCAACAATTGTTGACATGCCTTAGAATCAGCCAACCAACCAACCACATACATAGCTTAAAGACCAGGCAGCCTTATATCGGTATCAGCAAGGGAGTCTATCCCCTTTTCAATATTGTTGGAGTTATTTAGATATAAGGTGTGTGCTAGTTCCCCACTTATACTTATAGACTGGCCAAGGTCACGTGATTGACTCTTCTAACCAATCACTGGCAGTACTACTGGCCTGATAAGATACTTACCCCCCTACACACACACACATTAGTCATAATTAAAACTGCCCTCTTTGACAACGGACGCACATAGGATTGCCGGGATCTTTACCAATACTCACGAAGGACTTATACGATAACTGAGAACACTTTAGTAACCAAAGGATTCACATTGTGACGGACTCTTTATCAAGGATTCCACCAGATAAGCGCTTCTGCTATCTTCATCATCATGTCACGCTATCAGCGCAGATATCCATGACAATCTCTTTCCATATGTCCCTATCGCTCATCATTCTTGGGAGGTCCTCTATGCAGCATCCTGTATCCGCACAGAGCTGATCAATGTACGTCTTTGCTGGTCGGCCCACACTGACGTGACCATGTGCTGGCTTCCACTAGAGGGCATCGCATATGAGTTCGTCCTTGCTTCTCCAGCCCCGGAATGGCCCTTAAAAACTTAACAAATATCGCTAAACCAAAGAGATTGTTCTTGTGCAACGCCTACCATCAGCTTCCCACTTTATCGCTCAGATTTGGCGAGGGCCGGTATATCATACGATCAACCAAACGAATAGAAACGTGTTTATTTACTGATTGATATGCAAACGTGTGAAGACTGCTGGGATGAAGATAGACGTTTGATTCGAAGCGAAAAGTCTTGGGGAAAATAAAAGAAGGAATAATGAAATAGGATATATCTAAACGGAATGTTTTGATATATCCACAAATTCTGCATCTAGCGCTTCAAAGAGATTCCCTTAAGAGATAAAGTAGGTAAATATAGGTAACGGTTTGTTTACCTTACACTTATTTGTATACTTTGATGTTATATATACAGTTCCCCCCTTCTGCAGACACCCCTCCTACAAATAAAACTGAATACACATCTTAACATAAGATTGATATAAGGTCAGTCTATTAAGTAATGAGACTCACTGTGTATAAAACACATCAAGAAATACGCCCTAAAGGTACCCGTGACCACATGGTCAGTGGTGTTTGCTTCGATTCGCGTGGCCATTTTAGGGCTGTAGTTGAATGAGATTTTACAGTGGAAATTACAGTGGAAAAGGTTTGATCCTTTCTTGAAGTAGAAAGATGTAGTATCAGTTTTAATCCTTGTCTGTTGATCTGTCCTCAAAGCTGTTTATCCTGTCTTAAAGTGGAAAGATGTAGTATTAGTTTTAATCCTTGTTTGGTGATCTGTCCTCAAAGTTGTTGGTCTCAGTTTATCCTGTCTTGAAGTAGAAAGATGTAGTATCAGTTTTAATCCTTGATCTGTCCTCAAAGTTGTTGATCGTATTTTATCCTATCTTGAAGTAGAAAGATGTAGTATCAGTTTTAATCCTTGTCTGTTGATCTGTACTCAAAGCTGTTGATCTCAATTTATCCTGTCTTGAAGTAGAAAGATGTAGTATCAGTTTAATCCTTGTTTGTGATTTGTCCTCAAAGCTGTTTCTCATTTATCCTGTCTTGAAGTAGAAAGATGTAGTATCAGTTTTAATCCTTGTTTGGTGATCTGTACTCAAAGCTGTTAGTTTATCCTTCTTGAAGTAGAAAGATGTAGTATCAGTTTTAATCCTTGTTTGGTGATCTGTACTCAAAGCTGTTGGTCTCAGTTTATCCTGTCTTGAAGTAGAAAGATGTAGTATCAGTTTTAATCCTTGTTTGGTGATCTGTACTCAAAGCTGTTGGTCTCAGTTTATCCTGTCTTGAAGTAGAAAGATGTAGTATCAGTTTTAATCTTTGTTTGGTGATCTGTACTCAAAGCTGTTGGTCTCAGTTTATCCTGTCTTGAAGTAGAAAGATGTAGTATCAGTTTTAATCTTGTTTGGTGATCTGTACTCAAAGCTGTTGGTCTCAGTTTATCCTATCTTGAAGTAGAAAGATGTAGTATCAGTTTTAATCCTTGTTGTTGATCTCCTCAAAGCTGTTGATCTCAGTTTATCCTGTCTTGAAGTAGAAAATGTAGTATCAGTTTTAATCCTTGTTTGGTGATCTGTACTCAAAGCTGTTGGTCTCAGTTTATCCTATCTTGAAGTAGAAAGATGTAGTATCAGTTTTAATCCTTGTCTGTGATTGTCCTCAAAGCTGTTGATCTCAGTTTATCCTGTCTTGAAGTAGAAAGATGTAGTATCAGTTTTAATCCTTGTTTGGTGATCTGTACTCAAAGCTGTTGGTCTCAGTTTATCCTGTCTTGAAGTAGAAAGATGTAGTATCAGTTTTAATCCTTGTTTGGTGATCTGTACTCAAAGCTGTTGGTCTCAGTTTATCCTGTCTTGAAGTAGAAAGATGTAGTATCAGTTTTAATCCTTGTTTGATCTGTACTCAAAGCTGTTGATCTCAGTTTATCCTGTCTTGAAGTAGAAAGATGTAGTATCAGTTTTAATCCTTGTCTGTTGATCCGTCCTCAAAGCTGTTGATCTCAGTTTATCCTGTCCTTGAAGTAGAAAGATGTAGTATCAGTTCTAATCCTTGTTGGTGATCCGTACTCAAAGCTGTTGATCTCAGTTTATCCTGTCTTGAAGTAGAAAATGTAGTATCAGTTTTAATCCTTGTCTATTGATTGTCCTCAAAGCTGTTGATCTGTTTATCCTGCTTGAAGTAGAAAGATGTAGTATCAGTTTTAAACCTTGTCTGTTGATCTGTCCTCAAAGCTGTTGACTTCTCAAGTTCGAAAATTAAAACGAAAAGTTTTTTGGGTGTGTCCCATGACAGTTTAACTACAGTCTATGAATGAACTTTTTGCGAATTGGGTTACGATTTAGGGTTTGGGGATTAAGGTTGTTTTTTTTATTACGTATTGCTAAAAAAAAAATAAAAAAAATTACTATACATTTAATGTTGAAAAATATTTCTTAAAACCAAGTTTAATTGAAAATATAATTGCAATACTAACACAAACAACTGAGATTAATGTGTCTACCGTTGGATTCAATAATTAATGTCAATGGTTGTAATGATAATGTAATGTATAGTAATTTTGTTTTTTTTGTTGTATTTTTTAAGCAATACGTAATTAAAAACAACCTTAATCCCCAAACCCCTAAACCGTAACCCAATTCGCAAAAAGTTCGAAAAGATACTTACATACAAATACATACATAAATACACAAACGCACACACTGACACACTCAAAAACACACATATACTCAGACACACACACACCCTGTATATGCCATTTGGCGATAATTATAGTATACTTGCACGAGAAAACACACACACACACACACACACACACACACACATATATATATATATATATACCAACCCCTCCGCACGAGCAGGATGTGACAACAAGTGAAATGCAATTACCACATCCAGGATTTGAACTCGGGGCGACGAGTCCATGTCTTTAAACCATTACATCACGCGCTTCCAAAACCTATCAAAACATATATATATATATAATGCAAACACACACTCAAAAACCCACATACTCATACAAAGGCAATATACGCATAGACGCATACACAGACTATTGGTAAGATAAGCAAAGTTACACACATACACACACTCACACAGACAGAAACACAGATTGTATACGACATTTAGCGATAATGATAGTATACATACACTGGAAAAAACACACACATATATATATATATATGCAAACACACAATCAAAAACCCACATACACCCACAATGACAACATACTCACAGACGCATACACAGACAGCAAAGTTCCTCTCATATACAGACACGCACACACATATTATAGTATAGGATGTATCTGGATATAATACCACTAACGAACCTTAAGTATTGGTTTTCTATGTAATAATTAATCAATCAATCACGTGTTCAATTGTCTATATTCAATTAGCTCATTTGTCTATGTCCTATTAATTTTTTCATCGATTTTCCCGGTCTACATTTGATGACATCTAATCAAACGAATAAAAAAAAAATAAACACATCACAAAAAAACAAAACAAAAAAAGAACAAACAAACAAACAGGCAGACAACAGACAATCTGAATATATTTCTATTTAATATATCTGATTTCACTTTTCTCTTTTCTCTTTTCTGTATTTTTTCTCTTTCTCTTTTCTCTATTCTTTCTCTTTTCTCTTTCTGTATCTTTTTCTCTATTCCTCTTTTCATTCTTTTCTCTTTTCTCTTTTCTCTTTTCCTCATTCTCTATTCTTTTTCTCTTTTCTCTTTTCGCTTTTCTCTATTCACATTTCTCTTTTCTCTTTTCTGTATTCCTTTTCTCTTTTTCGCTTTTCTCTTTTCTGTATTCCTTTTCTCTTTTCTCTTTTCTCTTTTCTCTTTTCGCTTTTCTCTATTCACATTTCTCTTTTCTCTTTTTCTTTTCTCTTTCTTTCGCTTTTCTGTATTTTTTCTCTTTTCTCCTTTTTCTCTTTTCTCTTTTCTCTTTTCTCTTTTCTTTTTCTTTTCTCTTTCTGTATTCATTTTTCTCTTTTCTCTTTTCGCTTTTCTCCTTTCCTTTTTCTCTTTTCTCTTTCTCTTTTCTCTTTTCTGTATTCCTTTTTTCTATTTTCTCTTTGCTTTTCTCTTTTCTGTATTCTTTTTCTCTTTCGCTTTTCTCTATTCATATTTCTCTTTTTTTCTTTCTGTATTCCTTTTTCTCTTTTCGCTTTTCGCTTTGTCTTTTCACTTTCTTCTATTCTCTTTTCGCTTTCTCTATTCACATTTCTCTTTTCTTTTTCTCTTTTCGCTTTTCTCTTTTCTCTTTTTCTCTATTCACATTTCTCTTTTCTCTTTTCTGTATTCATTTTTCTCTTTTCGCTTTTCCTTTCTCTTTCGCTTTTCTCTTTTCTGTATTCCTTTTCTTCTTTTCTCTTTTTTTTCTCTTTATTCCTTTTCTCTTTTCATTCCTTTTTCTCTTTTCTCTTTCTCTTTTCTCTTTTCTGTATTCCTTTTTCTATTTTCTCTTTTCGCTTTTCTCTTTTCTGTATTTCTTTTTCTCTTTTCGCTTTTCTCTATTCATATTTCTCTTTTTTCTTTTCTGTATTCCTTTTTCTCTTTTCGCTTTTCGCTTTTGTCTTTTCACTTTTTTCTATTCTCTTTTCGCTTTTCTCTTTTTACCTTACACTTTTTGTTCTTCTATTTTCTTTATTTTCTTTCAATTTTCATTTTTCACGTTTCATTTTTCTCTTTTCCGTTTTCCATTTTCTCTTTTAATTTATCACTTTTCTCATTTCGATTTTCTCATTTCTCTTTCCCCTTTATTCTTTATTCTTTTCCCTTTTCTCTTATCTCTTTCCACTTTTCTCTTTTCTTTATTCTCATTTCAATTTTCTCATTTCTCTTTCCTTTTTATTCTTTATTCTTTTCTTTTTTCCGTTTTCTCTTTTCTCTTTTCTCTTTTCGATTTCCTCTTTTCTCTCTTCTTTTTCTCTTTTCCCTTTTTAATTTTTTACTTTGCTTTTTTCTCTTTTCGCCTTTCTGTTTTGTGTTTTCTCTTTTCACTTTTCGTTCTTCTCTTTCTTCTATTCTTTTTCAATTTTAATTTTTCTCGATTATCTTTTCTCTTTTCGTTTCCATTTTCGTTCATTACATTTATCATTTCAATTTTCTCATTTCTCTTTCCCCTTTATTCTTTTTTTTCTTTTTTCCTTTTTTCTTTCCACTTTTCTCTTTCCTTTATTCTCTTTTCATTTTTCTCTTTTTTTCTTTCTTTTTTCTCTTTTTCTTTTCTTTTTTTCACATTTCTCTATTCTCTTTCAATTTTCATTTTTCACGTTTCATTTTTCTCTTTTCCGTTTTCCATTTTCTCTTTTAATTTATCATTTTTCTCATTTCTCATTCCCCCTTTTTCTTATCTCTTTCCACTTTTCTCTTTTCTTTATTCTCATTTCAATTTTCTCTTTTCTCTTTCCCCTTTATTCTTTTTCTTTTTTTTTTCCTTTCTCTATTCTCTTTTTCTTCTTTCTTCATTTCCCTTTTTCTTTTTTCTTTTTTCTTTTCTCTTATGTCTTATCTCTATTCCCTTTCTCTTTTCTATTTCTCTTTTCCGGTTTAATTTTTTACTTTTCTTTTTTCTCTTCTCGCCTTTCTGTTTTGTATTTTCAATTTCTCTTTTCTTTTTCTTTTTTCTTTTTTCACTTTTTTGCTTTTCGCTTTTCTCTTCACTCTTTTCTCTTTTTCTCTTCATTTTCTCTTCTCTTTTCTCTTTTATTTTTCTCTTTTAACTTTTACTTTTTTACTTTTCTTCTCTCTTTCCTCTTTCCTCTTTCCTCTTTACTCCTTCCACTTTTCTTTTTTTTTTGTCGAGGACGGAAATGTTCATTTTCGATTCTATTTAACGTCTATTGAATTCCCACCAAATTGGTCGACCAAAAATTGAGAAAAACTCTTTTCAGTCATTTCTTCAGTTGTCCATTCAATGGATGTGTAATAAATATTTATCCGTCAATGATTGTCTTTATTACATTAAAGATTACTGGCTAAAGGAATGACAGCATTTTCTTTGAAATAGATTCACTCTTTTTTATCTTTCTTTTGCGTTGTTGATTCTGCACAAATTTAACTAAAATCCTCTCAGTCAAATGTAGTAGAGATATAAACTCTGTTTAGTTTTTGAATTGGTTGGTTGGTCGGTTGGTTGGTTTTACGGCATGTCAACCCTTGGGTTTATTTTTTTTATTCATTCTTGATGCGTATTCGAATTTTTAAAAACTGTTTTTAATCACATTTTTTAAACTCATGTTTTTATTTGTTTAACCCAAAGATATTCATTCTTATTAGGTATTCTTATTTGGTATACACTTTTAAACACATTTTAAAAACACATTTTTAAAAATCTATTCAACCTATAAATAGGATCCTAATAGGTTCTAACATTCTGGGTTAGTATGGGCATGGGAACTATGGCAATTAAAAAAGGGGATGTCTATGGCAATTAAAGAGAACTCACCACATTCCCAGAGCTCCAGAATTCGAACCTCACCAGATGCAATTTAACGTCATATCTAGGATCCTCAGTCACTGCCTTCTAGCACATATTTGATAAAATGTTTGTGTGGTGTATGGGGGGTCTCATAAGGAAAATACGGTCTGGACAATCATATAGGTGTTAGGGCTTGGCGTAACCATCTGACTGACCAGATGGGTCTCAGACTCCCTGTCTAGCCTAAGTAATGCACAAAGTAGAGTGTTGCTTGTCATGTACAGTTCAGACACCAGGAATCCATCCTTATGCATCACAAGTGGTAACCCAAGACCAACAGGTGGCCTTATTAGAGGGCAGGTCTTACTCCTCTGCAGAGGCGCAGTCGGTGTATACACCAAGCCGAGTGGGTGGACTTGATTTGAATTTGGTTGTTCTGTTTTACGGCATATCAACCCTTTTCGGGTCATTTATTGCCGAACCAATTCATTTAGACATCAGTATGCTTACATTGGCTTAAATAGTTACCCATATAATTATTGAACAGACTCATCATTGCTGAACTTTGGTAAGCCCCAAGAAACAGACCTAGTCCTTGCGATGAACGTGATAACAGGCGTAGCCTCTCTGATTTCCTTATTTCCGCTATAGACAAGTGTTAAATAATAAATTATTGATTGGTCAGATTTTACGGCATGTCAACCCTTTTGGGTTAGTTTATGCCGAAGACATTTTTGTTTTATTCTTTCTTGTTTGGTATTCAGTTGTTTTAAAACTTATTTTTAAACTCATTTTTAATATATTTAACCTATAGATGGGACCCTAACAGGTACTACCACTCGGCGTCAAAGTGGACCTCAGAGTAATGGCAATGAAAGAAAGGGTACTCCACACGCCCCAGAGATTCGGAATTGGAATGTCATCACTAGATGCTTAACGTCATACCCAGGACACTAAAATTCTCAGCCAGCGCCTGCAAGTAGATTCATGATAAAAGTTTTGAGGGACAATAATATAGGTGCTAGGAATTGACGTGACCAGCCGATTGATTTTAACCCTTGTCCAGGATTTGAACTCGGGTCACCGCTTCCAATTTGTACGATGGTAACCAATACGCAGAGAACGCCTCCAAAATCGCTTACGTATATATATATATATATATATATTATATATATATATATATATATGGATGTTTGTTTTTAGAAGCATTGTTGAATAACGTATGTATTATTATTTATATTTTTGCTTGAAGGCAATTACAATGCGTATATCGTATAAAATTCGATAATTAATTATGCGATGCTAGAACATCGTACAGTCTGTTTCCAAGTTGAAACAGACTGTACGATGTTCTAGCATCGCATAATCGTTTGCCAAATTCACTTGTCATGGTTACTTTCTATAATTATCGAATTTTATACGATATACGCATTGTAATTGCCTTCAAGCAAAAATATAAATAATAATAATAATAATAATAATAATAATAATATATATATATATATATATATATATATATATATATATATATGTAGCTACATGTGTATATATGCGTGTGTGTAAGTTAGTTAGGGTTGGGGATTGGTGCTCATGTATATATGTATGTTTGTACCTACATGTGTATATACGTGTGTGTGTATGTGTCTGAGGGTTGGGGGTTCGTGCCCATGTATATATGTATGTATGTACTTACATGTGTATATATGTGTGTGTCTGTGTGTGTAAGTGTGTGAGGGTTGGGGGTTTGTGCCATGTATTTATGTATGTATGAACCTATATGTATATATATATATATATATTTACCAACCCCTCCGCACGAGCAGGATGCGACACAAGGTCAATTTCTTGGAGTTTAACAGGTTTGAATTCAGAGTTTTCCTTCTCCTAAACGGGTTGCCTAACCAAGGTTAAAGAGCCCAATCTGCTCTACTATTTGTCCATAGCTGGAGGGAAAGTAGAATTCATACCTTTCCCAAGGGTATTAGCGCTAAGTCAAATGCAATTATCACGTCCAGGATTTGAACTCGGAGCGACGAGTCTATTTCCAAAGACTTTAACCATTACACAACGTGTTTCCTACATGTGTATATATGTGTGTACGTGTGTAAGGGTTGGGGGTTCGTGCACATGTATATATGAATGTATCTACCTACATGTGTATATATGTGTGTGTGTACGTGTGTGAGGGTTGGGGGTTCGTGCGTAGGTGGGTGTGGGTGTGTTGTTGCTTGTGCGCATGTGCATTATTTTATTTATTTACTTATTTTTTTATTCTGGTTTGGAGAGGAGGCGGAAAATGAAGAAAAAAGCCCCCAATTGGCGTTAATCTCTCATCTGATGTAACACTGTTTTTATACTTACTTTGCTGACGAAACGTTCTTCGGCCATTAGCGTGTTCAGCCGGCGCCACCGTGAACAAGTAACGAGTTGAAAGGGCAGAGAATTATAAATCATCTTGCCCCAATTTTTGTCGTGAGCAGTCGAGAGAAAAATGTGACCTTTTTAAAAGGCGGGTTGATCGCAGAAAAACGATTTGTGTTCTCGCTTAAAAAAGTGTACCTAAGAGAGTACGTGTCTATACACTGATACACACAAAGGTATACATGTGTGTTACTACACAGACACGCACACATAGAGTTGAATACCGGCCCTCACCAACTCAGCGTATGAGTAGCACAGGGATCTGTGCTGTAAAGTAAGGAGCTGATAGCTCTGGCGCTCCACTTCAGACGCAAAAACAATCTTCTTGGTCTAGCGCTAGTGAAAAGGAAATAGACTCCCTTGCTTTCTGTCTGATATCGACAATCAAGTGCCCAATAGCATGGATAGAACATTTATATCTAACTTAGTGTAGCGTAGATGGGGAGCCAACACCGCTTGGTTACTGACAGTTTCTCGTCTATATATTATAGGCGAGAAACTGTCTGGAACCAAATGCCGTTGACTCCATGTCCACGCTACCCTAACCTTGTGGTTTTGAGCCGAATGCTTTACCGACTGAGCTAAACCGGACCTAGTTACTAAAAGATATATTAACAATATATTATATATACATATACATATATACATATACATAAGATACCGTGTTTCGGCGTTTCACGTCTCTCCAGTGTGTCTAGACTACTCCCGACCAGGAGCGAAACCCGACTGACTTTTCATCAACCCGATTCGTTAACCTCTCGGCCATCGACAGCTGCCAGTAAGGAGCGGTGTTTAAACTGTTTTAAATACATACATCTGTGTATATATTTTACGATCACCAGAGAGATAAAATCTGTAAATAGCAGACGATCGTTTCTTTATGCTGGCGGTGAAAGTCAATAAAAAATCGCTCCTAGAGAGCTCTACCGGGTTTTGAGAGCGCACACACACACACACACACACACACACACACACACATATATATATATATATATATATATATATATATATATATATATGAGAATTTCATGTGGGTTCATCCAATGAACAACCTACACAGTGTTTTGTTTATAGTGGTGAAGATTTGTGCTGGACCCCTGCACTTTTTAGCACGGCCGAGAAGAAAGAATTAGTGCACAAGGAATGCTACAAACCCAATCAACGACTGACCTCAGGTTTTTCAAATTCAGAGTTTTCCTTCTCCTAGAATGGTTATCTATCCATGGTTAAAGAGTACAGTCTGTCCTACTATTTTACCCATAGCTGCAGGGAGAATATATGGATTCATACCTTTTCCTAGGCTATTAGCGCTATGGGAAATGCAAACAGCCTTGTCTAGGATTTGAACTCAGGTCAACGATTCCATTTCCCACGACTCTTACCATTGTGCCACAACCCTCCATAA
>CM042166.1:12155610-12178110 GCA_023376005.1 Doryteuthis pealeii | reverse complement strand
GATATATAGTTTGGAATAGACTGAGATAGATAGATAGATAAACAAACAAAATAATATAGATAGATACAAACAAATGGAGATAGATAGATATTTTCAACAAGTAAATGTATTGGGGGGGGGGTCGCATCTTTTTTTGTCGTAATTCTTGTTTATTTAAACTAAAAACAAGACATTAAATAAACATAAATAAATAAAAAATCTTAGTATTTAAAGTAATATAGATAAATATGAACAAATTGAGATAGATAGATAGATAGATAGATATGAAGATGGATAGTTTTGAATAGACTGAGCTGGGTCGTTATTTTAATAGTCACCGGGTAGTAATTTTTGAGGCAGGAGACCGGGATGCACTTCCTCATAAATGACCTTATATTATTATTATTATTATTATTATTATTATTATTATTATTTATTATAACCAGAAAAAATGTTCTTAGGTTAGTGTTTTCTACGGTATTCAATGGAGTTATTGTCCCCACTGTATTTACTGTAGTTTTCCGTTTTAAATAAATAGAAGGTATTACTATCGGAATGCCGATCGTAGTTATTTTTTTGTTTAATTCATTTATTTATTTTTACCTTCTGCCTTTAGTGATTTTATTCATTCTCGCAACGCGTTTTCCATTCAATTACGGCTACCTTGAAGTACAAATATCAATTGGGAGGACCTTTGTAAGAAGCATTTTTGTGTCCCTCGCTTCGCCTTAACCTTTACAGTAAGATATTTTAAAAAAAATGTCTAGTTCGAGAAAGTAAGTTTTTTTCTTCTTACCCCTAAAATCCCTCTGACGCTTATCTTTTGAATTCAGATTACCCCTTTCTCCCTAAAGTGACAGCCCCGCCAACCCGTCAGTCCGCGCCCAGCGTCCACAAGCACCAGCACTGTACGCCGGGTACGTACAAAAGCTCCTGACTCGGTTTAATTTGCTGTTATAAAGAGAGGTTAACAGGAAGACGTCTAAGACACGCCCCTTTGACTTCCCCACTTCGGGAGAGGCCAGGGTCGACCCAGAGGAGTGAATGGTAAAGCAGACAGACCTTTTTTTTCTGGGTTGCTTGTCGGGGAAAGGAGAGGTGAAGATGGATGTTGGGGAGGAGAAAAGAGAATTAAAATAAGATGGGGAAACGTAAGTGAAATGGAAAAAGATAAGAAAAACGTGCTAAAGTCATGACAATATATATACATACATATATATATATATATATATATATATATATATGTGTGTGTGTGTGTGTGTGTGTGTGTGTGTGTGTTTTGTGTGTGTGTGTGTGTGTGTGTGTGTGTACATATAAAGCCTGCAAGAAAAAGTTACCGTCATTATCTGCGTACAATGTATACTATACATTATACATTGCTATACATTGTATAGCAACCTCACCTAACTTTGGACTCCGATATGCTGAGGAAAAAAACATTCCCGTGTATAAAACGCACTGACTTTTTAGAAATTTCATGTAGTTAACTAACTCCTCCACAGGAGCAGGATGCGACACAAGGTCAATTTTTAAGTGGCGTAACCCTCTTAAAAATTGATCTTGTGTCGCACCCTGCTTGTTTGGATTCAGATTTCAGAGTTAGACTGACTAGCCTATAAAGGTTAAGGATCTCAGTCTGCCCTACTATTTACCAATACCTGGAGGGAAAATAATGTGATTCCCAGGAGTATTTGTCAATTGTAGCAGCTAAATTTTACATACATTTAAGGGCCGGTTTAGCTCCGTCAGCAGAGCATCCATCTAGGAACCACAAGGTTACGAGTTCGATACTGACCCTCGCCAACTCAGTGAATGAGTAACACACATTGAGTAATCTAATTTGTGCGCTAAAGTGGGGAGCAGATGGTCGTTATGGCACTCCACCTCAGACGACAAATAATATCCCTGGTTTAGCACGAGTGTAAAGGTATCCCTCTTTGTCCAGCTAATACAGACAATGGACGGCACGGCCGACGTTTTGCTATATTATGTTTTACAACATATGTTGTCTTCGTTGTTACTCCATCCTGAACTGGACTCTACCCTATTCTTTTTTCGTAGCTATCCATCTAACCGGTACACATGAAAATTTCTTCACCGAAAATACACAACACATTCTTCACCAAAATACACATTCTTCACCGCACATTCTTCTACACATTCTTCACGAAAATACACATTCTTCACCGAAAAACACCTGAAAATACACCTGAAAATACACCTTCGACCGAAAATACACCTTCTTCACCGAAAATTCACAAAAAACACTTCTTCACCGAAAATACACCTTCACCGCACTTCACCAAAAAATACACCTTCTTCACCGAAAATACACCTTCACCGAAAAATACACCTTCACCGAAATACACCTTCTTCACCAAAAATACACCTTCTTCACCGAAAATACACCTTCTTCACCGAAAATACACCTTCTTCACCGAAAATACACCTTCTCAAAAATACACCTTCTTCACCGAAAAACACCTTCTTCACCAAAAATACACCTTCTTCACTGAAAAATACACCTTCACTGAAAATACACCTTCTTCACCGAAAATACACCTCTTCACCAAAAATACACCTTCTTCACTGAAAATACACCTTCACCAAAAATGCACTTCTTCACCAAAAATACACCTTCTTCACCACCTGAAAATACACCTTCCCCGAAAATACACCTTCTTCACCGAAAATACACCTTCTTCACCAAAATTACACCTTCTTCACTGAAAGTTGTTCACTCTATTCGATTAGACTTAAATTGCAACTGAAAATAAATGTTTCAGCCAATTTACATTTAAAAAATAATATTTTCATTATATAAATATTGGTTTTAATTCATAAGAGAAAAAAAATTTTTTTAATTATGAAACAAAAGAAAAACTGAATTGAGATAAGAAATACATTTAAAAAAGACAACTTCTCATAAATCCTTTTATATCACAAAATCATTCATTATTATCTTATAAACAAAACAAAGATTCATCGTGTCCCTTTTTTCCCGACATAAAATAAAATAAAACACCCTGATATCACACTCTGATATTCAACAGGTGGCATTGAGATAAAAGCACACTTCAAGATCTTAAGTCGACGCGCAATTATTTTTTTAATCAAAACAATTTCACACCCATTTTCTCAGCCCAGAGAAAATACGCGTTCTGACATCAATCAGAGTTTAGACCTCCCAAATGATCTATCTTCATTTGTGCCAGTTCAAACATGAACTTTTGTTTTATACACACGATGGTTTTATTGAACAGAGCCTTAGTAGTCTATCTATCTTTATCTATATCTATATAAAGAGCAGTTGGTATGTATGTACGTCCGGAGGAAACTATGAAAGTAAAACAATTAACGACAAAATAAATATATATAAACATTCACTATCATCATATCTTGGTTTTTGAGCAAAAATAATTAAGATTTTATTTATATTTGTGAAAATAACAAAAAAAAAAATATTCAAATGATTACAGCATGGAATTTCATTTTTGCGTTTAATTTTGTAAATAGTAGACATTAATTTTTCTTTTCAGAGTGGCTGGATCAGCAGAAGGTCTTTTTTACGTAGGGATTTTAATGGAACATAGTGTGGGAAACCAACTCACGATTCAGTAATAATTAAGATTAACTTTTAAAAAATCCCCCCTCTAGCCGCTTCTCGTACATATATAAAGGACAGTGTTGGGGATTGTCTTCTCTTGGATCTGGACGAGTTATCTTCCCCTGTGTTCCCGGTTTTGACCACCAGGGGGTCTGTTTTATTTAAGCGCTTGATTCAAACTCTCTCACTCTCTTTTCTCCTTCTCTCGGACTAGACGACATGGGTTAGACATTTGTGTCTACACCTCACCCTCGCGAGAGTCTCTATCCCCCACGTACGGACTAAGTCAGTAAGTGACTTCCATCTTATGGACTATCCATAACTACTTCTATATTTTATATGTGCATTTAGGTATCTGTTTTATACCTAAATATTGTATTTCCATTCATGAATGTGTCCTTTTATTATATCTTGTTTCCTTGTATGTATTTCATGTTATATGTTATTCCATGTGCTTTAATAAAGTCCATCTTGTTATATGTTTAACACCCTTGTAGGAGTTTGTTCGTTTAACAAGTTATACCATGTATTATAACCTTGAACCTTACAACAGTTTGTTTGTATGTATGTCCGGAGGAAACTTCGAAAATAAAACAATTATGAAAAAGTAAATATATATACAGATTCACTATCTCCAGATCTTGCTTTTTGAAAAAAATAATGAAGATTTTATTTATATTCGTGAAAATAATTTAAAAAAATTTAAATGATAACAGCATGGAATTTTTTTTTAATTTAGTATTTTAAATAGGAAACATTAATTTGGCTTTACAGAGTGTCTGGATCAACGCAAGGTCTTTTTTTACATAGGGATTTTAATGGGGCATCCTGCAAGGATCCAACTCGCAATTCAACAATAATGGGATCTGCGAGACTACCTTTTTTTACTCCATCTACCCAGACGACGCCAGGTTGTCGCTTCTAGTTGGAAATAAATGTCAATGCATTATTTATCAAGAGCCAATATTAGCATTAGTATATTCGAGATATGCTAGCACTGTACACCAGCCCTGACGGCGGGGACAGAAAAATACACCGACTGCACCTCTACAGAGGGCTATAAGAAAAAACAATGGGACCACATATTTCTACTACTAGAGGTGCAGGAGTGGTTTGAATAGATAATATAGAATTTTTTAAATGCTTTCCTATAGTAAAAACGTTTCTAATGCATTTCTATAGAAAAACACTTTCTAATGCATTCCTGTTGTATAACACTTGTATTGAATTTCTATAGTAAGGCCTTGTCTAATGCATTCGTATAACAAAATCCTTTCTATTGCATTTTTATAGTAAAACTCTTTCTAATGCATTTATATAGAAAACCCCTTCATAATTCATCACATTAGTAAAATCATATCCTTGCATTACTGTAATAAAACCCTTTATAATACATTTCTATAATAAAACTATTTCTCTTACAATTCTGTAGTAAAATCCTTTTTAATGCATTTCTAAAGGAAAAGCCCTTTCTAATGTATTCCTATAGTAAAACCTTTTCTAATGCATTTCTGTAGTAAAACAAAACTTTCCCAATGCCTTTCTATAGTAAAACATCTTTCAATGCATTTCTACAGTAAAACCCTTTCCAATACACTTTTTAAAGTAAAACCTTTTCCTATGTACTTCTATAATAAAACCTTTTTCAATGCATTTTTTCATTAAAATCCTTCCCAATGCGCGTGTATAGTTAAACATTTTCTATCTATTTCTACTGCAAAACTTTTTACAATGCAATTCTATAGTAAAACCTATTCCTATGAATATCTATAAAAAAAAAGCTTTCCCAATACATTTCTGGAGTAAATTCTATTCCAGTGCATTTCTATAGTAAAACATTATTCTATGTATTTCTATCGTAAAACCCTTCACAGTGTATTTCTATAGTACATCTCTTTCCAATGCATTTCTATAGCAAAATATTGTTCTATGTATTTCTATAGTAAAACACTTCACAATGTATTTCTATAGTACATCCTTTCCAATGCATTTCTATAGTAAAACATTATTCTATGTATTTCTATTGTAAAACGTACGTCCTTTTCCAATGCATTTCTATAGTAATGTATTCTATTTCATGTATTTCTATAGTACCCTATCCCTTCACAATTATTGTTCTATGTATTTCTATTGTAAAACATCACAATGTATTTCTATAATACATCCCTTTCCAATGCATTTCTACAGTAAACATTGTTCTATGTATTTCTATTGTAAAACCCCTCACACTGATTTCTATAGTACATCTCTTTCCAATGCATTTCTACAGTAAAACATTATTCTATGTATTTCTATTGTAAAACCTTCATAATGTATTTCTATAGTACATCTCTTTCCAATGCATTTCTACAGTAAAACAGTATCTATGTATTTCTATTGTAAAACCCTTCACAATGTATTTCTATAGTACATCCCTTTCCAATGCATTTCTATAGTAAATCCTTTTTCTATGACTTTCTATATTAAAACCCTTCACAATGTATTTCTATAGTACCTTCCTTTCCAATGCATTTCTACAGTAAATATTGTTCTATGTAATTCTATTGTAAAACCCTTCACAGTGTATTTCTATAATACATCCTTTTCCAATGCATTTCTATAGTAAAATAGCGTTCTATGTATTTCTATTGTAAAACCCTTGACAGTTTATTTCTATAGTACATCCCTTTTCAATGCATTTCTATAGTAAATCCTTTTTCTATGCCTTTCTGTAGTAAAAACCTTTTCCAATTCATCATGTCCCATTTCTCATTATTGTATTACTTATTTTTATTTTTATGTTTCCTTTTGTTTATTAGCCTTAAAGCTGAAAATCCAGTTTGCCGAATATAACTTCTCGGAAATGGAAGTAGAATCTTCATCGCTTCACTGGTTCAATGTTTACCGCTGTTGTGTGACACGCCCCCCACTCCCACCCCATATACTATGCCAGTACCCCACCCCCTCCAGGGGCGAGACCCACACCCTTTCCGCTTTGAAAACTGTGACTCTAGTTCGTTTCACTCTTCGAGCGCGCCAGCAAACATCACGTTCAAGTCCCGTCATAGGCAATCTCTCAATTTCTAATATCACGCTACACACAAGGTGTTTGTAATTACCCAATCTCTCACGGAGTGGTAGTACCTGTTAGGGTCCCATCTATGGGTTAAATAGAAAAATGTATTTATAAAAAAATTGTATTATCCATTAAGAATTAATTTATTTCAAAACTTTATCGGCATTAAATGACCCACTGAGGTTGATATGCCATAAAACAAAACAAACCAAACCAAACAAATCTCTCAGTCGCGAAAAGGATATGACACAGGGTCAATTTTTAAGCGGTGTAAATTTGGTTTTAAGATAGAGCTTTACTTCTCCTAGACTGGTTGCCCAAAGGCTAAATCAATGGTACCGTGTTAAACGCACATATATATAAGTATCGAGATTGAGGTACTTTTTTGACACGCCTTGTATTCTGAAAAGATTAGCGTTCTATCCATTGTTCGTTCCTATCTTGGTGAATACAGCTTTAAACTCGGTACTTTTTGACACACCTTGTATTCTGAGAAATAAATTAAAGTTCCATTTATTGTTCATACATATCTAGTAAATACAGCTTCAATCTCGAAAATATGATAAAATGTGTTCGTAATAACAATTAAGTTCATTTCAAATAATGCGCAAGCACAATTAAGAACACAGTTTATGATATTTTCGTGTTAAGACATGCAGTTGTGTTGACTCGGACAAATTGGTATTTTCGGTGTAGATTTACGGTGAAATGAAAATGGCCGACAAAAACATACGGCTTCCTCAAAGTGAAACAAACAAGGGGAGGTTATTCTCATTTATGTAACTAATGTTCAAATTACTCTCTCTCTCTCTCTCTCTCTCTCTATATATATATATATATATATATATATATATATATATATATATATATATATATATATATATATAAGTAAAATGGATATGAATCCGACAGTATGTGTAGAAAGTTTGTAGAAAAAAAAAAGATGTTAATAGTTTTTGCTGACAGAAATCTGAACATTTTGATATTTGTATACACTTTTTACTTCAAACTCTTTTGAGCTTTTTTTTAATGATAAAAATGCTTCTAATTTTTGAAAATAAAATTTATTTTATTTTTAACATAGAATATGCATTTTTTAAATTTTTTGAAAATTCCGGCCCCTGATCGAGAGCGTTTTGTGCCTCGTGATTAACGATCTATTTATTTCGTCTTTCCTATTATACATAGTTGCTTTGATAAAGACCGCTTTATATGGTCGAAACAGATTTCTGTCAGCAAAACTATTAACACCTTGTTTTTTCTACAAACTTCCCACACACACACACACACACACACACATATATATATATATATATAAATAAATATATATATATATATATATATAAGTGAGTGTGGTGTGTGTGTGTGTGTACAAAACAGCTGAATTAACGGACATTTTCATTGGTGTGCTATTCTGGACAAGCAACAGAAGTTGAACATTTTCAAATCAATGAAATAAAAAAGTTTTTTTTAATTACACCTTGTGGGAGGAATTCGGCATCCGACAGTGTTTGATATTTCATCTTGGGTCCCCCAAACCCTCGATATTCGGCACCGCCTAAAATCCGATTTCCTACCAGCTGGTCCCACACCTCAACACTTTGATCTCGACGCCGCGTCTGAGTGCTCATGCTCGTTTCTCTTAGCAACAAATTACGCATAAAAGTACTTACATACTGTAAGTAATTACATATGTATGGTTTGCAATTTGTAAGAAATGCGGTAGTCCGACAGGTAAGTTGATAGGTCAGCGTGATACGAAGAGAGAAACACATTTTTCTTTACAGTCTATGTAGGTCATATCTCCCTCTCTGTCTGTCTGTCTATCTCTCTCTCTCTCTCTCTCTCTCTATCTCTCTCTCTCATTCTGTCTCTGTTCCTGTCACTCTCACACAGACACACACACAAAGTCGTGCATTTGTGTGTGCATCAGTGCATAAAATACAAACACAACAGATACACCCAGCTGCACATATACAAAATTGTGTAGGAAGCGCGTGGTGTAATGGTTAAAGTCATGGGAAATGGACTCGTCGCCCCGAGTTCAAATCCTGGACGTGGTGATTGCATTTCACTTAGCGCTAATACCCTTGGGAAAGGTATGAATTATACTCTCCCTCCAGCTATGGGTAGATAGTAGGGCAGGCTGGCCTCTTTAACCTTGGTTAGGCAACCAGTCTAGGAGAATGAAAACTCTGAATTCAAACCTGTTAAACTGCGGAGGGGTTGGTAAATATATATACAAAATTATGTTACCCTCTCTCTCTCTCTCTCTCTCTCTCTCTCTATCTATCTATCTATCTATCTATCTCTATCTCTATCTCTCTCACTCACTCTCTCACTCTAGAAATAAATATCTATCAATCTCAATGTGTTCATATTTATCTATCTATCTCAGTCTGTTCCTATCTATCCATCTATCTATCTGACTATATCAGTCTATATATGTATCTCAATCTGTTCATATCTATCTCATTACATCCACGTCTATGTTAAAACGTTTCGATATATTATAAAACAATTCCATACACACATATAATAATAAAACTATATATATATATATATATATTATATATATATATATATATATATATATATATTCCCAAATATAGTGAGAAATGTGTCCGAAAAAAGGTTAATTATATAGTTCTCGTGTATAATACGCTCAACTAACTTTTGGACTGAAAAATCTAGAAAAATAGTGTGTCTTCTACATGAATAATTATGGTAAGTGCTTTGTTTCAAAAACAAAAGCGACATCTCAACCATCGATGGCAAACTCCTAAACTCTGTTGAACAATTTAGATACTTAGGCAGTAACATCTCCTCCACAGAAAACGACATTAATGCACGCATAGGAAAAGCATAATAAATTATCGATCACATGGAGGTCCAATATCACAGACAAGTTAAAGAGACAGTTCTTCCAGGCCGTTGTCGTATCAGTACTGCTGTATGGCTGCACCACCTGGACCCTAACTAAGCGACTAGAGAATAAACTAGATGGGAGCTGCACAAGAATGCTGCGGGTGATCATGAACAAGACGTGCAAACAGCACCCTGCCAGAAAGCAGCTGTACGGCCACCTACCACATATCACCCAAACCATCCGAGTGAGACGGACAAGACACGCGGGACACTGCTGGAGAAGCAAGGACGAACTCATAAGCAACCTCTTCCTGTGGAAGCCATCACATGGACAAGTCAGCGTGGGCCGACCAACAAAAACGTATGTTGATCAGCTCTGTGCGGATGCAGGATGCTGCATAGAGGACCTCCCGAGAATGATGAGCGATATGGACGGATGGAGAGAGATTGTCATGGATATCCGCGCTGAAAGCTCGACATGATGATGATGATATATTTACCACCCCCTCCGCAGGAACAGGATGTGACACAAGGTCAATTTCTTAAGCAGAGTTTAACAGGTTTGAATTCAGAGTTTTCCTTCTAGACCGGATGTCTAACCAAGGTTAAAGAGCCAAATATGTCCTACTATTTACCCACAGCTGGAGGGAGAGTAGAATTCACACCTTTCCCAAGGGAATTAGCGCTAAGTGAAATGCAATTACCACATCCAGGATTTGAACTCGGGTTGACGAGTCCATTTCCCATGAATTTAACCATTACACCACGTGCTTCAAAAGTTGTTTTAAAGTATATATGTATAAATGGATTGGGAATCACTTTCCGGGTCAAGTTTATAGGATAAAATGAAAGTTTATAATTATATTTTTTGTATAATATTCTCCATTCTCTGTGAGAGGCGCCTTCGCTGGCTTGGGTATGTCAAGAGAATGGAAAATGGACGAATCCCAAAAGATCTTTTGTATGGCGAATTAGTAAAAAGGCTCCCGATCGTTTGGTAGACCATGCCTACGATTTAAAGATGTCTGCAGGAGAGTTATGAGGATATGCCATATTGACACAAACACGTGGGAGGTAGATGCAAAAAATAGAGCGGCCTGACGCCTTAACGTTAAGCAAGGCACGGAGAAGGTTGAGGCAGAGAGGAGAGTAGCCGCGACAGAAAAGAGAGCCAGAAAAAGAGAGGAAGGCCAGCAGCCCCAGAAAGCATTACAGTTTGAGTGCATTCAGTGCACAAAAGACTGTCTTTCAAGAATTGGCTCGCAGAGTCACTTGTGCAGTGTTACATACTCTATGCATAGATTATTGTCAGCCCCCTGTATTTCTGAAGGGATGGTCCCTTTTCATATCACGGGCGGGACTTTCCATGGAATATTACAGAAAGCCCGCGAAATACGTGAAGTCACGTGGGACCTGGTTGGCCCTCAGTTTTCAGCTTGGACGTCAGGCAGATAAGATGTATCTGCCTTAGCTGGGGTTCACTGCACACGCCCGTTGTGTTAGTTAGAGAAATATGTTTAGTTGAGTAAATAAAGGTTTAAATGAATAATATGGTTTTTTGGTTGATGAATGTCTTGGCAACAAGACTGACCTAGACGAAGAAATGAATCAAGGACGACCAACCAGCAAGACGAAGTCCAGACGCTAGAAGAAGAACGAAAGATATCCAAGATGAGCAGAAGAATAATAGAAGTAGAAAGAGAGTATACAACATGCAGATGAAAGCGCGTGGTGTAATGGTTAAAGTCATAGGAAATGGACTCGTCGTCCCGAGTTCAAAACCTGGACGTGGTAATTGCATTTCACTTAGCGCTAATACCCTTGGGAAAGGTATGAATTCTACTCTCCCTCCAGCTATGGGTAAATAGTAGGGCAGACTGGGCTCTTTAACCTTGGTTAGGCAACCGGTCTAGGAGAAGGAAAACTCTGAATTCAAACCTGTTGAACTCCGCTTAAGAAATTGACCTTGTGTCATATCCTGCTCGTGCGGAGGGGTCGGTAAATATATATACAACATGCAGATGCAGGTAGATTTTTTTTTATTTAAATATTTCTTTATCATTTTTTTTTCTGGACACTACGCCATCGTTCTTAGTGGGCGGAAAGGATCTAATAATAATAATTTTATTTTTTTCAGAAAGAACAAAATGCGGAGTGTACGATTATCAAATGAAGTCTGATCAACAGAAAAAGGAAAGAAAGAACAAAAAAAAAACAGTGTGGGGTGTGCATCATATTTAATCATGCAAATACAAGTTTTGGTGCATGCGTCAGGGTTGGTCGTCTCTGTTTTAGCGTAAAACGTTCTGTTTTGTTTTTATGATTTTACGAAAGAAATACAAGATATCAGGATGCGAAGACTATGTGAGATTGAAATGAGTGAGAAAAAAAAAAGCAAAAGGTAGAGAATAGGGAGAGCGTGACAAAAAAAATTAAGTAAAGGAAAAGATAATAAAAAAAATGAAGGGCTTCGTTGCACACTGTTTTTCGGTAAACGATTTAATTTTTTTTAATCTTATTTTTCGTTTTATTTTATCTATTTTTTTTTTTTGTTATTAAAAAAAAGAAAGAAAATGAAATCTGGTTCTTCAGCTTAAAAAAAAAAAAGTAAAAACAAAACAAAAAACACCCCCAAAAAAAAAAAAAAACGTGTGAACAGATGTATGGGTGGGCTAGAGCTTGGCGGTTTGTTCGAACCTCGTGCCGCTCCCTGTTCGCTCACCCCTCCCTCGTCGAGGGACGCGGCTTACTCTGATGAGAGTCTGAGCCAACGTCATCCGATAGATACCAGCCAGACCTACACAAACAGGGACTGATAACTGGGAATGCCTGCACGCCGGCGGTGGGACGGGTAGAGGAGAGGCAACGGATGTGGGAGAAAGTTTGTAGAAAAAAATGTATCTTTTTCTTTAATCTTCGCAAGGACCAACAAATTTCATTCTAGTTTATTTTATCACACACACACACACTCTCTCTCTCTCTCCCTCTTTCTCTCTCCCTGTCTCATTCTTTCTCTCCTCTCTCTCTCATTCTTTCTCTCTCTCTCTCTCTCTCTCTCTCTATATATATTATATATATATATATATATATATATAAAATGGACTCTCTCGTCATTTTTCGACGCATGAGTGTTCATTCGGTGAACTACCAACACAGTGATTTGTTTATAGTGGTGAAAACTTGTGTTGGACCATTCCACACTTTTTGGTACAGTCGATAGGAAAGAATTGGTGCATCAAGGAATGTCACGAAGCCAATCAACGACTGACCTCAGGAATTGTGATTTCAGAGTTATCCCTCTCCTAGACTGGTTACCTACCCAAGGCTGAAGGGCCCAGTCTGCCCTACTATTTAACCCATAGCTAGAGGGAGAATATATGGATTCATACCTTTCCCAAGGGTATTAGCGCTATATATATATATATATATATATATATATATATATATATATATATATATTATATATTATACTTTTTGGCACACCTAGTATTCTGAAAAAAATTTACGTTCCATTTATTGTTCATTTCTATCCTAGTGAATACAGCTTTAATCTCGATACTTTTATGCCCCCCCCTCTCTCTCTCTCTCTCTCTCTATATATATATATATATATATATATATGTATAATATATATATATATATCATCCACTGACACGTGTTTCGGCGTTTCACGCCTCTTCAGTGTGGCTAGACACAACAACTACCTTTGGCTAGGGTCAGACTCAGACTGGCTGTTTACCTGCCTGATATCTTATCCCCTCGTCCAATGACAGCTGTAGCGGGACTGGTGTTTTAAAACTATCAAATACATAGGTTTGTTTATGTATTTTACGGTCACTGAGAAATCAAGTTTCCGGGGAAACGATCATTGCTTATATGCTCAGTAGTGAGAGTTAATTTAAATTACCATTCTGTTTGATCATCTCTATGTATATGTTAATAAATATTCATAAAAGGAAAAACACATATATACAAATGTTCATACGACTATATATATATATATATATATATATATATATATATATATTTGGGAGAATATGTGCTAAATTGAAGTCGTGCCTAATTTTGAAAGTGAATTAATTAATAATTAATTAATTAGGCGAGCATACCTATTTAAATGTAAGGTTAAACAAATCGAGAAGAATTGTCGGCTAAAAAAACACACCGCTTGTGTATTTACTTCTCTTATATATATATATATAATATATATATATATATATATATATATATTATATATATATATTTGATTCTTATCAACCAATTCCGACGTTAGTTAGTCGCCAGAAAAAAAAGGTTTTGTGAAAAAATGCCTTTAGAATCATTAACACAGAGAGAGAGAGAGAGAGAGAGAGAGAGAGAGAGAGAGAGAGAGAGAGAGAGACGGACAGACAGACAGACAGAGATAGGGACCGAGAGAAAGAAATAGAGAGACAGTGGAGAGGGATAGAGAGACACTGAGAGACAAACAGACAGATTTATGAACAAGTTAGGATAACACGATAGTTAATACACTGTGTTCAAAATAATTAAAAAAGCAACTATTTTTTTCATTTTAGCCACAAATTACAAGTCTGAATTTAACGTAATTTGTATAACTTAATACCTGGACTATATAAGAAACTTTATTGCTCTGCACAACAGGAAACAAATAGTGGCCATTTGCAATATAAACACAATATAGTCTGTAAGGGGCAATGCCAAAGCACCTGAGATCATTCTTGCAGACATCCTTGAAACGCAGCTGGGGGCGACCAATCTGTCTCGAAAACGGGTAAGAGACAGATTGGTTGTCCCAATTTAATCTTAGTTTCTATATGTATATATGAATCTGTAAATGAAGCAATTAAAATGTTATCTTCTTTTTTATGACTTCTGGCTAATAATTTGACACTTTAATAACTTGAGTGAATTAAGTAAATGTCCGTAACTTCTGCTAATTTTCCCTTAAACTTGCAATCTTTGTAGAGTGGCTGTATATCTATGTTGTCATCATTCCCTGATAATTGCGTTTAATTCCAACCAATAGTTTGAATAGATATAGATATATAGATGGATAGATAGATAGATATGAACAGACTGAGATAGATATAGAGATATGAACAGATTGGGATCGATAGATTGATTGATACATACATACATAGCAATAACATAATCTTTACAGATCACTGCCGTCCCTCACAATCCTATAACTCCACCACCAGAACCTTTCCTCTCATGGGCTCTTAAATGACTCATCAAACCCACTGCAAGTTCACAAAGTTTGATGTAAATATGACATAGGAAGGACGTCCTTTCCGTTGTATCAGATGGGTCAGATGATAACATTTTATGCTCATGCACCACCATATGTCTCTTAAGACCAGAAGCTGACTTACACACTTTGTTACAGATTGCACAAGACACATTGTTTGTTCCTGGAGTTTGGGGGAATTCTCCCTGGTGAGATGTCCTATGATTGACATATCCAGCCTTAGAAAGCAGAATTCGACTACATGTCTGACATTGCCGATCCCCCATGTTCTCACCAATATGACAGGTGTATTCCTTTCGAAGTTTATGCTTGAGGTTTTCCTTCTCAAAACTGGTACAGCCATCATCCACATGAATTATCCAATCAGTTCTCTTCAATGCCAGCTTTTCCCAGTTGTTAGGATCTATTTTTATATTATAAGATTGCTTTTTAAGCAATCCTTATACCTCTTCCAAGGCTTATGCTGTGGCTTTTGCCATCACGCAGCTGACCGTAAAGGAGTTGCTTTGGCATTCTAACATCACTCATACGTACATGACCTGCCCATCGCATTTGGGCCGTTATGATAAGAGCTTCAATGCTTGTACATCCTGCCCTTGTAAGGACTTCTGTGTTAGGTGTGTTGGAATTCCACTTGATATTTAGAATTTAGACATGTGAAAATTCTTGAACACTTTCATCAGAAATGTTTGAGACATATACTTACATACATACATACATACATACAGGTAAATAGATATGAAGACATCGTAGTAGACATCTAGACATGAACAGACTGAGATAGATAGCTGGGAACAATAATAGATAGATAGATAGTTAATGAACATAGATAGATAGATAGATAGATAGATAGATAGATATATAGATAGTTAATGAACATAGATAGATAGATAGATAAATAGATAGATAGATAATGAACAGAGATAGAACAGACTGAGATAGATAGCTGGGAACAATAATAGATAGATAAATAGATAGATAATGGACACAGATAGATAGATAGATAATGAACAGAGATAGATAGATAGATAGATAGATAGTTAATGAACATAGATAGATAGATAGATAGATAGATAGATAATGAACAGAGATAGGTAGATAGATAGATAGATAGATAGATAATGAATATAGATAGATAGATAGATATTTAATGAACATAGATAGATGGATAGATAATGAACATAGATAAATAGATAGATAGATAGTTAATGAACATAGATAGATAGATAGATAGATAGATAGATAAACGAAATTTCTCAATTACACATCATTACCTGACGGAACATCGTAATTGAGAAGATGAAAGCCAATATCTTTAATTTGTCCATCATCTTTCAACTGAAATTTATATATTAATGAAAGGGTACTGCTGAAAATACTTAGGGAATTCGACATTTTAAATGTAGATAGTTGAATTTTATTACTGATAATTTTAGTTAACTTTCTTTTGAGAAGGGCAATTTCAAAGTGTGAGTTCAATATGCGCCCCCTCACAAGAAAAAAAAACTATGCCCGCCCCACTACCACCACTCAGAAGAAAAAAATATTCTCGTTAAGAAATGAGTCCAAACTTTTGTAGAAAAAAGTTATATTCCAATAATTATCTTCTTTATTTTGTCATTCTAATTGGGTGGCCCATCGAGGTATTATAGTTAGCAAGCTAGTCTCGCAACTCCATTACTACTGAATCGGGAATTCGATCCACGCTGGGTGCCTGATAGTTGCGACTTTGTGTCCCATCCTACCGATGGCAAACAGGTTGGGTTATATATATTTACCAACCCCTCCCACCCGAGCAGGATGCGACACAAGGTCAATTTCTTAAGCGGAGTTCAGCAGGTTTGAATTCAGAGTTTTCCTTCTCCTAGACCGGTTGCCTAACCAAGGTTAAAGAGGCCAGTCTGCCCTACTATCTACCCATAGCTGGAGGGAGAGTAGGATTCATACCGATGGCAAACAGGTTGGGTTATATATATTTACCAACCCCTCCACACGAGCAGGATGCGACACAAGGTCAGTTTCTTAAGCGGAGTTCAGCAGGTTTGAATTCAGAGTTTTCCTCTACCTAGACCGGTTGCCTAACCAAGGTTAAAGAGCCCAGTCTACCCTACTATTTGCCCATAGCTGGAGGGAGAGTAGGATTCATACCTTTCCCAAGGGTATTAGCACTAAGTGAAATGCAGTCACCACATCCAGGATTTGAACTCGGGGCAACGAGTCCATTTCCCATGACTTTAACCATTACACCACGCGCTTCCTCAGGTTGGGTTATAAGGGCGTCCCATCGTGGTGTAATCGTTAACCAGCTAGTCTCGCAGATTTATTACAACTGAATAGCGAGTTCGATCTTTGCTCTGTCCCATCTTAAATGTGGCAAACGGGTTGGGTAATAAGGGCATCTCATCGCAGCGCAATGGTTAGCAAGTTAATCTCGCTGATCTATTACAACAGAATAGTGAGTTAGATCCTCGCTAAGTGACCTATACTTTTGACCTTGTGTCGCATACTACCCGTTAAAAACGGATCGGGTAAATACTTAATCCTCATCCTTTGTGGAACGTCCTATCGTAGTGTAATGGTTAACAAGCTAGTTTCGCAGATCCAGTATTAGTGAATTGCAAGTTCGATTCTAGCTGGATGCTTCATAGGTACGATTTTCTGTTAAAAAGATATTTATCAGTTATGCAACATATCTGGACAAAATTCACAAAAACAAAAATTTAATTTCCTTAATTTTTTTTCGCTCCTGGAAAGGACATCTTTTCCTTATTTCATAAATGGCTCTTCCATTGTGGTTCCGATTCTATTTTGATTCAATTCAACCAATAAAATTATCAACATAAATGATACGCAAAAAAAGAAAGAAAGAAAGAAAATATCAAGTGGTCTCTCATTACGAGTTGACTATAAAAAAAAAATCCGAAGCAAAGACGAAAGTGAAAAAGGAAGTAAGAATAGCGGGAAAAAAAAGGACGGAAGAAAGGACCAATTCTGACTTACAAGTAAAGAACACAATAGAAAAGGGTCCAAAACGGATAACTGGGTGGGTTAAGGGAAAATCGACAAAAAAGTAGGGGTAGAAATAATAAAGAGATATAAAAGCAAAATACCATATTCAGATAGATATAATAAAAGCAAAAGTAAAGACAAAACAGAAAGAGAAAAGAACGAGAAAAATGAAAGATTTGAAACGAAAGAAGAAATGAAAAAGAACGAAAAAAGAAAGAGAAATGAAGCAAAAAGAAACGAGAATGACAAAATAACTGTTTGATGATGGGGCAGTAGATAGATGGATAGATAGAATGAAAACGGAAGAAAATTTTTTTTCATTTTTCTTAGTCTTTCGCTGTATCTATTTATATCTATCATTCCTTTGTGTGTAGTCATTTCAAATCAGGCTCAAACGGGAAACTTAACACACACAAACACACATATAAACAAGCACCCCGCAACCACACACACACACAGAGAATTTGGAAGACCCAGACAGAACAAGTTGAGCAACTGCTAGCACCACTTCAGTTCGAGTATTCTTCTGATGATGGGATTTTTCATCCCGAAATATTAAGAATAAAGTGACAGGTTAACAAACAACATCATAGTTACCTTCATTTTTATTTACACTCGCATTGTGACAGCCTTCAAAACCAACCAACAAACCAATATAAACACAATGCTCCAAGCAAATTACAAAACCCTTATATATATATATATATATATATATATATATATATATATATATATATACTAGCAAATATATGCACCCTCTGGGTGCAAGTATTTAAGTTTTGATATAATAAAATATCATATTAAATTAGAAAGGCTAATGAAACTGACTAAGAATGCAGATAAAAAGATCTGCAACAGAGGGGGTATAATCGAAAAATAGAACAACTTTGAAACTAACTATTCCATCATTTTCCATTACTCCCCTCTTTCATTGGTAAATTTTCCTAATTTAACTATTTAGTTAAAATAGGAAGTAAAGGATAATATTACAGTTATTTCTTCTTGTAAATAAATTTCTTTTAAGATTTATCCACAAGATTTTTGTTTATATTTCTTAAGATAAAACTAAACAATTAGAAATCAATAATACCAAGCACATATTTATTAAAATAAAATTTTAAATAGCAATATGCAAATTAGCCTTCTCTTTCAAACTGTAAACCGCTATTTTGTTGTATATATAAATACAATTGCATGTTATTAGTACGTAGATATGGTCGACAGTATTAAACAACAGTATAAAACAATTTTATTAATAACTGAAGGTTTAAAAGAATGAAATCATGGAGAATTTGACGTAAATAATTAAGGGAATAGGGACTTGAGTATTAATATAGTTTCGGTTACAGCCAGAAAAACACACAATCTCCATTATAATAAGATATATATATATATTATATATATATATATATATATATATATATATATATATATATGGTGGACTCTCCTATTGAGAACGATAGATGAGGGTCAGCAGTGAGTGATTTGATTCCTCCCATGTTGTGCATGCTGTCATGAAGACATTTTATGTTTTCTCGAGTGTGACAGCAGCCCAGCCCTGCTGCGAACCATGAAGCCACCCTGACAAACGAAATGATCCAAGGCAGGAATTAAATGCTTTTCTTTTAAAGTTAGGCGGAGCCGATCTCTATGCTTCAGTCTATTTTGTTTCAGGACAAGGAGAATCCTTTTTTTCACTTCGAAGAACATAAATACGCGGACAAGACACTTTTATTGCGAAAATAACAATAAGACATATAAAAGTGTTTTCTATATATTGTTTAAAACATTTGCAACGATGACCGTAACGATACCTGAGAGGTTTCTTAAAATCAGACCAAAAATAGCAGAGCCTTACGAGTTCAGACGAAGGACATTTAATGAATTATAAGATTGCAAAAAATCCTTATATATTTACTGGACATATCAAAATATTTTATATTTTTTTATCACCGATATAGCTGTGTAATTCTCCCGGATAGCTAGTTTGAAAAAAAAACAAAAAGATAGAAAGATCCATCTGATTATACTATCTATCTATCTATCTATCTCTCTCTCTCTCTATATATATATATATATATATTTATATATATATATATATATATTATATATATATCACCCTCTGTTCATATCTATCTATATATCTATCTCAGTCTTTATCTATCTATCTATCTATCTATCTATCTCTCTCTCACTCTCTCTCTCTCTCTCTCCTCTCTCTCTCTCTCTCTATATATATATATATATATTAATATATATATATATATATATATATATCACCCTCTGTTCATATCTATCTATATATCTATCTCAGTCTTTATCTATCTATCTATCTATCTATCTATCTATCTATCCCAGCTATCTCAGTATGTTTATATCTATCTATCTATGTTCAAATCTATCTATCTATCTATCTATCTATCTATCTATCTATCTAGCAAGCTTGCTACCTTTTTTGATTGATAGCTAGCTAGCTTGATAGCTAGCTAGCTTGATAGATAGATAGATAGATAGATAGATAGATATGTCTGATTATATCCGTCAATCTATCTATCTATCTATCTAATTTCTCTCTCCTCTCTCTCTCTCTCTATATATATATATATATATATATATATATATATATATATATATTATATATATATATATATATATATCACAGTTTATATCTATTTATCTAGCTAGATACCTTGCTATTTCAATCTGTCTATATCTATTTCAGTCCGTTCACACACACACACACACACACACACACACACACCACACACACACATATATATATATATATATATAATATATATATATATATATATATATATATATATATATATATATATATATATATATATATATTTCTGTCTATATCTATCTCATTCTGTTCATATCTATCTATCTATTATCTATCTATCTATCTCCACCTACCCACATCTATGCGTCTTTCTATCTATCTATCTATCTATCTATCTATCTCCACCTACCCCCATCTATGCGTCTTTCTATCACTTAGAATGACTCCACCGCTGTCTGACAATGCCAGATTTATACTTACATATTTATCGGAGCACTCTTCTTCCCCAAGGAAATCAACATTATGGAAGACCCAAGCAAACTTTATCCAATGTAGATTCTTCTCCATCTAAAGAAGCCTGGAAGATTCAGCAAATACATCTGCCCAATATCTAGGGCCGGACAGAAAATTGCCTAACTTCTTAGATTGTGCTTACTACGGGCCACTGCCAAATATATAAAAGAAAGGAAAATTTCTTTAGCAATTTCACTTCTAAGATTTTGCAAATGAAATTTTACTGACTGAAATAGATATACACGGATTGAAACAGCTAGGTATCTAGCTAGATAAATAGATATAAACAGTGATATATATATATAATATATATTATATATATATATATATATATATATATATTTAATTTTTGAGTTTTTAAAGATCAATGTTTATTGAAGATCTTTTCTTAATTAAGAAAAGATCTTCAATAAACACCATGGATCTAAGTTAACAACCTGATGATTGCGAGCTAGCAAGAAACCTGGGTAGCTGTCTATAATAAACATTGGCCTTTAAAAACTCAACAAATTAAATAAATATTAGCTCTCATAATTTGTGATTGAGCACTGTATTTTCTTTGTTTCATCACAAAAATTGTTTATAATATATATATATAATATATTATATATATATATATATATATTATATATATATATATATATATGAATTGAATGAAAAAATGAGAAAAGTATTTGCATGGAAAGGTGCTCAATGCTAATAAAGCAGAGCAGATTTATGATTAATGGTGATATTTGATTTCATACTCATAACTTAAAGTTTCTTGGTAATCCAATCATCAGATGAGAAGTGGTTGAGATGTCAAAAACGAGTCGTGAAATGGTTGAGATGTTAAAAATCAAATTTTTTAGCGTTTATATGAAGCGTTTTTCACGATCTTTGCTTAGAAGAAAAGTTGTGCATATTACAAACTGCAAGCAATAACTTGTTAAATAAGAGAAGTGAACTCGTTTCGAAATGTAGGCATTTAAACAAATTTTTACTGTGTCACTTACCACCTGACCCTAATTGATCCCTGAATTTTCGCTCTCCTTTTATTTATTTATTAAAAAAAAGAAAAAAAAATTATCTGAACACCGCGTGCATTAACACCAATGCAAGTTTGTTTGATTATAATGTTTTTAAATAAAAATTTAACGTCATGACATTACATCACGTGAACACGATCCACGTCACATAAACGTTAAACAAGCCACAGTTAAAAAAAACAATTTTTAGCTTTACATTTCCCATCGCGTGAAAAACGCTTCATATAAACGCTAAAAATTTGATTTTTAACATCTCAACCATTTCACGACTGGTTTTTGACATCTCAACCACTGATCTCATCTGATGATTGGATTACCAAGAAACTTTAAGTTATGAGTGTGAAATCATAATATCACCATTATATATATATATATATAATATATATATATATATATATATATATATTATATATAATAGAGAGGAGAGAGAGAGAGAGAGAGAGAGAGATATTAGATAGATGGTAGATAGATAGATATATTAAGATAGATAGACGGATATAATCAGACATATCTATATATCTATCTATCAAGATAGCTAGCAATCAATCAAACAAGCTAGCTAGCTAGCTACCTAACTATTAGCATTCGAATTGAAATTTGTCTACGGGTGTAAAATGATAA
>CM042166.1:12143110-12150610 GCA_023376005.1 Doryteuthis pealeii | reverse complement strand
AAATCCTTCTTCGTCGACTCCGACGTATTATTTTCCCCGCCTTCTTAATTCAATTTCACTACCCTCTTTTTTTTTCATTTGTTATTCAGTCTTATATATATATATATATATATATATTATATATATATATATATATATATACACACACACACACACACACACACCATATATATTATATATATATATATATAATATATATTTACATTTCGTTTTCAGCATAAGTTATTTTCTGCCGCATTTTGGATTCTCTTTTTATCGGTTTGATTCACTTTCTGTAATCCTCCTCTGAACATATTTATTCAGTGATATTACAGAGCGGAACGTGAATTCCCTGGTATTTAATTTAAAAGAAAAAAAAGATAAAATAAAAAAAATGGTCCCCAGATTTTACCTTCCTGTCAGCCGATTTAGCTTAGTCGGTAGAGCGTTCGGCTAGGAACCACAAGGCTCCTGGTTCAATACCGGCCCTCGCCAACTCAGCGTATGAGTAGCACAGTGTTCTGTACGGTAAAGTGAGGAGCTGCTGGTAGGTGTGGCGCTCCACCTCAGATGCCAAAATAATCCCCTTGGTCTAGCACTAGTGAAAGAGGATAGACTCCCTCGCTGTAAGGCTGATACCGACATTAGGCCGTCCGACGACTTTACCTTTTTTTTTACATTTTACACATTCCTTTTTTGTTTTTGTTGGGATTCGTCCGTCTACTAAGACGATGGCGTAGTGTCCACTTTAAAAAAAATTATCTGCACACTGCGTGAGCGACTGAACAGTCCAATTCATGAATGTCAATCTCTGGTGCAGTGACTGCAACAAATAGCGATGCTTGCTTGAGTTGCTGTTGTGTCTCCTTCCTTCTGGCTCTCTTTTCTGTGGCGACTTCTTTCCTCTCTTTGTCACTCGTTTTAGTTCCTTGTCTGACGAGGAGGCACCATGGCTTTAACAAACATGAAACAATCTACATGAATAAAAGTTTCATTGGTACACCCACCCACACTCACCCACCGCTAGGGAGAATCCCCATGGCTTATTGGATAACCCACTGGACTGAGATATAGTATTATTTGTTTTAGTCGGACACATGGCGCAACCGATATAAGTATTGAGTAAATACAGTTCTAGTAAAGTAACAATCATATGTAGGTCGCCGGCTCAATCCTGACTACGGGCGAAAATAACATAGAGGAAATAACTTTTGAGGAAAATCTTGACTCGGCCCATCAGCGTAAATAGGAAAAATATGAAGATTTACGAGAACAATGCGTCAGAAATGGATGGATAACGGATGTATTTCCTATCGAAGTCGGATGCCGGGGATTTATTACCAACTTAACCTTGGCATCTTTGACTAAACTCGGACTTTCTCTGTGCTACTCATACGCCGGTATCGAAACTAGGACTAGGAACCTTGTGGTTTCTAGCCGAACGCACTACCGACTGAGCCAATATATATATATATATATATATGGTGAATGGGTGTGTGTAAGTAATCTTATTATAATGGAGATTGTGTGTTTGTTTGTGTGTAACCGAAACTATATCATTAATCAAGTCACAATTCCCTTAATCATTTACGTCACATTCTCCATGATTTTATATATATTAAAACCTCAATAAAATTGTTTTACCTTATTAATACTTTTGGCCTTATCTACATACTAATAACATGCAATTGTATTTATATATATACAACAAAATAGTGGGTTACAGTTTGAACGTGAAGGCTAATCTTCATATCATTATATTAAAAATTGATTTTGATAAATATGGGCTTGGCATTATTGATTTCTAATCATTTGTTTTTATCTTAATGAATATAAGCAAGAATTCCGGGTATAAATCTTTTAAGAAATCCATTGACAAGAAGAAATAACAGTAATTTTAGTCTTTACTTACTATTTTAACTAAATAGTAATGTGTGATGTGTAAAGAGAATAATTTTTTAGTTAAAAAAAAAATTACTAACAGGCTAAACATTAATTTCCCACGACAACCCGGAGTTGAAAATACAGTCAATGGGGTGAGAACACACTGACTCTCCAGTAAATAAAAAGTTCTGGTCGCAGCGGTCAGTAAAGAAGGTCGCGTCGACAGTCTTCTCAAAAGACTTATCATTATTGATTTCCTGTAAAAATGCTACTGTAAACACAGCTTCAGATTGCCAACTCGTTAGGCAATATTTCACCATATTTATTGAATGACCCTCGATATACAAGGTGTGTCAAAAAAGTATAGAGATTTTTTTTTTTCATTTTGACACACCTTTCATTCTGAAAAATTAACGTTCCATTCATTGATCATTTCTATCTTGAAAATACAGCTTCAAATTCAAAGTTTTTGTCCGCCCTGTCGGCTGGGGCGTTAGAATGCACCGACTGCACCTCTTGCGAGGGGTAAGATTCCCAAATGGGGCACCTGTTGGCCGTGGGGTGGCGACCCGTGATGCTTAAGGATAGGTCCAGGTGGATGAGCAGTTCGTCGACATGCAATACTCCCTTTTGACCTATCTTAGGCTAGACGGGCGGTCGGAGAGGCCCCTTCCGATCAATCGGCTGGTCACGTCAAGCCCTAGCATCTATATGATTTTCCCAACCCTATTGCCCTTATGGCAAGCCCCAACCCCTTTTTATCATATGGGTGCTAGAAGGCGGTGGCTGCGGGTCTACATGTCCTGGGAAAGACGTTAAACTCTATCTGATGGTGAGGTTCCAGTTTTGGAGGTTTGGGGAATGTGGAGCACCCCTTCATCACCATTGCTCCCTGGTCCACTCTGACCCGGAGTAGTAGTACCTGTTAGGGTCCCATCTATGGGTTAAATAGAAAAATGTATTTATAAAAAAAATTGTATTATCCATTAATCAAATTTCAAAGTTTTTGTTGTTTTTCTTTTGATTATACCTCTGCCTCCTCTGTTTCAAATCTTTTTATCTGCATTCTTATTTAGTTTCGTCGGCCTTTCAAATTCAATATATTTTATTGCACTCGGAGGGCGTGTATATATGCTAGTACATATAGACAATTCAAGAAATGACGAATACAGAAGAGGAAGATTGAAGATTTTCATGGCATCTTCTTAATGACATTTTTTTAAAGATATATTCAGCTTCATTTCATTTCATTTTTAAGTCTCCGTAATCCTTTTCTCCTGGCAACGGAATGGCATTTCTTGGATCAGACTGAATTGGATCAGGAAAACAGTCTAAATTTCTTGCCTTTCCCTTTTTTTATTATTAAGAATTCTTTCGAATGAAGAATTCTTCGAATCAAAGAAGCAGACATGACTTTTTCAACCAAATTTTGTGAGATTACTCTTATTCTTAAATATGAGATTAGTTTTCAAGAATTATTTTAGAGAAATGACGTAAAATACAATTTTATGATTGATGTCTGCGGTTGACATTTTCTAGGCCATGCTTAGTTGGGCACAAGGCCACGGGGAGAATTTTTGAATTTTCTTGTACCATCCCTTTTCAATACTGCTTGAGATATTCCTTTGATTATATTTTGCACAATTTGTTTTTCTAAACAAAGCAAAGAAAATGCTGAATGGATAAAACAGATTTTATTTCCCTGACACGTGTTTCGGCCAGGAGTTTATCCATGCACACATGCACTCTATCTATTATTATTTTAAATACAAAATAAAATAATAATAAAAGAAAACTACAAAATGTTTTAGTATACAAGGAATAACGGCCTTCGTCAGAGTAAATTCTTTGAGGTAAATGGCAAGATGCGTGGGTGAGACACGACGAGATCTTTTCTTTGGCGTCAACTAATTTTTAACGAAAAAGGAAAAGTGTAAAAATTATTTTTGTTAATAACAGGAAATGGTTTTGTAAAAAAAATTTTGAAAAATTAAATCAAAATATTGTATACATTTTGATTCAATTTATTGTGTTTACAGAAAATTATACATTGATATTTGTTCTATTTAAAAGAGTGGGGACTTTTAGGTGTTTCACATTTTAAATGAATTTTATCTATTAATTAAGTATATGAATTATTGCTCTGAATTTTTATATGGATGCAGTTAATGGTAATATTTATTTTAAAGAATTTTGATTTATTTCCATTGAATCAGTTTGATTAAAATGATTCAGAAATTTAAAAACAGAATCCATTGATTAATGTTAACAGCAGAAATTTTATTAAAATCAGATAATTTTCCTGATTTCTAGCAATATTTTGTTTATCAATTTAGGGTAGTGAATTGGCACTAATGACCTTCCATAGACGTTAGCATATCACTCTAAACTTGTTTCCTCTTCATATTAAACATGAAAAAGTTTTACGGACTTTTTACAAAGGTGACTGCAAACCACTAAGGTGATATGTTTATCAAAGCTGTAGGAAATTCTGGGGTAGACTTATTTTATTCACTGGAGACTAGCATGGATCACTCAGTGAGAATCAATTTCAGTTGTAATGATCTTTTTCTAAGTATGCGACACCAATTAAGTTTCTGTAGGTATTCCCTAAAATTATTAATTGGTGCTGTACCCCTTATTTGGTTGTGGAGACACGACCGAGTGGTTAAATAGTACCACTACTGTTCTTCTACAAGGATAGCTTTAGCATACGTTGTGTAATGGTTATTGTAGAAAATGGACATCGCTACACGATTTCAAATCCTGGACGAAACTGGCAACACTCAACTGTTCTCTTTCCAGATGTTAATAGTAGGGCAGACTAGGCTCTTCAATCGGCATGAGAGACGAAAAACTCTGGATTCAAAGTCCGCTTAAAAAAATGGATTCTTGGTGTCATATGGAGGGGTTGATCAGATGAAGAGGTTGCTCAGAAGGAGGGTGTGGTACCACAGACAAGGATTGTTCATAATGTCATTAAATAAAGAAGCCAATTCACGAGCGTGTGTGTGTATACACTCTCCCATATATATATTTATATATAATATATTATATATATATATATATATTATATATTAATATATGCGTGTGTGTGTGTGTCATGAGTGGGTGTGTAGGTATGGATATGCATTGTAGTATATGGAGGATAAAGAAGCTTCTAAATTCTACATCAACTCCTCTGGTCTATTGGATATATATATATATATATATATATATATAATTATATATAATATATTATTATATATTATATATATATATATTATTTGTGTGTTGTGTGAGAGAGAGAGAGAGGAGAGTGTGTGTGTGTGTGTGTGTGTAATCATTATGTTAGAATATGTAAGATGTGTGTGTGGTGTATAAGTGTTCGTTCCTGATTATATAGATTGTCGGTGTGTAGCCAAGAGGCCTGTTATTTAGCGAGCAATGAAAGCTAATATACGTTGCACTGTGAATGATTAAGTTTTCTGTGAGGAGATGCTATTATTTATTCGATTGTTTCTTATGTTCTTAACTCTTTGCCTTTCAGTTTATTGAATCAGCAAAACATACCACAAAAACGATCATTCTCTACTGAACGGCGAAAAGGCTCTTGTAATACAATATAATTAACAAAGATGAGACACTATGATTTGAAAGGGAAATGTTATGATTACTCTGATCTATCTATCTACAATCTCTCTGTCTTCTATGTCTCCCTGTTCTGTCTTCTTGTCTGCTGTTTCTCTCTCTTTCTTCCTCTTCTCCTCTCGTTCTATATATATATATAATATATATATTATATATATATTTATATTCAATGTGTTCATATGTATCTAATGAATTGTTATCTATATATCTATGAACTATCTATCTATCTTCTATCTATCTCTCTAAATATATATATATTATATATTATATATATATAATTTCTATGTAGAAACTCACTTCTCTCTCTCTTTTCTATCTCTCTTCTCGATTATACTATATTTATATATGTACTATATAATATTCATATCTATCTCATTATGGAATTATACATAATTTATATATATATATTATCATATATATATTATCTATGTATCTATGTATACTATAATCTATCTAATCTCTAAATATATACATAGTATATTATATATTATATATATATATATATATATTATAGATATAGGATATAGATATATATAGATATATATATTTATATATATATACATTTCTATTACCTAATCACCCCTCTCTCTCTCTCTTTCTCTATATATATTAATATATTATAATATTATTATATATATATATATATTATACTATAGTATATATCAATGTGTTCATATTTCTCAATGTATTGTTATATATATTATCTATCTCTCTATCTCTCTAAAGTATATTTACTATGTTATTATATATATTATTATAATATATATATTATATTAATATATAATTTCTATGTACCTAAACTACAACCCCCTTCTCTCTCTCTCTTCTTATATATATAGTAGTATATATATCTATATATATATATATATAATCTTTTGAAACCCCGGCTTTGCCATCTCAGCGTTGTGCGTCGCTCATTGATCTTACGGTAAGTAAGGAGCTGATGGTAGATGTGGTGCCCGTACAGATGCCAAACATTTCCTTGTTCTAACGCTATGAAAAAGAGTATAAACTTCCATATATATACTTATTATACTATATATATAATATATATATATATATGTGTGTAATTTTTTCAGTTTATTATTTTTCCACATTTGTTAATTATCGGATGCATTAAGAACGGGATGTGCATTCTCTATATATTCTTTCTATTTATAATATGTATAGTGTTCTATACGATCTTTTTATTAAGCTTTAATTTTTATTGAATTTATACTATTTTTAATTTACATTTCGTTTCTATTATCTATATAAGTATCTGCTTTGGTTTGAAAATATAGTGGCGAACTGTGTTATCAAGTTTCGCTGATGTACTACTATGACCTTAATATATACATGATCATCAATGATATACAAGCGCTCTTTACTTAAGACATATAAGCAAATCATTATATTTTCTCTCTCTCTCTCTCTCTCTCTCTGCTCTCTGTTCTCTCTCTCTCTATAGTATATTATATATATATATATAATAGTATTAAAGTATAGTTAACTAAGTTCCTCTTGAGTTGATTTTAAGTAATTTGAAGTCACCTTTGAAATAATTGATAATTTTGTAAGGACTGCACATGTATTGAACGTCATATATATATATATCTATATTAATGTGTGTTGTGTGTGTGTGTGTGTGTGTGTGTGTGTGTGTGAGGTGTATTACTCTATCACTGGAGAAAAAACAATCAGGAATATTTTTTAAAAGGTTTTCAATGATTTAATATGCATAAGAGATCAGTGATAAATATAACATATATACATTTGAATACAATATAATAATAACCTAGCTATGATATAGATATATGCATATAATATACATAGCATTATATAATGCTATTATAATATAGATTAGTATATATAGCATATATATCGTAGGTTATGAATATGTAGCACTATAATATTATAGCGATATATAAATATATCATATATAGTTATATTATTATATTAATATTATATATATATAAAGGTAATATCTTATTCATGAAACCGGTGTAATCGTTTGGCAATTAATCG
>CM042166.1:12132204-12143010 GCA_023376005.1 Doryteuthis pealeii | reverse complement strand
CGCAGAGATATTATCAGATAGATAGATAGATAGATTATAAGATAAGATAGTAAAAGTAAAGTTAAGTCGATGGGGCGGCCCTAAAGTCGGTATCCAGCCAATCAGCGAGGGAGTCCTATCCCCTTTTCAATAGCGCTAGAGACGCAAGGAGATTGTTTTAGCATCTGAGGTGAGACGCCACACCTACCATCAGCTCCTTACTTTACCCAACAGATCCTATGCTACTTATAACGCTGAGTTGGCCGGGGACCGGTACGAACTAGGAACCTTTGTGGTTCTAGCCGAACGCTCTTAAACGACTAATCAGACATATCTATCTATCTATCTATCTATCTATCTATCTATGCAAGACTAGCTAGCTATCAATACCAAGCTAGCTAGCTAGCTACCTAAATAGTTACATTCGACGATTGAAATTTGTCTACGGGTGTAAAATGATAATGACTGTGAAAACGTCATGTGCGGACGTCAGTGGTGGTTTGACGTGTGTTTATGCAAGTGTAAATGAAAATGTAAGATTTCTTCTTCCATCTAAAGGAAGCCTGTAAGATTCAGCACAATACATCTGCCAATATGCTAAGGGCGGACAGACAATATCTAACGGCCCTAATTCTTAGATTTTGCTTACTAACGGGCGCACTGCAAATATATAAAAGAAAGGGACGAATTTCTTTAGGCAAAATCCTTAGAAGTGAAAGTATCTACCTAAATATCAGCATTCGAATTGAAATTTTGTCTACGGTGTGAATTGATAATACTATGAAAGTTAGTGTGCGACGTCAGTGTGCGTTGTACGTGGTGTTATGCAAGTGTAATGAAAAGAAAAAAAAAAAAAAAAAAAAAAAACAGAACAGTATAAGAAAGCGTGGAAGTGATACGGTGAAATAACTAACCTTTAGTTTCTGATTGGAAAGAACAAGGGGCAGAACGAGAGAAAGGTGAAAGAAAGAAAGAAAGAAAGAATGAAAGACGTGAATGAATTAAGTTTTTAAAGAGTGAAAGAATTGAAAAGAGAAAGAAATGAAGAGTGAGTAAACATGAAGAAAGAGTGAGAAAGAAAGAAATTAGTGAGATTAGAGAGAGGGAGAGACTAGAGAGACAGAGAGACAGAGAGTACTAGGGAGAGACTAGAGTGAGAAAGACAGACAGAGAGAGAGGGGGGAGAAAGGAGAGAGAAAAGAGAGAGAGAGAGAGAAAGAGAGAGAGAGAAGCAGAGAGAGAGAGGGTTTAGAAGAAAGAGGGAGAGATAGAGAGAGTAGGAGAGAGAAAGAGAAAGAGAGAGAACGAAAGAGAGAGAGATATATTGGGGGGAGAGAGATGAGAGAGAGAGAGAGAGAGAGAGAGAGAGAGAAAGAAAACAAAAGTTAGAAACTGATAGAAAAATGAATAAATAGAGAAAAAAATGGAGGAGCGGTAACAGAGAAGAAGAGAAATAAAACCGTAAAGAGAGAGGAGGAGAGAGAGAGAGAGAGAGAGGAGAGAGAAAGAGAGAGAATGGGGAAGTAAGTAAAGTAAAGTCGTCGGTGTGGCCCTAAGTGTATAACAGCCTGACCAGTGAGAAGTCTATCTCATTTTCAGAAGCGTATAACCAATAAGATTATTTTAAGCATCTGAAGTGAAGCGCGAACACCTATCATCACCTCCATGCCTACCGGACAGATGGTCAGTATCGAACCCAGAACCTTGTGGTTACTAGATGAACGCTCTACCGACTGAGCTAAACAAGTAAAAGTGGGTAAAAAAGAAAGAGAGAAGAAATAATTGAGCTGAGAATCAAACAAAGAAAAGAAAAGAAAGAAAGAAAGAAAGGGGTAAATGGCCCTCTCTACGTAGCAGAGCCACATTTTTGGGTTTTATCTGATTAACTTAGAGCCGAGTTTTTAGAAAGCTGGAGAAACCGAGACTGTAAAAAGCTGAGAGAACCTGTCATATTGAGAAGCCGTACGCACACACACAGAGGGAAGACACACAGTGAGACGACCAAGTGCGCGTATTTTTTTTTTTCAGAGGTTTTTTTTTTCTTTTGGGAAATGTTTTTCCTGCTTCGAAAACCAAACACCAATATATAAGAAAGTTTGTAGCTAGAGGTGTTGCCTATGGCTTTTTCAAGTCAAAGCCCCTCTCACTATTTGGCTCGTAAATTCGCTAAACAACATGTGGATGGGGAGTGGGTGGGGGAACGGCTGAGTTAAACCTAGTTTGTCTTCCATCTTCAGCTTTAGAGAAAGAAAGAAATGCCGGAGTTTCACTATTATAAACACACACACACTTAAATATATATACATATATACACACACATTCACTACATATAGTTATTTACTAAGCTTAGCTTAGATATGGCACAAGGCCAGAAGTATGGGGCTCCCAATGAGAATCGAACTCATTAACAATGGTCTGCTATTCTAGCTCGCTAACCATTACACTACATATATGTGAGCGCAAGGGAACCAGCGCTACTACTCACATACATAACACACATACACAAACATAATCATGACACACACACACACACACAGACACACACACACAACACACACACACTCACACAGCACACCACACATATATTCTAATATATATATATATATATATATATTATATCAATAAAGGAAGAACTCAATACAGTAATCCATAATAAATTTATTCGACGAAAATTGGGGCCCATATAAATCTAAGTTGATTTAAACTTAGATTTATATGGGCCCAATTTTCGTCGAAATAAATTTATTATGGGATTACTGTATTGAGTTTTTCCTTTATTGATAAATATTGCTCTCTATATAATCTAAAAGGTTTATTTTACATTGAGCTTCTTTTAGTGATTTAATGATTCACTGTATTTATACATACTGGATCATCAATATTAGTACAGTGGATCTTGAAATCAACATATAGAATCATCCCTTACTACCAAGTTTTGGATAAAATCTTATATATATATATATATATATTGGGAGAATATGTGCTTAATTGAAGTCGAACCTAATTTTTGAAAGTTAATTCATTAATAATTAATTAGGCCGGATTTACCTATTTAAATGTAAGGCTAAACAAATCGAGAAAAATCAATCTCTGTATGTACATTTCGGCCTTGTTTAGCCTTACATTTAAATAGGTAAATCGCGCCTAATTAATTATTAATGAATTAACTTTCAAAAAATTAGGTTCGACTTCAATTAAGCACATATTCTCCCAAATATTGTCGGCTGAAAATAGCCATATCACAAACATCGTCTGTTTGTTTACTTCTCATATATATATATATATATATATATATATATATATATATATATATATATATGAGAGAGAGAGGGTAAGATGTATTTAAATGTACAATGATGTCTATTGAATCATGTTTAGATACAGTTATATATACGCCCCATCAATTTTGATTCAATTATATATATATATATATATATATATATATATATTTGCTTGAAGGGAATTACAATGCACATATCGCATAAAATTCGATAATTATAGAAGATAATAATGACAAGTGAATTTCGCAAAGAATCATTCGGGGTGTAGAACATCGTACAGACTGTTTCAACTTTATTAAGTCTCATCAGCGATGTATATTAATATATATATATTACCAAAATAACCAGTTCTTATGGCTTTAAACAAGTTCATGATTGACCAGTTTTATATCCTGACAATGACAGAGATTTCTCTTGAGTGAGTAAGTAGATAATTTGCATAAAAACACAAATATTAAAAATAAAGTTACACTATACTCCACCACCAACAAGAGGGGAGGAGTTAAATACTTATGTATATATATACATTCATGTAAAAATTCATTTTCATATGCTTGATCAAAGCCTGAAGAAGATACCAGAAGATCTGAAACACGTGTCGCAAAATGTAAGATAAAAATAATAAAAAAATTTTTTCTAAAAATATAATCCATTTTGCGGACCTTCTTTTTATAAAATATGGAATTTTCTCCCGCTGGAACCAGAACAACACTTTATATATATATATATATATATAATATATATATATATATATTATATAATATAATAACAATTTACAGCTGTACGGTCACCTGCCACATATCAACCCAAAACCATCCGAGTAAAGACGGACAAGACACGTGGGTCACTACTGGAGAAGCAACGACGAACTCATAAGCGACGTCCTCCTGTGGAAGCCAACACTGGACACGCCAGTGTGGGCCGACCAGCAAAGACGTACATTGATCAGCTCTGTGCGGATACAGGATGCTGCATGGAGGACCTCCTGAGAATGATGAGCGATAGGGACAGATGGAGACAGATTGTCATGGATATCCGCGCTGAAAGCGCGACATGATGATGATGATGATGATATAAACAATTAACGACTCGAAATTTCAAGTAATCGATCATCAGAAGAGTCTATACGAAGAACAACCGTTTGAATATCGTGCTACTGAGTGAGTCATTTCAAATTAGACGGCACCTATTTCATTATATTGTCCCATATTGAAATATTGATAGTATAGCTGTAAATGAGACCCTTCTATTCAATCACTCATATTTTCTTTAAATCCACGGCAAGCAATCTATTGTTCCTCGGACTTTCAGGCGGATTGTGTTCCCTGTATCTATTGCAATTTGTGTGGAAACCAATAGGAGGCATTTCTTTTGGAACGCCCCTTATGTCTACTCCGGTCAATCGGCTTGTCATGTCAAGCCCTACAACCTCTATGATTTTGCCAGCCCCTTTGCCCTGATAGAAAAAAAACCAACATTTTTTTATTATATACTAGTACAAAATAAAAAACGCCCACCGTGCGATGTAAAAATAGATTTTTGAAACATATTACCTGAGAGGTGGGAGTTAAAATTCAACGTCAGCGAGTTTGTACCCTAAGTAAGTAAAATCATCAAATTCATTAAAGGATTAAAAATAAAATAATTTGAAATGTAAACTTTAAATATGTATTAAAATAAAACAAACTATATATAGATATATAATTCCAGTCATGTATTTATTCAAACTTGTTTAAAAAAACAATGAGGACTGTCTAATGCTGCATGTTCAAATTTTGAGTGTATTTATTCTATGTTATGACGATTTTGGGGCTTTTTAAAAATTTTGTACTAGTATTTTTAAAAGAAAAACAAATTGTCCAAAATATCATCAAAGAAATATCTCAAGCAGTATTGAGAAGGGATGGTACAAGAAAATTCAAAAAATCTCCTAGTGGCCTTGAGCCCGACTAAGGAAAGCCTAGAAAGTGACAAGCGTAGACATCAATCATGGAATTGTATTTTACGTCATTTCTCTAAAATAATTCTTCAAAACTAGAATAGTTGGTAGAGTATAAATGGTTTTAACGAGAAAATATGGAGGAATTTGAGCACGTTGCGTCTTTTAATCAGCAGTATTCTTGAGTACAGATGTCCGCCCTGTCGACTGGGGCGTTAGAATGCACCGACTGCATTTCTGCAGAGGGGTAAGACTCCCCCAGTGGGGCTACCTGTTGGCCGTGGGTGGCGACCCGTAATGTTTAAGGATAGAACCCAGGTGGTTGAGCAGTCCATGACTTGTAATACTCCACTTTAGCCCTTTCTTGGGCTAGACGGGCGGTCGGAGAGGCCCCCTCCGATCAATCGGCTGGTCACGTCGAGCCCTAGCACCTATATGATTTTCGCAAACCTATTGCCCTGATGGCCAGCCCCAACCCCTTTTTATCATATGGGTGCTAGAAGGCGGTGACTGCGGGTCTACATGTCCCGGGAATGACGCTAAACTCTATCTGATGGTGAGGTTCCAGTTCTGGAGGTTTGGGGAATGTGGAGCACCCCTTCATTACCATTGCTCCCTGGTCCACTCTGACCCGGAGTAGTAGTACCTGTTAGGGTCCCATCTATGGGTTAAATAGAAAACATGAGTTTATAAACGAAATTGTATTATCCATTTAAAATGAAATTATTTCAAAACTTTGTCAGCATTAAACATTTTTGAATACCACATTACCAATAGAAGTATTCGGCATAAAATAACCCAAGGGATTGACATGCCGTAAAACCCAATCAACAAAACAAACCAAACCAAAGTACAGATGTGAAACTTATAATTACAGAGGTCAACTGTGATAGAATCCAGAGTGTAAAGAGAACAATGAAAGGGAATTTGAGACGATTTGGCCAGTCTTAAATGGATGTTTTAAGAGAGTAAAGTCAGCCAGTCGGTGGAGCATTCGCCAAGGATTCGTAAGGTTCTGGGTTCGATACCAATCTTCGCCAACTCAGCGCATGAGTAGCACAGCTTGTCTAATATGATCTTCTCGGCAAAGCCTCTGGATGCTGATGTTAGGTGTGGCGCTCCACCCCAACAAAAAAAAAACAATATCCCTGGTCTAGCGCAATCGAAAAGGGAATAGATTCCCTCTCTGTTCGGCTGATGTCGACAATCGGAAGTGATAGGGGAATTTGACATTGGCGCTTCTGGTTTCATGAGGCTGGTTGCTACTCCACCTAGCGTCTAGTAGAAGAACCGTGGCAAGTAAGGAATGTAATCCTAAGAACATTTCTGACTGTTTCCTCGTTGTACATATTTTTGACCTCATTATTTTTTTGTTTTGTTTTGTTTTTTTGATTTCGTTTCTCTAATAGAAATGAATTACTTTCTTTCCGTGTAAATATTTTTTTTGCTTGGTGTGTGTGTGTGTGGGGGGGAGACAAGAAGATAGAAGAAAACAAGTAATTCTTATTTTTTTTAATTTTATTTTTTTTTTAAATTTGATTTAGCTCGGCTTTCTTTACACTGTTTTGTGTTCTTCTTATTATTTTTTCTTTCCTTTCTTCTTTATTTTTTAAAAATCCTTCTTCGTCGACTCCGACGTATTATTTTCCCCGCCTTCTTAATTCAATTTTTCACTACCCTCTTTTTTTTTCATTTGTTATTCAGTCTTATATATATATATATATATATATATATATATATATATATACACACACACACACACCACACACACACATATATATTATATATATATATATAATATATTTACATTTCGTTTTCAGCATAAGTTATTTCTGCCGACATTTGGATTCTCTTTTTATCGGTTTGATTCACTTTCTGTAATCCTCCTCTGAACATATTTATTCAGTGATATTACAGAGCGGAACGTGAATTCCTTGGTATTTAATTTAAAATAAAAAAAAGATAAAATTTAAAAAAATGGTCCCCAGATTTTACCTTCCTGTCAGTCGATTTAGCTTAGTCGGTAGAGCGTTCGGCTAGGAACCACAAGGCTCCTGGTTCAATACCGGCCCTCGCCAACTCAGCGTATGAGTAGCACAGTGTTCTGTACGGTAAAGTGAGGAGCTGCTGGTAGGTGTGGCGCTCCACCTCAGATGCTAAAATAATCCCCTTGGTCTAGCGCTAGTGAAAAGAGGATAGACTCCCTCGCTGTAAGGCTGATACCGACATTAGGCCGTCCGACGACTTTACCTTTTTTTTACATTTTACACATTCCTTTTTTGTTTTTGTTGGGATTCGTCCGTCTACTAAAGACGATGGCGTAGTGTCCACTTTAAAAAAAATTATCTGCACACTGCGTGAGCGACTGAACAGTCCAATTCATGAATGTCAATCTCTGGTGCAGTGACTGCAAACAAATAGCGATGCTTGCTTGAGTTGCTGTTGTGTCTCCTTCCTTCTGGCTCTCTTTTCTGTGGCGACTTCTTTCCTCTCTTTGTCACTCGTTTTAGTTCCTTGTCTGACGAGGAGGCACCATGGCTTTAACAAACATGAAACAATCTACATGAATAAAAGTTTCATTGGTACACCCACCCACACTCACCCACCGCTAGGGAGAATCCCCGTGGCTTATTGGATAATCTACTGGACTGAGATATAGTATTATTTGTTTTAGTCGGACACATGGCGCAACCGATATAAGTATTGAGTAAATACAGTTCTAGTAAAGTAACAATCATATGTAGGTCGCCGGTTCAATCCTGACTACGGGCGAAAATAACATAGAGGAAATAACTTTTGAGGAAAATCTTGACTCGGCCCATCAGCGTAAATAGGAAAAATATGAAGATTTACGAGAACAATGCGTCAGAAATGGATGGATAACGGATGTATTTCCTATCGAAGTCGGATGCCGGGGATTTATTACCAACTCAACCTTGGCATCTTTGACTAAACTCGGACTTTCTCTGTGCTACTCATACGCCGGGTATCGAACTAGGACAGGAACCTTGTGGTTTCTAGCCGAACGCACTACCGACTGAGCTAATATATATATATATATATATATATATATATATATATATATATATATATATGTGAAATGGGTGTTGTAAGTAATCTTATTATAATGGAGATTTGTGTGTTTGTTTGTGTGTAACCGAAAACTATATCATTAATCAAGTCACAATTCCCTTAATCATTTACGTCACATTCTCCATGATTTTATATATATTTAAACCTCAATAAAAATTGTTTACATACTAATAACATGCAATTGTATTTATATATATAAAATAAAATAGTGGGTTACTGTGTGAACGTGAAGGCTAATCTTCATATTATGATATTAAAAATTGATTTTGATAGATATGGGCTTGGCATTATTGATTTCTAATTGTTTGATCTTATCTTAATGAATAAAAGTAAGAATTCCAGGTATAAATCTTTTAAGAAATACATTGACAAGAAGAAATAACAGTAATTTTATTCTTTACTTACTATTTTAACTAAACTAGCAAATATATGCACCCTCCGGGTGCAAGTATTTAAGTTTTGATATAATAAAATATCATATTAAATTAGAAAGGCTAATGAAACTGACTAAGAATGCAGATAAAAAGATCTGCAACAGAGGGGTATAATCGAAAAATAGAACAACTTTGAAACTAACTATTCCATCATTTTTCATTACTCCCCTCTTTCATTGGTAAATTTTTCCTAATTTAACTATTTAGTTAAAATAGGAAGTAAAGGATAATATTACAGTTATTTCTTCTTGTAAATAAATTTCTTTTAAGATTTATCCACAAGATTTTGTTTATATTTCTTAAGATAAAACCAAACAATTAGAAATCAATAATACCAAGCACATATTATTAAAATAAAATTTTAAATATCAATATGCAAATTAGCCTTCTCGTTCAAACTGTAAACCGCTATTTTGTTGTATATATAAATACAATTGCATGTTATTAGTACGTAGATATGGTCAACAGTATTGATAATGTAAAACAATTTTATTAATAACTGAAGGTTTAAAAGAATGAAATCATGGAGAATTTGACGTAAATAATTAATGGAATTGTAATGGAGTAGTAATATAGTTTCGGTTACAGACAGAAAAACACACAATCTCCATTATAATAAGATAGTAATGTGTGATGTGTAAAGAGAATAATTTTTTAGTTAAAAAAAAATTACTAACAGGCTAAACATTAATTTCCCACGACAACCCGGAGTTGAAAATACACTCAATGGGGTGGGAACACACTGACTCTCCAGTAAAGAAAAAGTTCTGGTCGCAGCGGATAGTAAAGAAGATCGCGTCGACAGTCTTCTCAAAAGACTTATCATTATTGATTTCCTTTAAAAATGCTACTGTAAACACAGCTTCCGATTGCCAACTTGTTAGGCAATATTTCACCATATTTATTGAATGACCCTCGATATACAAGGTGTGTCAAAAAAGTATAGAAGTTTTTTTGTACATTTTGACACACCTTTCATTCTGAAAAAAATTAACGTTCCATTCATTGATCATTTCTATCTTGAAAATACAGCTTCAAACTCAAAGTTTTTGTCCGCCCTGTCGGCTGGGGCGTTAGAATGCACCGACTGCACCTCTGCAGAGGGGTAAAACTCCCCAAATGGGGCCACCTGTTGGCCGTGGGTGGCGACCCGTGATGCTTAAGGATAGAGTCCAGGTGGATGAGCAGTTCGTGATATGCAATACTCCACTTTGGCCCTATCTTAGGCTAGACGGGCGGTCGGAGAGACCCTCTCCGATCAATCGGCTGGTCACGTCAAGCCCTAGCATCTATATGATTTTCGCAATCCTATTGCCCTTATGGCAAGCCCCAACCCCTTTTTATCATATGGGTGCTAGAAGGCGGTGGCTGAGGGTCTACATGTCCTGGGAATGACGTTAAACTCTATCTGATGGTGAGGTTCCAGTTTTGGAGGTTTGGGGAATGTGGAGCACCCCTTCATCACCATTGCTCCCTTGTCCACTCTGACCCGGAGTGGTAGTACCTGTTAGGGTCCCATCTATGGGTTAAATAGAAAAATGTATTTATAAAAAAAAGTGTATTATCCATTAAGCATTGTTTTATTTCAAAACTTTATCGGCATTAAATGACCCACTGAAGTTGATATGCCGTAAAACAAAACAAAACCAAACCAAACCAAAGTTTTTGTTGTTCTTCTTTTGATTATACCTCTGCCTTCTCCATTTCAAATCTTTTTATCTGCATTCTTATTTAGTTTCATTGGCCTTTCAAATTTTATATATTTTATTACATTAAAACTTAAATACTTGAACCCGGTGGGGGGTGTATATATATGCTAGTACATATAGACAATTCAAGAAATGACGAATACAGAAGAGGAAGATTGAAGATTTTCATGGCATCTTCTTAATGACATTTTTTAAAGATATATTCAGCTTCATTTCATTTCATTTTTTAAGTCTCCGTAATCCTTTTCTCCTGGCAACGGAATGGCATTTCTTGGATCAGACTGAATTGGATCAGGAAAACAGTCTAAATTTTTTGCCTTTCCCTTTTTTTTATTATTAAGAATTCTTCGAATCAAGAATTCTTCGAATCA
>CM042166.1:12114704-12124704 GCA_023376005.1 Doryteuthis pealeii | reverse complement strand
ACCTGTTGAACTCCGCTTAAGAAATTGATCTCGTGTCATATCCTGCTCTTGCGGAGGGGCTGGTAAATATATAATCTTCATACAATGACTGCTATTTACACAATAGCATTGCAACCAACAAAGCCTCCATCAGATGATGACTCTGGGTTCAGGCATGGTTTCGGGGCCGAAGCATCATTACCACTAACCCAGAGCGCCCCAGCAGTATTTCACGATACCACCAGACTTTGTCGGTTTGATGTCACAATATAGGACTGCCATATCCACGCTGGTGCGGTTAGAGCTTTCTCCTGGATCTTTTTTAAGTATTTCCTCTCGTCTGGTAGAGAAAGTCCAAGTTTAGACAAAAATGCCGAGGTTGAGTTGGCAATAAACCCCCAACATCCGACCTCAATGGGAAATACATCCGTTATCCATCCGTTTCTGACGCATTGTTCACGTAGGTGTTCATATTTTTCCAACTTCCGCTGATGGGCCCAATCAAGATTTTCTTCAAATGGAACTGTCAACTCAACCATAAAAACTTTCTTTTGATTAACAGACAAAAAAAAAAAAAAAAAAAAAAACAAAACAAACAAACAAAAAAACAAAAAACAATCCTAAGCCCTTTTTTATTATATGTGCTAGAAGGCGGTGACTGAGGGTGTTTTTTGTCCTGGGTGTGACGTTAAACTGCACCCATTGGTAAAGTTGCAATTTCGGAGCTCTGTGTGTATAAGTATGGAAGCAGAAGAACATCCTGAACAGAACCACTAACCCATCTATTGTATACACATGTACATATATTTGGGAGAATATGTGCTTGATTGAAGTCATACCTAATTTGAAAATTAATTAATTGGTAATTAATGAATTAGGCGAATATATCTGTTCAAATGTAGAGCGTAAACAAATCGAGAAAAGTCAATCTCTGTATGTATATTAACTTTTTCTCGATTTTTTTACGCTTTACATTTGAACAGAGATATTCGCCTAATTCATTAATTATCAACTAATTATTTTTCAAATTAGGTATGACTTCAATTAAGCACATATTCTCCAAAAAATTGTCGGCATAGCCATATTAAACAAACTGTTTGCGTACTTTCATATATATATATATATATATATATATATTATATTATATATATATATATAAGTCATCCACAGACACCGTGTTTTTACGTTTCACGTCTCGTCAGTGTGGCTAGACACAGCAACTACCTCTGACCAGGAGCAAAACCCGACTGACGTTTCCTCAGCCCAATTCATTAACCCATCGGCTATTTGACAGCTATCGTTAAGAGGCTGTGTTTGAACTATTAAATACAAACATTTGTTTATATAGTTTACGATCACCTGAGAGATCCAGTCTGTAAACAGACGATCATTGCTTAATGCTGACTTCGAAAGTTAATTTAAGTGGCCCCTAGATAGCTCTACCGGGTTTTTGGAGCATATAATAAGTCATCCACAGACATTGTGTTTCGACGTTTCACGTCCTTTAGTGTGGCTAGACACAGCAATATATATATATGTGTGTGTGTCTGTGTGTGTGTGTGAGTGTGTGTGTGTGTGTGTGTGTGATCGTAAAATATATAAACAAATGTATGTATTCAATAGTTAAAACACTGCTCCTTAATGGCAGCAGTCAATGGCCGAGAGGTTAACAAATCGGGCTGATGAAAAGCCAGTCGGGTTTTGCTCATGGCTGGAGGTAGTTGGTGTGTCTAGCCAGACTGATGAGACGTGAGATGTCGAAACACCGTGTCTGTGGATGACTATATATATATATATATATATATATATATATATATACGTATATATATATATATATATATATATATATATATATATATATAGTTTCTTCTTTTTCAGCAGCCAACGGGAGTAACGGTTATTCAATAGTCTATCGTCTTTCATCGTAACACGTGCACGTAACACTATTAGTAGAAGTCTTCAAAGCATTAAAGTTAATTTTGTTTTGTCTTTCTGTAACCGTCTACACAGAAAGAGGAAAAACGGAATGCATTAATCTTGTCTATTAAGATAAATATTTACGTTTATTTATTTCTACTTTGAATGTTGAAATTTCTCTCTCTCTTCTCTCTCTCTCTTCCCCCCTCTCTCTCTCTCTCTCTCTCTCTTACACACTCATACACACACACATAGACACTCTCTCAATCTCTCTCTTTCTCTCTCTCGCTCTCTCTTTCTTTCTCACTCTGTCACTTCCCTCTCTCTCTTTCTCTCTATCACTCAAACACTTACACATATACACACACAGACTCTCTCTCTCTCTCTCTCTCTCTCTCTCTCTCTCTCTATATATATATATATATATATATATATATATATATATATGTATATATATATATATATATCTTACACACACACACATACACACATAGACACTCTCGCAATCTCTCTCTTTCTTTCTCTCTCTCTCTTCCCCCCCTCTCTCTCTCTCTTCCCCTCTCTCTTTTGTCTCACACACATACACACATACACATAGAGATTCTCTCTCTCTCTCTATATATATATATATATATATATATATATATATTACACACATACACACAGACACTCACAATCTCCCTCTCCCCCCCCTCTCTCTCTCTCTCTCTCTCTCTCTCTCTCTCTCTCTCTCTCTTCTCTCCTTTACTCTCTAGGCGTCCCTATTGCTCTTCGTCCTTAGTAGGTCCCCCAGCATCCATAGCTGACAGAGACAAATAGAGGATTAAAAATGAGACCAAAATTCAATCTAAAAATATAAAACCAGATTATCTGGTGTCGCTTAATCGCAGACTTCTTATTTTTCCCATTTCATCTCACCCAATTTTTAAAAAAGAAACATTCTAAATGGTCTAGTGTCGCTTAAATGCCCAAAGAATTGAGGGAAAAAAAAGAAGAAATTACAGATTTGTTTTATTTGTAATATTGAAATTGTGAATTACGGAATACATTTTGGTAATTTAAATCTTTTTGGGACAGGGCGTCCTTGTCCTAATTCACGCTATCTTTTAGCGAACCAGCGTCAGGCGATTTTCTGGCCCAACTTAGATATTTTCCGAGTCATGTTTTTATCATCTTTTTATCTGCAAATTGATGTAGATATTTTAAACGCCTCGTTCCAAATTTTTATTGGCAAATCAATGTAAATATTTTACAATCACACTTTTCAGAAAGAGTGAGAAAGGGTTAATTCTAGATTATTATACTTTTTACCAATTGAACTATTTTGCAATGGCTCTTAAATAAACATATCAAACGTAGTAATAATCAAATTATCATACTGTGGTATATCCACAGGTCCTGCTAGTATAAGTACCGCATTTGACAGTATATAGGACATTCCAAAATTTTGACTCAAAAAATTGCCCTGCGTCTTAAACATCGCAGGTGAAGTTTGAGACCTCCCGTAGGCCTAGGCTAGGGTAATTTTATTATTATTATTATTTACTCCTTTTGAGTTTTCACATCAGTGTTAGCTGATGGTCTTTCACTGGAGTCTGAGTGACAGCAAGTCTCCTCAGGTCTCCAGGACTCTTCTGAGTATTCTGGCAGATTGCAGCAGTGCAGTGTTCTGAATGGTTTCAATCCTTCCTCTGATATCCAAACTTTCCAAACCCTTTTCTAATGCTTTTGGGACTGTTCCAAGTGCACCAACTACAATTGGTATAACTTTCACTTTCATATTCCATAACTTTTTCAGTTCTCTGGCAAGGTCCAGATATTGTTCAATTTTTTCATTTTCCTTTAACTTCACCCTGTGATCCGCTGGCACTGCAAAATCCACCAGTTGACAAGTTCTTTCTTTTTTGTTAATCAACACTAGGTCTGGTCTTCTTGCTGGGATAAGGTGATCCGTTTTAATTTTCAAAGTCCCAGAGAATTTTGTGCGTTTCGTTCTCAAGAACAGATTCTGGTTTATGCATATACCATTTTGTTGTGTGGTCAAAATTTAATTTCTTGCATAATTCCCAGTGGATCACCTTCCCAACCCAGTCGTGTCTAGTTTTGTATTCTCGTTGTGCTAGTTTGCTACATTCGCAGAGTATATGGTTAACAGTCTCATCTCTATTACCGCAAAGTCTACATTTACTATTTTGTTGGGTCTTATCAATTTTCGCTTTGATGTAGTTTGTCCTTATGGCATTATTTTGTGCAGCAATTATAAGTGATTCTGTTTCTCTTTTGAGGTTTCCCTTTCTTAACCATGTCCAAGTCTTTCCATGTGCAACCTCATCTATTTGTCGTTTGAAGCGTCCATATAATTGTTTTTCTTCCCATTTTTGTTTTCTAGTCTTTGTCGTTCTTCTGTTTGTCCATCTGCCGTTTCTACTATTGTTGGTCGCCATAAGTAATTTGATTTCCTGCTAGTGAGATGTCTTGTGTATGCTTATTGCTCGCCTGTACTGCCAAATTGCTTTTATACAGCTATGTTTCTGCTTGCCTAATGCACAGCTTGACTATTTTCAACAATATATGCATTTAAGCATATATTGTTGAAAAAAAAAACTTTTTGGTAATTTTCACATTTAGTTGTTAAAATTCCTAGCATAAAATTGTGCGTGCACATCATCTGAAATGAACTTAATTGTTATTAACAACACATTTTATGATAATTTTGTGTTAAATCATGCAGTTGTATTGTTTTCGAAACGATTCTAAGATGTGTATTTCGCACGGACACATTCAAAATGGCTACCGGCTTGTTTTAAAGTGAAAGTCAGTTGGCTAAATTCCTAGCATAAAATTATCTGAAATGAACTTAATTGTTATTAAGAACACATTTAATGATATTTTTGTGTTAAAGCATGCAGTTGTATTGTTTTCGAAAAAGTTTTTAAGATTGGTTTATTTCGCACGGAGACTTTCAAAATAGCTACCGACTTGGTTCAAAGTGAAAGTCAAGGGAGGTTACTCTGATTGCCTTATTTTCTAGGAATTCTAATAACTAAAGGTGGAAAATTATCACCTTTTCCTGAATCTGACCTGCTGAAATGGGGGTGCGTCTTATATGCCCGTGCGTCTTATATGTCTTCAAATACGATGATAATTTTGTAAGGATGAAATTCAATATTACTTCCGAGAATTTATGATTTCACGACCGTACATAAAGTTTTATTTGTTAAAAAAGTTTTGGGGGGTGAGGGGGGGCAGAGGAGGCGTCGATGTTTTTTCATGTCACCTTTTTCATGACAGTCGGGAAATTTTTCAAGAATTGTTTTCTGTCATTTTCTCTTTCTTTCCGTTCTTTGTTCTGTTTGTTTTTTTGTTCTTTGTTTTTTTTGTTTTGTTTTTTCTTTTCCCTATTTTTTGTACTAATTTTTTGCTTCGTCGCTTTGTCTGTCTGTCTGTGTGTCAATCTACCCCCGCACAATGTTCCTCATATGTTTAATTAACGTCGGGCATTGTGTGTGACGTCATCGTGTGCCTTAACCATATGCCAAAAAAATGAAAACAGAAAGAGAGGTGGGGGGTGTCGGGGATGATGCACCGGGCTGCAACAAGGAAATGACGAATTTGAAAACATTCTACAACAAACAGTAGATTAAGCATCAGGCGGAGAGGTTCAGCAAGGAGGAGACACTTTTTTTTAATGGTAGAAAGGGAGAGAGAGAGAGAGAGAAAGAAAGAGAGAGAGAGAGAGAGAGAGAGAAAGAGAGAGAGAGGGGGGGGCTGACAATAAAAATGAAAGAGAGAAAAACTGCAAAAAGGGCTCTGCAAAAATAAATCAAGAGAGAGAGAGAGAGAGAGAGAGAGAGAGAGAGAGAAGAGAGAGAGAATAGAGAGAGGTGGTGCAAATAATGTAGAAAAGAGACAACAAAGACAAAGAGAGGGTGCGAAAATAATTAAGGAGAGTGAGAGAGAGAGAGAGTGTGTGTGTGTGTGTGAGAGAGAGAGAGAGAGAGAGAGAGAGAAGAGAGAGGGGGTGACAATAAGAGAAAGAGAGAAAAAACGTGCAAAATGGGTGCGAAAATAATTGAGAGAGAGAGAAGAGAGAGAGAGAGAGAGAGAGAGAGAAGAGGAGGGGAGAGAGAGGACGGTTCAAGAATAAGAAAAAGAGATAGAGAGAGAGGGGAATAGATAGAGTAAACAAAGACAAATAGAGGGTGATAAAATAAGAAAGAGAGAGAGAGGAGAAGAGAGAGAGAGAGGGGGAGAACAGAGAGAAACAAAGACCAATAGAGGTTTTGGTTTGGTTTGGTTTGTTTTACGGCATATCAACCTCAGTGGGTCATTTAATGCCGAACCAATAGACGGTGTGAAAAATACTGTAGAAAGAGTAAACCAAAAACAAAGAGGGTGCAAAAATAAGAGAGAGAGAGAGTGGTGGAGAAAGAGAGAGAGAGTGTGTGTGTGTATGTGTGTGTGTGAGGGGAGAGAGAGAAGAGAGAGAGATAGAGAGAGAGAAAAGCAAAGAAAAATAGATGGGAGGAATAGTGGAGAGAGAGAAACAAGGCTTGTGCACGCAGTGAGAATCGAACTCATAACAGATTTTGGACCAGTTCAAAAATCATCGAATACCCTATTAATGTCTTAAAATACGCTGACTGTATCAACCGCAGAGGGATAAGACAATGTACGGAATTACCTAAACTCTAGGCATGAAATAACCCAGAACGAGTTGACATGCCGTTAAAATCAATTATTTTCTATTACAATTACCGTTAAGCGAAGTTCTCCTCGAAATAGTGTAATTTAGCTTTTCTGGGGTGTTTCCAAGCTGAGATCCTGGAATCAGCAACCTACAAAACAGCAACTGTACATCCAGTTACCTCCTAACTCACTAACATATCCAAGTAAGACGAGCAAGAGATGGTATGGACTCCTACACATGGACACAACAGATTTGACGGACTGGCAAAAAATACCAAAAATCAGGGAATTATCCGATTTTAATGAAAATTTCAGTGTTGGTTTTATCAATGAAGGAATTTTATAAGGAATCATCAGTTATTTTATTTCAAAACTTGTAAAATACGGATTTTGCGGCAATTTAGGCAGTGCCTAGTATAAACTATCTCAAATGTTTATCAGGTTTCCAATTTTTTTTAAACTATTATTTTATATATTAATACTCGTGTTCCTTAAAAGTCGACCGTTTTCATCATCCATCATCCTCTAGTTAAAAATGAGACTATCCAAAATGAAATGCAAAAATGTAAATCCTGATTATCTGATGCCGCTTATCCATTGAATTCTTATTTCTTATGTGTGTCCTCACCTCAGCTAAATAATGGATCATTACATTTTTATTATAAAAAACAAAAAGGGAAGAAAGGGGACATGCTATACAGAAAAAATATAATAAGAAAGAAAAGAAATAGAGTAGTCTGTATGGACACTGGGTGCCGTCTAGTTGAGTGCTGGTTTGGATTGGTTGTTCTCTTGGACCAGTTTTTGTACTAAGATCTTAATTTGTCTAAATATTCGCAAAGAGACGGCAGGGAAAACGATGGGTTCGTGCCTTTCTCAAGGAGGTATTAGCACGAAGTGAAACATAGACAGGCACATTAAAGATTTGAATTCAACTAGCCAAGTACATTTTCTTCAAGGATAACCGTTACGCTATTAACGCCTATGAATTTCACAGGCGTAATCGACATTTTTTTTTTAGAGAGAGAGGAGGTGAGAAGGAGAGCTTTTAGGGAGATGTTAATTGTTTTATTTTCAATTGTTCTTGTTATGTCACCGCTGCTGTCAACTATTCTGGAGACACACAAAAAAATAGTGATGAGACATGCACGGAGTCTGCACAAAAATGTCTTCCAGCCCCCAACACCCCCTCTCTCTCTCTCTCTCTCTTCTCTCTCTTCTCTCTCTCTCTCTCTCTCTCACACACACACACACACACACACACACACACGGAGTCTATCTCTTTCTTTTTAGCTATTTTCATCTCTGTTCCTGTCTTTCTATCTATGATTCCACGCATAGTTCTCTCTCCTATCTGTCCCTTGTCGAATACGCCGACTGCACCCCTTGCACAGGGGTAACACCTCCCCACCCGCAAAAATCAGGGGTCTCTTTGGTATGATACCAAATTTCATTTAGTGGTGAGGTTGCAGTTCTAGAGCTCTATGGAGTGTGGAGTTTCTCTTCATTGTTATTAATCTCAAGATCACTCTGATCCGCAGTTATGGTAGTGTGGACATGAAGTCAATGGCAAAGACTATTTTCAAACCAAGGCCATAATTTGGAAATTATATAGGTGAGAAACTATCAGTTACCAAGCGCCGTTGAAGATATTTTCACGTTACCCTACCTTAGATATACATGGTCTTCCAATTATATTGAGCAGGATTTATTTATTAATATTGCATACGATATTATATATATATATATATATATATATATATATTATATATATATAATATATAAGAGAGAAGAGAGAGAGAGAGAGAGAGAGAGAGAAACGTCGACCTCATTATCTAAGATAAATTTATCTTTTGGAGTACTTTGTCTTGTCTAATTTCTATATAAAGTTAAATTAATTCACATATTATATATATATATATATATATATATATATATATATATATATATATATTGATAAGTTGTAAACACGGTTTGTTTGGAATGGCTTTTTGCCGAACGAGTTTGGCCATGTGCCTGTCTAAATAAAAGATATCAGTGGTCTGAAGAAGCTCATGGGCATACTAACGAGTGGAAATGGTCCATAACCACGATACCCATGGTATTTAAGGCCTTTTATTCACAAATAACTTTGCTCTGTTTACAATAATTAAACATTGAGCTCTCTTACGGAACCTGAACTCTACAGCAAACTACAGGTAGAGAATTAGGACCCGCCTAGAATCACCTTGTACCAAGAAACTTAGTACCGCCACCAAAGTATATATATATATATATATACAGAGAGAGAGAGAGAGAGAGAGAGAGAGAGAGAGAGAGAGAGAGAGATGGAATTCAAGTGGTCGAATAATTAAATATTTCATCGTTTAATTTACCAGACTATTCTTCGTGGCTGTTTTGTGTGTACAAGCGTGCGTGTCTGTCTGTATGTATGTTTCTTTATCTCTCTCTCTCTCTCTCTCTCTCTCTCTCTCTCTCTATAATTATATATATATATATATATATATATATATATATATATATATATATACATGTATATATGTATATATATATAGAGGGAGAGATATGAGAAAACTGAAATATTGACTAAGTTATGCACTTAATAAACTTAGTTTGCATCTGGAACAAAGCCAGAAGTAAAGGACCCCCAGTGAACATCGAACTCACTGCTATGGTAATGGTCTACTAGACGTGCCGGTGAACTAGTTCTTCTGTCTATGAATAGACACAGATAGAAATATATGAAGCAACCAAAACAGATTGACTAAAAACAGCTAGTTTGAAAGGTAAACACACACACACACACACACACCACACACACCACACACACACATATATATATATATATATTATATATATATATAAAATAAATCTAATGAGTCAGATAAACCTACTAAAACCCGGATCTTAGCCTTGAAGAGCATTAGCGAAACTTTTAGTAGGTTCGTCTGACTCATTAGTTTTTTTTCTTTATTATTTGCTCTACTTAGGTATTGAGCACTTTTTACTTATTAGCTTTAGTGGAGTCAGATCTTAGCTCTGAAGAGCATTAAGCGAAACTTTTAGTAGGTTCGTCTGACTCATTAGATTTATCTTTATTATTTGCTCTACTTAGGTATTGAGCACTTTTTTACTTATTAGCTTTAGTTTCCTGGCGGTTTTGTATGAATATATATATATATATATATAATATATATATATATATATATTATATATACTATATACATTATAATTGTTTTTTCTTTTAGCCAATATTGTACCAATAAATTATTTTGGTTGGTACGTTAAGTCATGCGATCGTTTCTTCCTAAGCACAGATAGATAGATAGATAGATAGAGAGAGAGAGAGAGAGAGAGAGAGAGAGAGAGAGAGAGAGAGAGAGAGAGAGAATCAGACTAAGATGTTTGAGAGATC
>CM042166.1:12107204-12109704 GCA_023376005.1 Doryteuthis pealeii | reverse complement strand
AACTAGATGCAGTTTAATGTCATACCCAGGAAACTAAGACCCTCGGTCACCTCCTTCTATCATATATATGATAAAAAAGATTAAGGGTTTGCCATAAGGGCAATAGATTAGGGACACTTATATACGTGCTAGTGCTTGACGTGACCAGCCGATTGATCAGAAGGGGCATGACTGTTCGTCTAGGCTAGGTAAGGGCCAAAGTGAAGTATTGCATGTCATGGACTGCTCAGTTCCCAAGATTCCGTCCATACGCATCACAGATCAGCAAACGTAGTATTCTCTGACACATTAGTCTTACTCTATCATTCATTAGCTCTACTTTTTGTATTGAGCACTTTAGTATATTTAACTTAGGCAACTCTTACAGTATTTTTTCTTTTGGCTATTTTTATTGTACAATCTGATTTTTTTCAGGGGGTTCATATGATTTGGTCTTTTCTTTATTTATATCTTTTACTCGGGGCAAAAGTTTGTATTGTGTAATCAAAAAAATATATAAAGTCGGGTTATTTTTTATACAGTCGAAATTTTATATATATATATATATATATATATATATATATATATATTATATATATATATATATAGTAGGGCAGACTGGGCCCTTCAGCCTTGGGTAGGTAAATAATCTAGGAGAGGGATAACTCTGAGTTCAAAATTCCTGAGGTCGGTCGTTGATTGGGTTTGTGGCAACCCTTGATGCACCAATTCTTTCATATCGACTGTACCAAAAAGTGTGGATGGTCCAACACAAGCCTTCACCACTATAAACAAATCACTGCGTGGATGTTCATTGTATGAACCCTCATACGTCGATCGACGGAAGAGTCCATCATATATATATATATATATATATATATATATATATATAATCCCGTTCTTTATGTATCTCGTTGCCTATATGTCCATTTCCATCTCATTTTCTTTATCTATATATCTATCATTCTCCGGTAATCTATCTTTACATGTAAATATCAAATAGTAATTTAGCTGATGAGATAGAGAGAGAGAGAGAGAGAGAGAGAGAGAGAGAGAGACGAGAGAGAGAGAGAAAGGAGAAAGGAGAAGAGAGTGAGAAAGCGAGATTGAGAGAGTGTGTCTTGTGTGTGTGGCGTGTGTGAAGAGAGAGAAAGGGGATAGAGAGGAGAGAGAGAGCAGAGAAAGATGAGAAGTATGTCGTGTGTGTATATGCTGAAGTGGTGAGCTCTAAAGAGAGAAGAGAGACGAGAGGGGGCGAGAAATGAAGCGCCGAGAGGGAGCGATTGAAAGAGTGTGTCTGTGTGTGTATATGTGTATGTGTGTGTGTGTGTGAGAGAGAGAGAGACAAAGAGACAGAAGAGACAGAGACAGAGGAGTGAGGGGGATAGATAGATAGAGAGAGAGAGAGGTCTGTGTGTGTGTATATGTGTAAGTGTGGTGTGTGTGTGTTGAGAGAGAGAGGGGAGAGAGACGAGAGAGGGAAGAGCGAGCGACGAGAGAGAGACAGAGAGAGAGACACGAGAGACAGAGAGAGAGAGAGAGAGAGAGAGAGTGAGAGAGAGAGAGAGAGAGAGAGAGAGAGAGAGAAATTTCCTACATTCAAAGTAGAAATAAATAAACGTAAATATTTATCTTAATAGACAAGATTAATGCATTCAGTTTCTCCTCTTTCTGTGTAGACGGTTACAGAAAGACAAAACAAAATTAAACTTAATACTTTGAAGACTTTTACTAATAGTGTTACGCGCACGTGTTACGATGAAAGACGATATACTATGAATAACCGTTACTCCCGGTGGCTGATGACAAGAAGAAAACTATATATATATATATATATATATATATATATATACATTATATATATATATATATATTATATATATATATATATATATTCAAAAGTCAATGTTTCTGATGACGGATAATCATCCGAAACCATTGGTAAGACGAACTTTTAATTGTATTGGTGACTATAAATAAATAAATAAATACAGCTCTTACAAAAGTAATTGGGCACTTTATCATCATTTCTCCAATAATAATAACAAAAAATTAACTATATAATATATATATATATATATATATATATATATATATATATATAGCGCTCAATACCCTTGAGAAAGGATGAATCCTTCTCTTCCTTCCAGCTATGGTAAATAGTAGGGCAGACTGGGCTCTTTAACCATGGTTAGGCAACCGGGTCTAGGAAAAGGAAAACCTGTTGAACTCAGCTTAAGGAAAAAGACCCTTTGTGTCACATCCTGCCTCGTGTGGAGGGTTTGTATAATCATATATATATAAAGGACGCGTAAACAGCATATGCACTGTTGTAGAATTAAATTGTGTTTTTTTTCTTAAAAAGAAAAAAGGGTACCCTAGTTAGATTTTAAAATCAGAAATGCATTTTCTTTTTTTCGATCCCAATGCTCGCTCAGCAGAAAAATTTCATGCAAAGATGCTGACTATCAGTTAGTTTTTTGTTGTAGACAACGAAAAGTCAGAAAGCATATCTCTTCTT
>CM042166.1:12088744-12107104 GCA_023376005.1 Doryteuthis pealeii | reverse complement strand
TATATTACATATAATATTATCATGAACCAAAGATCTATTAATAATCAATGAGACAAGAATTACCACCAATATTTGAGTAGTGCGTTAGGGTTATCAGTTATTATTACGTAATAACTCTTGATTAATATTGCTTTTTTAATAGTAGGACCCACACAACTATAATGGCATCTTCTTTTTTTACTTTCTTGTTTTCTTTATAATAATATGTTGATATAAAAACCTGGTAAAATAAAATTACAAGAAAAAAACTTCCCAATTCGCCAGCTGCTACGAACCTGTTACTGGTAGAAATATATTGTAAATCATTTTATAGAAAAAACTTTAATACTTTTAAAGCATAGAAATACATTGTACACAATTTAGTATAGAATTCATCATTCGTCATTTTCCAATTCATTGCAAGTATTTTTTAACTACAAGAAATTTTATTGCAAGTAATTTATCTATAGAAATACATCGTACAGAATTTAACTCTAGAAAAACATTAATAACATCATTTACTATAAGAAATACATCAAAGTCATTTCTATAGAACACTATTTATTTTACTATAACTGAATAACATTGTACAACACTAATAAGATCACATTAAAAATCATTTTACTCTTGGAATACATTGTAAGTTGATTACAAGGATTTTACTGTAGATAATCCATTGTACTTATTTTACTGTTAAATACAAACATTGATTTTGCTAGCAGAAGGCAAAAGGTTGCAAGCAATTTTTCTATAAGAATAACACTGCCAATACCATTCTATACATTGTAACATCCCTGTTCAAAGGATACAACTGAAAATATTTATTCTATTTTCACAATAACAATAACTTGTATACTATTTTACAATAGGGAAGAGATGGCATCGCTAAGTAAGTCCTAATGCTCTGAGAAATGCCACAAAAGAGAAATACTCGCTAATGGTATTCCGTGTTCATTGCTAGGGAAAGGAGAAGGGGTCTGTTTTTGAAGAGGCACTTTGCAGACCCCCTAAGGGGAAGCCACCAAAAACCTTTGTAAATAATAGGCACATGTACCATTTTCTGTTGGCATTATTTGGATAGGACCCCCCCCCCTCTCCAGAGTCAAGTACCCTTACACCCTGCATATCTCTATCTTCGCCCATTCACGGCCCCTAAAAGGTTACCGAGATATCCACACCATGTTATAGTACCCGATTTCGGGCTATTTCACAGATTGCGTCCAGCCTAGGGGACTTCATTCGTCGAGAGGGTGTTTTTTAGCTATCACTGCCTAAGCGTTTTTTAGTAGGAGGTCGTGGAAGCAATTCTGGCGAATAGCTCCCGATTTTCACTTGTCTCTACGTATAAAAAAGCTTTTTAGCCATTTGACATGATTTTTTAGAAAAATTACTATGGGTAAACTCCGTGTTTACTCAGCGCTGCAAACCTTACCTAGTTTTTTAAATAAATATTTATTGAATTGTTTTACGACGCATGCACTAGTTGTTCCAGGCCCGGTCTACAATCTGCCATAATAGACGCCTACAAGAACAATGGTTAAAAAGCCACTCTCTAAGTCGTTTAGCTCAGTCGGTTTAAGCATCCATCTCGAAACCACAAAAGTTTCCGGGTTCGCGATACCGACTGTCGTCAACTCAGCTATAAACAGTAGTCAGTTTGGATCTGTGCGGTAAAGTGGGCCGCTAAATCGAATGTGAACGACAACCCCCAAAAACGCACCCGCCACCAAAAAAACAACAATTTCCCAGGTCTGACGCTTGTGAAAGGGAAATAGACATCCCCTTGTTTTCCGGAATGATACCGACACTGAGGAAAGTTGAAAACCTTTTCGGTTTGGCATATTCGGATTGGTATCAAGACTTTCCTACTCTTTTGAGTGTTTTCTTAAATAAAACAATATTTTTTTTAATCTGGATTAAACATTGTATAAACATAAAAGTCAAAACAGCTTGCTTGTCAGCAACAATCTGTTACTATTGTTTTCCTTTAATCATTTCCTCATATCTTGCTATATTTAAGTAATCAAATGCTCAATATCATCTATGGAATTGAGAACCGGATGTTCAAATCCAGGGATTGGGCTTGTTTGCGTTCACTCACACTAATGACGCCGATTACTTCCGGTCTCACTCGTGCCCGGAGGTGGTAGTGACTTTATGAATTCTCCGGTCTATAGGTTGAATAAGATAAAGATAAGTTTAGAAAAAGATTGGAAGTATGCCATGCAGATAAATAAAACAAAAGGCGTGTTCTTCGGATAAGATAAGGATTGCATGCTCGTAAATATCTTCTATCTCCCCCCCTGTTTAGAATGCCTTATCGCCATTAGTAGAGGTTCAGTTGTTCCACAGAAATCCAGTTTGGTTAATCCTAAACTGTAAGGTTTCCTCTGTCATATATAAGTCGCAGTCTGTAGTGAATTTGGTAAGTTTATAGTGTTTCCTTAAAGTGCATATGTTAATCCAAAGGGATAGGTTCTTGCTGACAGAAAGTTTCAACCAGTAATTGATTTGAGGACAGTTGGCAATCGATACTTAAATGCTATCTGTCCTCTGTCTCTAGAGTCCGATCTTTACCGGAAGTGGCTGATGTTGGACCTCTTTGAATTCCTGTTTCAGTCTGTGTACCCTCCAATTCGAATGTTTTAAAAAGTACAATTGTATTTTTTATGAATTAAATCTTTTTTCGCTTGCCTGGACAAAACAAAATTATATGGTCTCTAGGAGGCCCCATGTGGCCCCCGATTGAGACCTCTGACTTTTTATAATCTATTTCATGGTTTATATAAACACGTGTTATTTTCTCATCTAAAAAAATGCATAAACAATTATTTTTTGTTTGGAACTGGCAACAGATTAATGGATAATTCAATTTATTTCCATGAGAACAGTTGCTTTTGATACACGAGTAAATTGACTAACGAGCGCGGAACGAATTCAAATTCTTAAATCAACATACCACCGAGTAATCAGGATGGGTCGCTGTTGCAATCCGGATCCCAAATGAGTTCGGTCCGATCGTCTTCTTTCCCTAGAAATATTCTTTGGGTGGGACTAATTCTATAAAACATTATACATATACAAGGGAAAGTTGGTGTGTATGTATACATTGTATTTTATAATGTGACAATAAACTAGAAAATAAAACAATTAATGACAAAGTAATATAGGTACCATTTCACTATACACCAGATGCTTGCTTTGTAGCAAAAATAATTAGAATTTTATTTATATTCGTGAAGATATTTAAATTAAGAATTTGAATAGAAGGAAGGGCGAAATCCATTGTGGTGTTCATGATTAAAAAAACATAATAAATTAATTATGGAAGACGAATGGCAAATCAAATGGATCTGCGAGACTATCTTTTGTATCTCTATCCAGGCAACGCCGGGTAGCCGCTTTCTAGTATTTGATAAATGTAATTTGATATTTCCCTTTATGGGTCGACTTTTTCAATAGTAAAACTAAAACGTCCATTCCGCCCCCCCTCCCTCGTTTTGTATATATATATATATATATATATAATAATATATATATATATATATAATTTATTGTTTTTTCACCGCCCTTGAAAGAAATACTCTTTATTTGACGATCTTTTCTCTTTATTCTCCTTACAGTGTCGAAACGTACGTGCAAACAAAAGAGGCAGGATTTTAAACAACGCCACCTAGTGCCCAGACGAGAAAAATAAAACCAAGAAGAAAATATTTCAACAATTATACCGGCCATAAATTACTGTCGTAAAACGTGGACTTCCTTAACCTCAATAACGAAGAAAAAAAAAGAATTGCAGACACGCATACTTTTTTACTAACCGACTCCCATACTAGTATATTCACGTTCATCTCGCCTTTCCTCTTAAAGTTATTCTTGTCCTGTTTCTATTAAGTCTCAAAATTTACAATTAAAAAATCATTAGTTTCTATATGGAAAGTTCAAATTGGAAATAAAGTAAACCGCAGAAACTTATAAACGTGTAAAGTACAATTCCTAAAATATATAGATATATAATTAAAAATATAATGATGTAAATAATTATAATAGACATAAGTACCCTTTTATCTCAGTACGTTGATTAAAACATCATCTACAATACAATTATTAAGAATGCTTTTTATTATAAAAAAAAATACCCAAAAAACGATCTGCGGTTTTTATGGACCTTTTTAGCTAATTTATTTTTTTATTTTTAGGAACCATTTTTTAAAACTAAAGTTTTAACGAATACATTTAGATCATTTTTCGGTTGCAAATAGAACCTTATTACAAAATTACAACGGTATGATTGTCACCGTGGTAGTGAGAATAGGTACGAAAAAATAATCGCCTGTTTGAATATAACACCAAGTAAAAGAAAAATCATACTAAACAACGTAACACACATACACCCACACACACGAATAAAAACGGATAGAAAAAGGACTAAAAAAGAAGGAGAGAGAAAGGAGAGATGAGAAGGAAGGTGAAGGAGAACGAAAAGAAGAAAGAAGGGACCAGAAAGAGATAAAAACTTTTCAAAACTGAGTATATTATATCAATAACCTCATTGAGACAATACCCTCAATATACACTTGCCATGATTATCACCGTACTTCTTCTCTGAGCATATACTTATATAAGATCCATTACTCAAAATATAACACACATTACAATCAAAAAAAACCAACAATACCATATTCCAACACATCATTAAAACACATAAACGAAACATAAGTTATTCATTCTCATTAATAAAAATATCAAACCTTATTCTTTTTTTCACTTCACATCACGCAAATCAAATAAGTCATACACTAGCGAGCTGTATCATTATTTATAATTAATATACTCATATCTGATTGCTATAATATCTTTAATACAAACACTAATATCATACCCCATAATTTACACATAATGATATCTACTCAATTTAAATTAATTAATTATAAAACAATGATCAAAACCCGCAATATAATATTATCATACCACGTCAGTATTATTATCACCACAGTTCTAATAAATAATATATAATAACACTAATAAAACACAGCACTCGAACTTTATTCACAAGTGCACAATTAAAACAACAAACAAATATAGACTCGCATTCCCCCGCTCATATAACAGTAAAATAATAACTATATCTCAAATCTTTGTTTAATCAGAAAGATTACCACGCATAAAAATGAAATAGTTTTATTCAACACAAATACATTTTTATTTTATATCATAATCCCACAAACAACAATTACAGTAGATAAAATAACAAAATCAAACCTCCAAAAAATCAACAATGTTGGAAGGAACTCCCAAAATTCCCGATAATCGGATATACTATACTTTTCACTGTCGATCTTAATCCTTTAATCACACTATAAGGGAGACTCTATAATTTAGGCTAATAATAATCAATATCGAACCCCATGCATATCACAGTATCAAATAATTATATAAGTCGAATTCGACATAATATAACACAAAAATACAACAAATTAACCACCCGCATAATATTACACAGCACTAAGAAATAGTTGACCAAATATATAGAATCCCATTACATCGATCCCCTGTGTAAGGGCATCCAATATATACAATGACCCAATCCTACCAAACTACTATAACTCAATCACATCGCAAAACAGGATAATCGATGCTCAGAGTTTAGTGAGTATCGCACACCAGTTTTACCCGCGATCTGATATAACTCAAATAGTGAATGTAAAGATTCACCATATTCAACACCCGCATAATTACGTTTCACTATATATATATATTTTTGTTACACTATTAGATAAACAGAATAAACAAACCACTCGATGACGCCCACCATAGAGTACTGGACCATGCAGATAATCATACCAACTCATGCCAAACCAGATGTTGATAAACAAAGAACTAGAAGAGAGGAGCGACATAGCTATGCAAGCTACATGAACCCATATGATATTATACCACGTGAATACATTATCTCTGAAATGGCTCCAGAATATACACTATAATGAACAAAGACGAAATAAGAATTTCACCACCATGATCATGAGTGTGAGCAGTTAATCTGAGATGCAGTTCGTGAAGCATGAACAATAATAATACACTCGAAGATTAAATCACTCAACACCCCATCAGAGTATCTCCACCACAAGAGCATACTCACATGAATTCCATAAATCACGCATAAAATAATACCGCTAAACCTAATCCACAAAGCGAGCCCGTCGACCGCGCATAATCTATTAGCACTTTCAAAAACTCACACAACCTATTATTCTAGTGGATAATATAACCATATGATACCAAGATCAGAGAATCACAGTTTACTCTCTCACTAGATATCCCACAATAAATACACACTCTCATTGACTCGTGAACACTGTAGAGAGTGCGACTAATCCCTCGAACGAGGATGCGGGGCGGCCCCTGCATTGAAATGTTTCACCCGGATAACGCGACTTTGCTCGCATGTTGGATCGGATCTGTTATCAGTATCAAACCGCATATATATTACAATAATAATATTACCCCGTCATGCATGCTTCATAAATCTACATAAGTGCTATTACTATTACTCTCATACCGCACCATATGACTTTCACCGGTTTCAGAGACACTACTCGAAAACAGGCCCATAAATCTTACCTTTTCTGGAATCGTATATTTTAACATGTTTAGACATTAAATGAGCGTAAGCTATACAGATACGAAAATCGCGCATATACTCAGTGTTAAGAGACATGATTGATAATTTACACACGTACCCTTTGACCCACCATACAATAATCAGATCTGAATCAAATCATCAAAATGGTATCAAATAATCTACTTCAGGACAACATAGATAATATGAATAGTGAGAGTGAATATAAGAATAATCAACAACAACACCCCACTAATAGTTGTCAACAGATTAAGTTTATTATATCTTATTCAGTATGGCTAACGCCTCGATAATATATGAGAGTATATGGTCATCTTAAACATTAACATCAAGTGAATTCCAAGCTGCCTCAGTGGAATAGATATAATCAGGAGAGAGTCACATATGAATATCATGATTGAATCAACAAAAAAACAATCCCACAGATTTCTAACAATTCTCGATGATATTAACCAAGCACTGGGACTATAAATCGGCCAATAAAAAAACCATAATGAGCAATTTCTGCATGGAGATCCACAGATTGGAATTAAATCCGCGATCGTCACATCATAATGTATGGGGAGCAATAATCTGCCTAATTAACTCAGGATACTATTGAACGTGGATAGCTTATGCAATGAGTGGGAAACTCTGCTCTGATAATAGTGTGCGCCCACCTCACTGAGAGTAATGTATTTTATCACACTTAATTATTATGGTAGGACTTTTCTGCTAGCCGGATTGTGTCGCTCTTCCGTAAATAACACGAACAAATCACATCACAACCCAGTGAACGATAGCATTCGAAAACAAGACAACAAACTATATGGAATAAAGTATTGTATGACTCTCGAATAGAGAGATGTAATACATCATATCTTCCGTATCTCACATACCCGAACGATAGATATCCGGCCACCATCAGTTAATTGCTTGCCTTTCTATGACAATCGTTTCGGGACCAGATCGGAAATATATATGGATTATCACATGGCATCATCTCATGGGTACAATGCATCACATAACAAGTCATATTATTCAACTATCGCCCAATAACTATAGTTGACTACACAACGCGTGCCCTGCCGATTTCAAATACTGTGGTTAATTAAAATTACCTCATGACACATTATATTTGTCTGAAGAGTTATTACTATTTATCAGGGAGGCTTTGGATATAGATGATTATCAATAAAATTTACGGAAAAACGCTCAACTATGTGGAAACTTTTATACACTGTAGGTTTTTCAAGTACTCGACTCGAACCACAATACAGTCAGAAAAACCCCCAGTGAGATTAGATCTCTGAAGTGAGACATCCAATGTAGAATGAGATCAGATTTAATTATCAATTAATAAACAAAATTGAAAAAGTACAACAAACATACACAAAACTCCCACACCACAAGCTACCAATAACAATATAAGCAAAATGAAAGAACAAACCACAAAAATTAACAATAAAAACCTGAAAAGGAATTTAGAAAGACCATATGATTTTGCAACAATTTGAAAAAAAAAAAAAAAGAAAATTTAATAAAAAAAGAAAACTGAAAAATTATCAATGATTCTATAACAGTTTTGGAGGGAGACAATAAAATGTATAAAGAATTTTTAAAATATGAATGAACGGGAGTAAACTACGTTATTGTATCTTGTGACGTCACAGGAATCAACGTAGAAAATATGGAGACAAAAAAACAAACAAAAAAAAAAAACAACAGAATTTTACAAAAAAAATAAAATAAAAATAAAAAATATATGTAATGCATCAGAAAACCACTGAATTTTGAAAGAAGGAGAGTCTCCTGAACACGCAACAGAGAAACGGGAGAAATGTATATGATAACGATCATATATGTACCACAGACACACTACTTACAAAAAAAAAAAAAAAGACTTGAACAAAAAAAAAAAAAAAAGAAAAGAAAACACAATCAAAAAAAAAAATCAAACAAAAACAAACATATATCACGTGTGCGTGTGTTTGTTATACTTTGTTTTGCGTATATATTCACATTATAATATATGAATTCGATAAACTTTCAGGGAAGAGAAAGTTTAACATGAAATATTTTGAATTGGGTATGTTACCCAAATGTGTAAAAAAGAAAGAAAAAAAAATATAATAATAATAATAATAACGATACCGGGCCATACCATCATTTTCAAAAAGGAACAAAAACATCTTGTCTTTTTTTTTTTAAATTATATATATATATATAATATATATATATATGAATTGAAGAAGATTTACTTCTTTTTCATTTTTTTTTTTTTTTTTCCTATTTTCTTTTTTTTAATTTATCATCCGGCCATTTAAGGTCTTATCGAAGATGAAAAAACATTTTAAAAAAATAAATAAAATAAATAAATAATGTATTAGAAAATCACTCAATCTTACCCACCGCAACTTATATTATGATTATGATTATTATTATTATTATGATTATTATTATTATTATTGTTATGAATTCTGATGACATTTTAATTTTCCCCCCGATCTTTTTGAAGTCCGAAAGTGTTCTATATAACATAAAAAAAGCTGTCATTATTCTTTCTACAATCCCATCCCACCCCATCACATATGCATTTTTTTTTTCTCCAAAGGTGGAATTTTGGAATAAGCACCTACTAAACTTTAATTTATTTTTATCCTTTTTTTTTTTTTTTTTTTAATTTGGCAAAAATTTCAACAGAATATTATTTTTATTTTATTTATTTATTTTTTTTAAGCATCGGAGATTCGGGTTACCTCCCCGCTGTCATTTACCCCCCCCCTCTCTCCACCGCGGAAAACATAGTCTAGGAGGCGTTATTTTGAATGGAATACAAAAACCGGATACCGGACACAAAAGTCAAGGGTTGTTTTAGCATGAAAGTACATTGTAATTGAACCCCCCAGTTTTGAAAATAACTTCTCCAGGAAAAAGAAACATGTATAAACTGAATCTCTCCGTGCAACATTGTATAATAACCCGAAAAAAAAATCATTTGTACAAAAAAATAATAAAAAAATTTACTTAAATTTTCAGCGGTGTCTGCTTATTCCGAAACAACCCCTTAGCAAATAAAAATGCTCAACAAAAAGTAAATAATCAATCACTCCCTATCCCCAATATAAATATATATATATATATATATGTAATGCAGAAATAAGAAAAAAAACGAAGTATTCCAAGAGATGAATTTATTTTAGATGGTGTAGTCGATGTAAAACGTTTCGGTTTTTAAAACCTTCATCGAAACATTAAAATGAAAAAGTGTTGTCTAAATAGTGATGGAAATCTTTTCAAAATGAAAGGATTTCGAAAGATTCCCATTATTGTTTAGATAACACATTTTTTCATTCTTATACCGATAAAGGTTTAAATAAAAACGAAAGTTTAAAACTTGTTGTGACCATCTTAAATGAATTCGTTTTTTTTTTTGTTTCTTTAGAAATACTATTTTTTCTTTTCTAATACTATGACAAAGAAGGTCGAAAAATCGTTTGAATTTTGTTTCTTTAAAAACTTTTTTTATTTAATAAGATACGTATTTTGATAAACACATCTCAACCATTTTGCGACCTTTTTGGTTATTATACTGTATTTACTTTACTCCCTTTTTTCCCACGAATCTACTTTATTATATATATATATATATATATATATATATATATATATATATATATATATATATGAGGTAGGTAAAAGGATAGTGAACAAGAAATGATAAACTCAAACAAATCTAAGAATTGAAATATTATCATTTCTTGTTCACTATCCTTTTACCTATCTCATACTGTCGGATTCTACTACATCCATCCCATCTTCATATATATATATATATATATATATATATATATATATATAAAGGTATTTTTATTCTTTTCTTCGTTTATTTCACCGTTTAAACACGAATGCTGCGTTTTCAACAAAAAGAACATTTCAATGGCTGCGGCATTTGAGCCTATTGAACCAATCAAAACTTACGTCCATGCGTTTTCGGATTTAATATCTTATGCTTTCATAGAATGGTAATATGACGAAAGAAAGAAAAATGATCAAACGAAAGAAGAAAAAAAAAATACAAAAAACAAAACACAAACGCTTTTGGCGTAATAATGTCCGTAGAGTTTGGAAACGACCTTTTCGTTATTTAACATTCACAGGACTATCATTTGTCACGCTTATTAGAATATCATCAACCATAAAAAAAACACATCTCTGTATCTTTAGATAAAAAGACATTCTTGTAAAATTCATTTTTTGACAACCATGCGTTTTTAAGATACATTATCGACCTTTGTTTTTTCTTTGTTTTTTCTTTTTTTTGTTTTGTTTTTTTTTGTTTTATAAAAAAAATGTCAAATTTAGTTTATTCATCTACTGAAGGAGAAAAAAAAAAAGCAAAAAAAAAGCAGCAACAGCATCTCTGGAAGAAACACAAAAGAACCTAACTCCCATCCCTCAACGTGAAATCCTCTCTTGTGAGAGCGACAGAGCTAATTTTTTTGCTTTTTGAACTGATATATTATATATTATATATATAAGGGTTTTAGTTTGCTTGAAGCATTGTACCGTATGTGTGTTTAAGATAGAAACTAGAAGGCAATTGACAATGCAATGGTGATGAAAATGATGTTTATTTACCTGTTTCCTAAATATTTTCGGGATAAAATCCCATCTTCAGAGGTTTTATATTAAATGTAAGTACTAAAAAAAAACACAAGTACCTCCAAAACCTCTGAAGATGGGATTTTATCCGAAAATATTAGGAAACAGGCAAATAAACTCATTTTCATCACCTATCTCATTGCATTGTCAATTGCCTTCTGATTTCCTATTTTATATATATATATATATATATATTAATTTTCTTTTTTGGGTATCCGCTGCTGAAAATTATCAATAAATTGTGTTTAATTTTTACTACGAATGAGGGAGCAGTAATTTTCTTTCGTTTTTTTTCCTTTCCTGTTGGCCTTACTATCTCTCTGTTTTACCCCTCTCATCTTCTTACCTCCTACTCCTACGCCTTCTCCTCTTGATTTCTCGTCTCTTTCTTTTCTCCTCCTCCTCCTTTCATTTTTTACAGTCCCCCTCCTCTTTCTCTTGTCTTTCCCATCTTATTTTTTCTGACTCCCTCTCCCTTTCTTTATGTTTCTCTCCCCCTTTTCCTCTGTCCTTTCCCTCCTCCTCTCTGTTCTCACCCACCCTTTCTTTTATAGTCACAACCCTCCATCTCTCTTACTATCCTCTCTCTCTCTCTCTCTCTCTCTCCCTGTTTTTCTCTTCTTCTTTCTCCCCTTTCTTTCTTTTTATTCCCTCAAAAAGTATACATATAAATACACAACATATATTACTTCCTGACCGTTAGGCATGACATAACCCCGGACGGGTTGATATGTCAACCAACCAACAAACCCTTCTACTGTCTTTCTCTTCTTCATCATTGGCTGTTGTCTTTCTCATCTTTGTTCTTAGACTTTCCCTCCTCTGTTCTTTCCCCCTTCTCTCTGATCTTACTTGGCCCTTTCTGTCACCATTCCACCCTTCTTTGATTTTCCATTCTCCCTTTCTCGGCTTTTCCCCTCTCTCACTCCCTCTCTCTCACTCCCTCTCTCTCTCTCGCGACACACACACACATACTCTCTCTCTCTCTCTCTCTCGCGACACACACACACACACACACACACACACACACTCTCTCTCTCTCTCTCTGTCCTCTCAGACACACACACACCCTCCACTCTCTCTCAAATACACACATATACACACACACACACACACACACCTTCTCACTTTCTCTCTCAAACACACACTCTCTCTCTCTCTCTCTCTCTCTCTCCTCTCTCTCTCTCTCTCTCTCTCTCTCTCTCTGTGTGTCCTCTTTTTTCTTGCATCACCTTCCTTCCCTCTGCTCTTACTCTCCTTTTTATACCCACACTCCCCTCTCTGATATCTCCTCTACTTCATCCCCTCTTTTGTTTGATTTTCTCTTCTTTTCTCTGTACTCACCCTACTACTCACTGTCTTTCTCCTTTCTCCTCCTGTATATTTCTCCTCATCATTCATCATCTTTCTGTCTATCTTCCTTCGTTTTTCTCTCTGTCTTCTTCCTGTCCAACCGCACCTAAATTTTCCTATTTCACCCCCCTCTCTCTCTCCCTCTCTCCCCTCTCTCTCTAGACTTCCTACCTGCTTTTTAGTCCTCTTTCTATCTTCCTTCGTTTTTACTCACTCCACTTCCTGTCCGTCCTCCCCCCAGTTTTCCTACTTCCTCTTTTCCTACACGTCATCGCCCTCTCTTCACTCTCCCTCTCTCCGTTACTCTCTAATTTTTTTCCTTCATCTTTCTTTTGTCTAACTCCTACTTTTATTTCACTGCATCCCCCCTCTTAGTTACAGCACATCGAGAATCTTTCTTAACCTGTTTACATATATTGTCTGATAACAGCCAAATGTATTATTAATACTAGAAAGAAATTATCATAAATCAGCGTTTTCTTTTTCTCTTCCCCTTCTTGGATTTAATTGCAGACTATTGAAGCTATTACAGGAGTGTTTGTTTATATATTATTTATCAAGTATGCTAAGGCACACAATACTGCGGCTAGTGGCGAAGAAGAGACGAAGAAATATCAGCTAATTTATCCTAGCTTTCTGAAGAGTGTAAATCTACCAGACTAGAAAAACCAGCACTGGAAATGTCTTTTATCATATATATATATATATATATATATATATATATATATACACATATGTGTGTGTGTGTGTGAGGTATCCAAAAACTCGGTAGTAAGGGATGATTCTATATGTAATTTCTAAGACACACTGTATTATTATTGTATGATCCTGTATGTATAAATACAGTGGATCTTTGAATCACTACGGAGAGCTCAATGTATAATAATCTTTTTAGATTATATACAGAGCAAATTTATCTTTGAAAGGAAAGAAAAACCCAACACCGTTATTCCATAATAAATTTATTTCGACCAAAATTGGGGCCTTTATAAATCTAAGTTGATTTAATAAAGCTCCCCAAAATCAAATCTTATCAGGTGGATAATCATCAAGATATTCATTCTCTCTCTCTAGCATGGTTTAAGTGTTCAAGATGAGAGATATATAACCAATGAATTCAATGAATGTTTGTTATAATGGTAGTCCACTTTTAAACTTCACTACACACTTCTACACAGTAGGGAACTGTCCCCTTGTTGGGCTAAAAGCCTTTTCTGAATTTCAGCCCATGACACTCCTTCCATCCAGAAAAATCTGGTAACTGTTGGTGTGTTCTTCCTTGGTACATATTGCCCTAGAAGCAACCATGTTTACACTCTAAAGACAGCAAGCAAGATGGGGTGATCAGACTAAAAATTAAATCACATGGCCACAACAGTGGCAATTATCAGCCTGCATGTGCAGTATGCAGTGTGATAATTATAAAGACTAGCAAATATATGCACCCTCCGGGTGCAAGTATTTAACTTTTAGTGTAATTAAATATCGCATTAAATTTAGAAAGGCTAATGAAACTAAATAAGAATGCATATAAAAATACTTAAAACAGAGGGGAGTATAATTGAAAAATGGAACAACTGAAACTTACTCTTCCATCATTCTCGTTTTTCATTGTTATTTTTTCTAATTTAAGTATTAAGTTAAAAGAGGAAGTAAAGAATAAAATGACAGTTATTTTATCTTGTTAATGGATTTCATTTAAGATTCATTGAAGAGATTTTTGCTAATATTCATTAAAATAAAACCAAACAGTTAGAAACCAATAATACTAAGCATATATTTATTAAAATCACATTTTTAATATCAATATACAAATTAGCCTTCCGTTCACACTGTAAACCGCTATTTTGTTGTATATATAAATACAATTGCATGTCATTAGTATGTAGATATGGTTAACAGTATAAATAATGAAAAACAATTTTATTAATAATTGAGGTTAAAATAAGGGTAAATTCATGGTGAAAGTGGCGTCAATTACTAAGGGAATTGTGACTTGGGTAGTGATTTAGTTTCGGTTACAGTCAGAAAAACACACAATCTCCATTATAATAAGATATTAATTGTGGAGAATTTTTGAGTTTTCTTTGTAAATATGGTAAGGATTTTATTAATACATAGAAAATGGTTACAAATAAGATTATGTTCCTTTGTAATTTGTAATATCACCAAAAACTTACTTTAGAAATAAGGAAAACTATATGAAGTCATTTTAAAGGTCCACAACACAGCATCCAGTGTCCATACAGAACTGGTGAATATAAAGTTTTTTTTTTAAAGCCAACACTGGCTTATCCATGAATATGAATCCATAGGGGAAAGTTACTTATGACTTCACACTTACTTCTCCAGTATTTCCCAGCATGCCTTGCTTGTCTTACTTGGTTTGTTTGTGAGATTAGAGGTAAGTAGTTGTATAGTTGCTGTTTTGTAAAGTACTACTTCCAGAATTTGTTCAAAACAGAATGCAGCAATGTGTTGTTCCCATCTAGCTTTTTTATCCATTTTATTAAGTATAAGAGGTGATACCATAGAGTAGTCCTAACATGGCTACAGCTTGTAAGAATTCCTATTTTATGTACATAGTCTGATATATAGACATTAGTTTGCTTATAGTACCTAATCTAAGTGGTCACTCACAGGTGCATGACCAGGTTCGAAAATTAAGGGTAGCATGCAGAAAAAAAAAAAGATTCCAGGACATGAATAAATAATTTTTTATTAATATTTTTTTTATTTTGCATTTAAAATCAAAATGCAAAGAAAATAAAACCAAGCATCTCACTGGATAATTTTCTTTAAAACAAATTCTGTTTAGCGAATTCTTAACATTCATATATATACACTCTTGATTTTCATGCTTGAGGGTTCATCCAATGAACAACCTACATAGTGTTTTATTTATAGTGGTGAAGGCTTGTGTAGAACCATCCGCACTTTTTGGCACAGTCGATAGGAAAGAATTGGTGCACAAGGAATGCCACAAACTCAATCAACGACTGACCTCAGGTTTTTCAAATTCAGGGTTTTCTTTCTCCTTGACTGATTACCTATCAATGCTTAAAGAGCCCAGTCTGCCCTGCTATTTTATCCATAGTTGGAGAGAAAAAATATGGATTTATACCTTTCCCAAGTGTATTAGCACTGTGAAATGCAAACAGCCTTATCTAGGGTTTGAACTCGGGTTGACGAATCCATTTCTAAGACTAACGAAAAATTAGACATATAGTTAACATATATTTATCCATAGATTGAGTAGTTGAATGCACACATTTTCCGAAGCATATTAGCACTATGTGAAATGCAGACAGCCTTGTCTAGGATTTGAACTCAGGTTGACTAGTCCTTTCCCATCCATCGACCTGAGTTCAAATCCTAGTCAAGACTGTTTGCCCTTCATATATATATATATATATATTGATTGATAATATAGTGTGTGATGCTTATATATAAATAGTCCTCAATATCATTAATTTAATTAATTAAAATGGTGCATCAAGGGTTGCCACAAACCCAATCAATGACCAACCCCAGGAATTTTGAATTCAGAGTTATTCCTCTCCTAGACTGGTTACCTACCCAAGGCTAAAGGACCCAGTCTGCCCTACTATTTAACCCATAGTTGTAGGGAGAATATATGGATTCGTACCTTTCCCAAGGGTATTATCGGTATGTGAAATACCAACAGCTTTGTCTAGGAATTGAATCGACAAGTCTATTTTTGACGACGCTAACCACTAGCCCACATACACACATACACACACACACACACACACATATATATATATAATATATATATATATATATATATATATATATATATATATAAAATGATTTGGAATTGTCATTTTCTCTATTAAGCACTATTAGATGAGTTATTTTCTATTGTTTACAAATAAACGTTTGTGAATAGCCGAAATATTCTTGAAGGTAGACCCTACTCAGAGAAGAGGTTTTAACGACCATAAATCAATAAAAAAATAACAATTAGGATTAGAGTGTAGTATCTGTTGCAAATCTAACAGTTCTTTTGAAAAAATCATCATTATCAGGGCATGGCAACAGCACGGATTCTCTTGACTCTCTCTCTTGATCTGTCCCTATCAGCCTCCATTCTTGGTAAGTCTTTGAGAGGGCATCCTCTCTCTGCACAAAGCTGAGGAATGTAATTTTTTTTTTGCTGACTGACCAACACTGGTATGTCCATGGGTCAAAGTCTAAAGGAAAACATCACTCATAAGTTCGTTCTTACTTCTCTAGCTCACTCTGACTTGGATGGTTTCTGAGATGGGAGGTAAGTGGCCATACAGCTGCTATATTGTAGCATACAGCTTCGAGTTTTTTTTTTCAAAAATAGTGTGCAGCATCATAGATGGAACAGTTATTTGATAGTTTCTCAAAACTAAACACAAAACCTAGATATGAATATAGAGATGAAATTTGAATTTCATATTTTAAATTATAAAATTGCTAGCTGAGTGTTTTAGTCTCTTGGATGTGACGTTATCTAATGGTGAGGTTCCAGTTCTGAAGCTCTGGGGAATATGGAGTACCTGTTCATTTCCATTACTCCTAGGTCCACTATGACCCGGAGTGGTAGTACCTATTAGGGTCCCATCTATGGGTTAAATAGAAGAAAAATGAGTTTTTAAAATGTGTTTAAAAAATTGAATTCAGAAAGAAAATTGAGTATCCTTAAAGAATGAATAAATAAAAAAGTCTTTAGCATAAAATAACCTGACAAGGTTTGACATGCCGTAAAACCAACCAATCAACCAACCAACCACCTTTATATCTTGCTAACCATTTTATAATTCAATTTCAATTTTAATTCTTTTTAATAATATATCTGATTTCCAAAAATAAAATAAATATTCAAATAAGTTTTTCTGTTGTATACCAATTCACTTTGGGGAGTCCCTGTGGTGCAGCGGCTAACATGCTGGGCTGAGACATCATATTAAACGAGTTTAAACTCTAGTCATGCTATTAAATTCACTTTTGAACTAATATATATTTACTTACCAAACCCTCTGCACCAGTAGGATATGACACAAAGTTAATTTCTTTAGTGTAATTTTACAGGTTTGAATTTAGAATACTGTTGTTCTGCAAGGATGAGTTTGGCATTAAATAATTCATGAAGGTTGATATGCCATTAAACAAAGAAAGGAAACTACACTAAACAAATTCTGTCAATATTGAAGTTGTATATGTATTTTCTCCAACCCTTCAGCAAAAGCAGAATTTGACACAAGGTCAATTTTTTAAAGCTGAGTTTACAGGTTTTTAATTAAGTGTTTTCTATTAATTTCAATTTCATGGGTAAATTTCATTGGTTTTCATAATTAATTTTGATCAATTTCCAAGATATAAAAATTGTTATTTTACAAAAAAAACTTGTGGCAAAAAATCATGTAAAAATTTCTGAAAAGAATCGTAGTAATTAAAAGTTAGGAATCCAAAATTTCAGGATTGCGGGTCTAGATTCATCCCAGAATGTTTTTAATTTGCCAAATTTTGATTTCAAAATGGTATGATATATTGGGCTATGGGTTCTAGAAGTAAAGTTGAAAAATGCGACACACTGACATTTGCCTTTATGATAAAATGAGCAGATTTTATTTATTTATTCTGAAACAACAATTATGGGACAGACATGTTTACAAGTGTTGCCTACAATACTATCTTTTAAATAAAACAAAAGAAAAAAAAAACATACAATTATATTGAAAACTAGATGA
>CM042166.1:12066244-12083744 GCA_023376005.1 Doryteuthis pealeii | reverse complement strand
TTTTGTTTTTTTTGAAATGGGGGAAACTGACTATATGAAAAAAATCCATCCTATAAATTTTTTTTGTGTATCTTCTTATTAAACACAAAAATGACTTTTTGAAAAAAGAAAAGATTGTATAAATGATACAACACAAACAAAAAATCAATATATAAAAATTAAAGACAGACCCAAAAATTGCCCATAAACATATATATATATATATATTTTGGAAAGCAATCAACTGAAAATGGAAAAAAACACAAACAAATTATGTGCAAATAAATAATTGAAAAAAAGAAACAAAAGAAATTTCATTTTGATGTAAAAAAAAAAAAACAAAACAAAACAAAAAACAAAACAAAAAAAGACAAAAAGGAAACAAACTTAAAAGAAGAACAACAAAAACAAAAATAAAACAGACAATTTTTTCAGAAACTGAAAAGGGTGACTCGAACATTTATTAAGGCAAAAAAATAACGGAGCCAAATATCTCGTTCCTGTGCGAGATTTTAAAAAAAGGAGTCATTACCAAACACACACAATAAAATATATATAATTATATATATTAAAAAAAATTTAAAAACATGGACAATACACTTTGAGGTGCTGTATAGACATGTATGTATATATAAATATATATACCTATATATATTCCTGGATATGTTAGCATGAATGTGTGCATGGACAAATATATATATATATATATATATATATATATATATATATATATATATATATATACTCTTATACAATTATATATGTAGTTAAACACACATTCACAGGCACATGCAGCTGCATGTTTGTGTATATTGTGTGTGTATGTTTCAATGATAGGTTGTATCTATGTTTGTATATAAATATGTTTGTGTGTATGGATGTATGTGTCTTTACATATATATATATATATATATATATATATATATGTGTGTGTGTGTGTGTGTCTGTGTCTGTATATGCATAAATATATATATATATACATATATGCATAAACATGTATAAATATCTCTATGTTTATACATGTATGTATATATGTATGTATATGTGTATATATGTATACGTTTATATATATTTATGTATATATATGTATATTTATATATATGTACATATATATGTATATATGCATATGTATATATATGTGCATATGTATGTATATATATATGTGCATATGTATATATATGTGCATATGTATATATATATGCATATGTATGTATATATATATGTGCATATGTATATATATGTATATGTGTATATATATATGTGTATATATATGTGTATATATATATGTCCATATATATGTGTGTATATATATGTGCATATATATATGTATATATATATATGCATATATATATGTATATGTATATATATGTGCATATATGTGTATACATGCATATGTGTATATATATGTGTATATATGTCTGTATATATGTGTATATATGTATATGTACATATGCATGTATATGTGTGTATATATATGTATCTGCATATATATGTATATGTATGTGTATATATATATATATATATATGTATATTTATATATACATACTAGCAGTGAAATGATTATGAAAGAAAAAAATGAAACAATAGACTGAAATCAATGAACAAAATTTTAAAAAACTTATAAAAAAACAAAAAAACTGACTGATTTAAAAAAAATTAAAATGAAAGAAAAGAGAGAGAGAAAGACATTCAAGACTTTGTATGTAAAAAGAAAACCCGGAAAAAATGTACGAGTGCATGCGAGCGAGGGAGTTTCAATGATAAAAATTCAATTATTACTGTTTTCTCTTTTGCTTGTTATTCAATCCTCTTTGGGGACTTTTCATTTAAAGAAACATTGCTGTTTTTGCATGACATTTCGACCATTACATTCTTCATCGCTCTTCTTCAGGAAGTAAGGAAACAGAATCTTGCTCAGCTACAAAATATAAAACTATCTCAGGTAGAAAATTGAACGTAACTGATCAAAGGCCACATTTAATGAGTTCCGTACTCACTGAATACTCAGTGAGAATATAAAATTCTTACTTAAATTTTTTTTCTTACTTTTATTTTTAGTTTCTTGAAACGATAAAACTGTTTAAAAAAAATGTTTATTATTTGATAGAAATAGTTACTTGAAATCATATAATTATGCAGATGGGCTGGGTTAGCTCAGTTGGTAGAGCGTTCGGCTAGAAACCACAAGATTCCTAGTTCGATACCGGTCCTCGCCAACTCCGTGTATAAGTAGCACAGGGATCTGTGCGGTAAAGTAAGGAGATGATGGTATAACAATCTCTTTGGTCTAGCACTATTTAAAAGGGGATAGACTCCCTCGCTGACTGGCTGATACCGACTTTAGGCCGCCACGTCGACTTTACTTTAATCATTAGTATTATATATGAATACTTGAAACCATACAATTGTGTGCAAATTATCTATTTTTGATAGGAATGCTTGGTATCATATACTAGTGTGCAACTTATTTGTATTAGGAATACTCACAACTATATAATTGTGTGCAAATTATTTTTACCAGATAGGAATACTCACTATCATATAACTGTGTGCAAATTATTTCCATTGGATAGGAATACTCGCTATCAAATAATTGTGTTGAAAATATTTGTATTAGATATGAATACTTGAAATATTGGTTTTGCATGACATTTCGATCATTACAATCTTCAGTGCTCTTTTTCAGGAAGTATGGAAACAGAATCTTGCTCAACTACAAAACATAAAACTATCTCAGGTAGAAAATCGATTCTAACTGATCAAAGGCCATACTTAATGAGTTCCATACTCACTGGATACTCAGTGAGAATCTCAAATTTTTACTTAACTTTGTTTCCTATTATTTTTGATTTCTTGAAACCATAAAAAAGTATATAAACAAATGGTTTATCATTTGATAGAAATAGTTACTTGAAAACATATAATTATGCATAAATTTTTACTATTAGATAGGAATACTTGAAACCATACAACTGTGTGAAAATTATTTATATTTGATAGGAATACTTTGTATCATATACCCGTGTGAAAATTATTCTTATAAGTTAGGAACCATACCACTATACATTAATTATTTGTATTAGATTAGAATCCTTGAAAACATACAACTGTGTGCAAATTATTTGAATACTCACTATCAAATAACTGTGGACAAATTATTTGTATTAGTGAACTTTGAAACCTTACAACGATGTACAAATTTTTTGTATTAGATAGGAATACTTGACACCATACAACTGTGTGCAAAATATTTGTATTAGATAGGAAAACTTGGTATCATATAATTGTGTGCAAGCAAATCATTATTGACTAATAAAAAAGTGCAATTAAAAAACAACAATAAAGCAACATTGAACTTGAATTGTTATGATTGAAATCATATAAACAGAAAAGAATAATAATAATAATAATAATAATAATAAATAATAATAATAATAATAAGTAGAAAATAATAAGTAGAAAATAATAATAATAATAATAAGTAGAAAATAATAATAATAATAATGATAATAATTAGAAATTAATAATAATAATAATAATAATAATTAAAATTAATAATATAATAATAATAAGTAGAATTATAATAATAATAAGTAGAAAATAATAATAATAATACATAAATAATAATATAATATAATAATAATAATAATAATAATAGTAGAAATAATAATAATAATAATAATAATAATAATAAGTAGAAAATAATAATAATAATAATAATAATAATAATTAATAATTAATAATAATAATAATAATAATAAAAAATTAATAATAATAATAAGTAGAAATTAATAATAATAATAATAAGTAGAATAATAAATAATAATAATAAGTAGAAAATAATAATAATAATAATAATAATATAATAATAAGAAAATAATAATATATAATAAGTAAAAATAATAATATAATAATAATAATAATAATAATAAGTAAGAAAATTAATAATAATAATAATAATAATAATTAGAAATTAATAATATAATAATAATAATAAGTAGAAATTAATAATAATAATAAGTAAGAAATTAATAATAATAATATAATAAAATTAATATAATAATAATAATAATAAGTAGAAATAATAATAATAATAATAATAATAATAATAAGTAGAAAATAATAATAATAATAAATAGTAGAAAATAATAATAATAATAATAATAATAAAGTAAAATTAATAATAATAAGTAGAAATTATAATAATAATAATAATAATAATAATAGTAAGAAATTATAATAATAATAATAATAATAATAATAAGTAGAAATTATAATAATAATAATATTAATAATAATAATAAGTAGAAATTAATAATAATAATATTAATAATGATAATAATAATAATAAGTAGAAATTAATAATATTTCGCCATTAAATAGACCATAAACATTTAATAAATAAAACTCAAAGTCTATTTCGATATAAATTTTACTTTGATTTACTTGTAAGTAAAAATGAATGGATAGATTAAACAAACCACAAATATAAGAACAAAAATACCTGCGTAGGTTGTCCAACAATTCATATCCGTTCACCACTATAGGCAACTCACTTGTATAGGCTGACCCACGGTTTAAACCCCTTCACCATTATGAGCAAAATCCGCTGTGTAGATAGCATAACGGTTCAGATACCATCACCACTATTAACAATCACCTGGATAAGTCGTCCAACAGTTTAAAATCCCTTCATCACTTTAAGCAAACCACCTGAGTCCAAGGTTCGAACGGTACAAAAACCCAATGTATATAGGTTTGGTTTGTTTGATTTACGGCATATCAACCTCAGTGGGTCATTTAATGTCGATAAAGTTTTTGAAATAAATCATTCTTAATGGATAATACAATTTTTTTATAAATACATTTTTCTATTTAACCCATAGATGGGACCCTAACAGGTAATACCACCCCGGGTCAGAGTGGACCAGGGAGCAATGGTGATGAAGGGGTGCTCCACATTCCCCAAACCTCCAAAACTGGAACCTCACCATCAGATAGAGTTTAACGTCATTCCCAGGACATGTAGACCCGCAGCCACCGCCTTCTAGCACCCATATGATAAAAAGGGGTTGGGGCTTGCCATAAGGGCAACAGGGTTGGGAAAATCATCCAATAAATATAGTCCAACGGTTTAATACCCATTCACTAATATAAACAAATCACTTACGCAAGCAACCGAGCAGTTCACATCTTTATTTGAACTGTTGAGCACCAATACGTCGTTTGTGATGGCGCTGTCTTTGCGAATCAATTATCTTTCTGTACATATAATTCATGTACAGATATTGATATTCAATTAGATACATAAAAACGACACACATATGTCTCGATGACCCGACAGACTTAGAATAGCAACTGTCAACCACACCTGTTGCTACCTGAACACAGTTGATTACATACAAAACAAAGCAAAAAGGTGTTATTTAATTTTACCTGGGTTGACGCTAATGGAATGTCATCATGTAACCAGTAAAGCCGGTTATTTATTTATCTATTTAACAATATATCTTCTATAATGTAAATTACAAAAAAAATAAAAATTACTAATAGTGTGTAGCTCCTCGATTCAACTGAACTTGCAAGAATATGCGCCCTCTGGGTGTAAGTATTTAAGTTTTAATATAATTAAATATAGTAGATTAGAAAGAAACATATCAGAAGATTACACTTATTTTAATTATATTTTGATTGGTTTCTATATATAATAATAATAATAATAATAATAATAATAATTAACGAATGCGGCAAACTAGCACAAAGAGAGTACAAGACTAGGCACAACTCTGTGGGAAAGGTAATCCACTGGGTATTGTGCAAGAAATTCTATTTTCATCATACAACCAAATGGTATATGCACAAACCTGAACCTGTCCTAGAGAACGAGACGCATAAAATTCTCTGGAACCTCGTGGTACAGACGGATCACCTAATCCCGGCCAGGAGACCAGACCTAGTATTGATTGACAAGAAGAAGAGAAACTGTCATCTTGTGGATTTTGCCGTCCCGGCCGACCACCGAGTAAAAATGAAAGAAAGCGAAAAGATAGACAAATACTTAGACCTTGCCAGAGAACTGAGGAAACTGTGGAACATAAAGGTGAAGTTTGTACCAATCGTAATTGGTGCCCTTGGAACGATCCCCAAAGCTCTGGGAAAGAATTTGTGTGAACTGTAAATCAGAAGAACCAAGACCATCCAAACTACAGCACTGTTGGGATCGGCTAGAATACTCAGAAGAGTCCTGGAGACCTGAAGAGACTTGCTGTCACTCAGCCTCCAGTGAACCACAAGCTACAACAGGTGTGAAAAACTACTACTATTAATAATAATAATAATAATAATAATAATATCTTTTCAGCTAGTATATTAGGTCTGAGACCTGTCAGCTGTTCCTTATAAACATTCATCTTAATTCCACAGAATATTTATACTCTTTCCACAGATTATCTAACATTGCCTTAAAGGAGTTTCACTATTTATGATGGTAGTTTATTCCATGTATTCACTTTAATCCCACCACATATTACGAACACCTTTATTTCTTAGTATTATATACGTACCAATAACATGAGCTGTTTTGAGGCAAATATAACCCAGATTTTCATAGAGACTTCATTGATAAATAATATTTATTTAACGCAGCAATGATTTTGACTATAAATTAAATATATAAATAATATATACATAGAAAAATTGACACAATTCCTTTGGGGTATTGTGACGTAAGTAGTGACATAGTTTTGGTTACAGACAGAGAGAGAATCTCCATTATAATAAGAGAAGATAATGGTGTCTACAAAGTCTCCTCCATAGAAAGCGATATCAATATAAGCATAGAAAAAGCATGCACTGCTATAGACAGATTATCGATCCGATGATTTCAGGACGTAGCAGTATCTGTGCTACTGTATGGCTGCACCTCGTGGACGTTAATGAAACGATTGGAAGTAAAGTTGGATGAGAAATGCACAATCATGATGCGTGCTGTCTTGAAGAAACCCTAGAAGCAGCAACCCACAAAGAATCAACTGTACGGCCACTTACGTCCGATCACACAAACTACCCAAGTAAAACAAACAAGAAACGCTGGACACTGCTTGAGAAGTAGGGACGAGCTCATAAGTGATGTTCTCCAGTGGACACGTACACATGGACACACCATAACAGGCCGACTAGTAAAGAATTACATCGATCAGCTTTGTACGGATACTGGATGTTGTGAGGAAGACCTACCAGGAGCGATGATATTTTTCTATAGCTATCTACACATGGACACACAAGAGCAGACCGACTGGCAAAGAATTACATCGATCAGCTCTGTATGGATACTGTATGCTGTGAGGAGAACCTACCAGGAGCGATGGTGTTTTCCTATGGACACCTACACATGGATACACCAGAACAGACTGACTAGCAAAGACTTACATCGATCAGCTCTGTACGGATACTGGATGTTGTGAGGAGGACCTACCAGGGTTTTGAGAGAGAGTAAGTCATGGGATATAATGATGTTGACAGTGTTGGAATTGATGTGTGGTATATAGCCACTCAGCCACGTTCAAGAGTGTGGCTCAAATGAATTTATGAATTTAGTTGGAGGTGCGTGGTGGGGGCATAGGAAATGGACTCGTCGACCAGAGTTCAAATCCTGAACGAATCAACTGTTCACATAGCACTAATACCCTTGGGAAAGGTATGAATCCAACTACTCTCCCTCCAGCTATGGGTAAATATTAGGACAGACTGCGCTCTTCAACCTTTGTTAGGACCGGCTTGGCTCAGTCGGTAGAGTGTCCAGCTGGGAACCACAACGTACCTAGTTCGATACCGGCCCTCGCCAACTCAGCGTATGAGTAGCACAGGGATCTGTGCGGTAAATTAAGGAACTGGTGGAAGCTGTTGCGCTCCATCCCAGAGGCAAAAACATTCTCCTTGGTCTAGCACAAGTGAAAAGGGGATAGACTCCTTCGCTGTCTGGCTGATACCGACTTTAGGCCAGCCCGACGACTTTACTTACATTACTTTAGACAACCAGACTATGAGAAGGAAAACTTTGAATTCAAACCTCTTAAAACTCCGATTGGAAAATAAATCACTGCCTTGTGCCACGACTGAGCTAAGCTTAATCAGATAAAGCGTTGGTGTACGGGTTAGCGTCGTAGAAACTGGACTCGTCGACTTGAGTTCAAATCCTGTGCGAAGCCACAGTTCACATAACGCTAATACCCTTGGGAAACGTATGAATCCAACTATTCTCCCTCCATCTATATGTAAATAGTAGGGAAGACTGCGCTCTTTAACCTTGGTTAGGCAACCGATCTATGAGAAAGAAGACTGAATTCAAACCTGTTAAAACTCCGCTTGGAGAGGTCATGATCAGATTTGGCACTACTAGTGTCTGTAAAAGGGTTATTAGAATGAAGACAAAACCATCATTTGGTGGGAAAATTGTGCCATTTTAACAGTATAAATCTGAAAAATCCTCATCTTCATTGTTATATGTACAATGTTTTGGCGAAGATGAGGACAATAATCCGAATAACGCAGATAATAGTAATCATCAAGCCTCATCTCAAACATTCAGAGAAAAAAAAATCCAAAAAGGTTTCTATTTTAATAAATCTTAATGAATAAAAGATAGATTCATATTAAGATGTTTAAATTGTATTATCATCGTCAAGATGTTTAGTATAAGAGCTGTTAGAAACAAAGGAAAACCTTATATAATAGTATAAGACATTTTCAAGAATGTTTTTGTATTGTTACGTATTAGTGATTCGAAATTGTTTATAGAACGAAACTCGAAATTTGAAAGGGAACACCCCAGAACATTCTTGAAACTCAGTGACGTCAGAGCTGAGCACTAAATGACCCCAATCTGGAGCAGAATTTCTTTGACCAGTATTGACCTACTAGAATAGGCTCAGTCCTAATTAGTGATCTATTTTCACTAATTTATGATGAGTGGTGTTTAAATTTAGCAAGTGTCGAGCCAGAGTTGAACCTGGGAATTAGCCGAGTGTTACCAGTGCACAATGATATATCTATATGCGTAGGGGGGGGGGTCGTGTTATCTTGCAAGAGAACAGACTGTTCCCACCGAGAAACAACATCATCTTAAACGGGTGCAAATGGTGTGCAACAAGATATGTGCATGTCACACCTGTCATGAGTCGTCTGACCAGGTGACATGGCGCCAGCCTGTCACGGTCCAATGGGGATTATCTCTGGCCCAGGTGATGTGCAGTAAGCGATACCTCGCTACACTTTAGTCGACAACAACAGAACCCTCAGGAATGTAGCACATCCAGTGTATAACGTTGACTGATAGATTAATTAACACCGGTGTTGAATTTGAATAGGATTTGATGCAGTATTCAACACTGTCAACAGCAATTGCTCCAAAAATCACTGCCTTGTGTCACAACTGAGCTAAGCTTAATCAGATAAGGCGTTGGTGTACGGGTTAGAGTCGTAGGAACTGGACTCGTCGACTCGAGTTCAGATCCTGTGCGAAGCCACAGTTCACATAACACTAATACCCTTGGAAAAGATATGAATATAACTATTCTCCCTCCAGCTATGGGTAAATAGTAGGGAAGAATTCAAACCTGTTAAAACTCCGCTTGGAGTGGTCATATCCGATTTGGCACAAGGCGAGCATCATGGGGTACTATAGCACTATGATTTAGTGCTTTTCAGTTTGGTGCACTGGCATGCATATCTATTATTTAGAGTAAGGATTTAGTTACAAGGGACATTGTACTAGTTATTGTTAGTCTTTAATACCGGAGACTATAAATCTGGAATTAACTTTGTGCTAGTATTGTGATTGTTCTAGTTTTTTTTATTATTTCAAACAAAAGAATAGTCAAGGGTTAGCCAGGTCAAGGGATGATAGGGGGAATTATATATATATATATATATATATATATATATATATATATATATATATATATATAGTCAAGTACAGTTAGGGCAGTTGAAGTCGAGGGGCAGTTGAAGTCGAAAGGTAGTCGAGTTCAGTTTAGTTGGCAGTCGAGTTGGTTGGGTTTCCAGTTGGGTTGGGCAGAGTTGGACCGAGAACCGAGGCAAACATTTGGGCTCTCCCCCCCTATTCGACTGAACCCAACGATGAGATGATAGAGCAGCAGAATAGAACCGCCTGGTGCCAAAACCCCTTCCTAAACACTTGGACTCTTCACTCTAACCTGCCTTGTCCGTCTCTCTTTGTTTGTAGCTGTTGTTTTTCCTTATAACATATGGGTGCGTTCCCGGACACGGCGTGGGGGTTGATTTTCGACCATGAGACGGCCAGCGACACGGCTAAATGACACGACGACCCGCGAACACGGGACGGGTCCCCTATGTGTCATAGTACCTAGCAAGTAGTTATTTACTATCATTTTCTTAGTTGTGGCACAAGTCAGCAAGTATGGTGCACCCAATGGGACATAAACTCACTAGTAATGATTTGCTAGTCTTGTTTGCTAACCAAAACAAATTATCAGTAATATGGAAATCCGATCTCACTGACAAGCTAAAGCGACAATTCTTCCAGGCGGTGGTTGTATTCAGTTGTTGCTGTACGGATGCACCACATGGACCCTAACGAGGCGCCTTGAGAATAAGCTGGATGGGAGCTGCACAAGAATGCTGCGTGCAGTCCTGAACAAATCGTGGAAGCAACACCCCACGACGAAACAGCTATATGGCCACTTGCCCCCCATCTCACAAACCATTCGAGTGAGACGGACAAGACATGCCGGGCACTGCTGGAGAAGCAAAGGATGAGCTCATAAGTGACGTTCTCCTGTGGAAGCCAACACACACGGACATGCTAGTGTGGGCCGCCCAGCAAGGACCTACATTGACCAACTAAGCAAAGACGCAGGTTGCTGCACAGAGGACTCCCTGGGAAAATGAATGATAGGAAAGGTTGGCGAGAGATTGTCATGGATATCCGTGCTAATAGCGCGACATGATGATGATGATGATACCACTTTAGTTGTTCTTTAATACTAAACCCGGTTTCTACGATTAGCTGATTCCATATCGAATAATCCCAAACAAAGTCAATTTGTCCATCCACTTTGAGAACTACTGATTTAAAGTAACCGTGAATAAGAAGGCAAAAAGAAGAAAAATAATTCTCACAAAAAAATATAGAGATTCCTGAAACTCCAAGAAATTAAGAACGACCATTAGTTCTAATACTAGTGTATATAAACAAGGATTGTAGGGTTTTAAGTATCGGCAAAATAACGTATGAATCATATATGATCATTTTTTTGATTTTTAACACTCATTCATCTCCATAACTTAATCGATAAGTCACTGTATTGAATCCCAAAACAAAGGATAAAGTTGTATTTGGATAGTATAAATTAATTGCACGAGCTAGACGTCTATAACTTGGGAGACTCATGTCTCTTTGATTACACTTTCAATTGGGCAAATATCTCTTTTTTTTCATAGTATCTGTCACTCTCCCGAGACTAAGAACTAAATGCCCTGGACAAACAGACTCTTCGTGGATAATACAAGTTCAAATCTCCGCAGCGACTTTTGATCTTTATTCTTTTGTAATCTCTCTAAAAGATTCTGGTTTTAGTTTGGTTGGTTGGTTGGTTGGTTGGTTGGTGGGTTGGATTTTTACGGCATGTCAATCTATTTGGGTTTATTTTTGCCAAAGACGTTTTTTGTTTAATTTCTTCTTTGTGGGGGGGGGAAGGGTTGTTATGTGTGTAGCTACTAGGTTTATTAATTGTTAGATTTTACGGCATGTCAACCCATTTTGGGTTATTTTATGCCAAAGACGTTTTTGGTTTATTTCTTCTTTGTGGGGGATGGTTGTTGTGTGTGTAGCTACTAGGTTGATTGGTTGGTTAGATTTTACGGATTGTCAACCATTTGGGCTATTTTATGCTTATTAGATGTTTGTTTTATTCATTCTTTTTATGTATTTAAAACTTTAAAAAACTATTTTTGATCGATTTAACCCCCTCTGGGTCAGAGTGGACTTGAGAGTAATGGCGATAAAGTGGTACTCCACACTCCCCAGAGATTTAGAATTGGAACCTCCCAATTATATTTAGCCTAACGTCATACCCAAGACATTAAGACCCTCAGTCACCGTCTTCTAGCACATTTAGGATAAACTATGGAGGTTGGAGATTTGCCATAAGGAGTAATAGGGTCGGGACGATCATATGTTCTAGGGTTTGACGTGACCAGTCGATGCATCAGAGAGGGCCTCTCTGATCGACCGTCTAGCCTATAGTAAGGGCCAGAGTGGAGTGTTACATGTCATTGTCAATTCAGCCATCAGGATTCCGCTCTTAAGTGTCACGCGTTGCCACTCACAGCTAACAGGTGGCTCCATTAAAAAGGATTTTACCCTCTCGCAGAGGTGCAGTCTATGTATTCTACTGCCTCAGCCGACAGGGCTGTTCCTGTTTTGAAAAAAACGTTTCTGTGATTTGTACTGTAACGGTTATCGTTGTAAAAAAAATGAACACGGCCGCCGGAATTCACATCCTGGACGAGGATGGTCGCATTTTACGATAATACAATTGGGAAAGGTATTCTCCATCCAGCTATGGGTAAATAGTAGGTTAGATTATACTCTTTAACTTTGGTATGGCAACCAGTCTTGGAGAAAGAAAAATCTGAATTCAGACCTGTTAAACCCTGTTTAAAAATTGATCTTGTGTCACATCCTGCTCATAGCGGAGGGGTTGGGTAAATACATACTCCCTTTAAAAATTGATCTTGTGTCATATACTGCTTATGAGGAGGGGCTGGTAAATACTTAAACTGTATCTAGTGGTGAGGCTCCAGTTCTAAATGGGTTGACATGCCGTTAAAATCAATCAATCGATCAATCAATTAATCAATATCCTATAAATGTGAGCAAATATCTTAAGAAATTACAACGCTTAGAAATGACTCAACTTTCCGAACAAGATAACCCATCATCATCACCATCATTATCATCATCAAGTCTGGTGTGTCCATGTTTAGGAGTCCCCAGGAGAACGTCACTTATGAGTTCGTCCTTTCTTCTCTAGCCGTGCCCAGCATTGATATGACGTTAAACAAATAAACCAAATCAAACTTATTACCCAGCATGTTTGAATAAACCTTTTTTTAAAACTGGATATTACTTCATTTTTAATTTAATTTACGTACTATTCGCAAAGTTCCGCCCCAGCCTCCTGCCTTAAAAAACGCTAGGCGGTGATAGCTCAAAAAACAAATCCACTTATGATTGAAGTCCCTAGCTGAAGCGGTGCCTGCTGTATATGAAAAAATAATTTGTCGATTGAAGGCGTTTTTATCAGCAATTTTTTTTTTTGTGGTTTGAAGGCGTTAAAAGTAAGTCATATTTTTGAAAGGTTAAAATATTTACATTTACTTGTCGAAAAAAGACTGGAGGTGGTAAAATATCGCATTAACTTTTTGGGAAAAAACGCCTTAAGCGCTGTTTTTTTTTCTTCAATATTTTAAAAAATATGGCTTAAAACGCTTTCAAACCACTAAAAATTAATTTGTCGTTAAAAACACCTTCAATCGACAAATTATTTTTTCATATCAGGGACTTCATTCATAGGTGGGTTTGTTTTTTGACCTATCACCGCCTAGCGGTTTTTTTTTAAGGCGGGAGGCCGGGACGGAACTCTGCGAATAGTACCGAAACTTTTTTTAAACTGGATAAATAATTTGTCGATTGAAAGGTGTTTTTTCGACAATTTTTTAATTTTTGATCTAATTTAATTTCATTCATTTTTTGTGTATTTTTAAAAGAATTACGCTGGGTGATGTTCATAAACGGGTGAGATCCAACTTTTCGAATGTTCATGGCAAAGATATCCCGAGACGTCAGTCCACTATACGATTACGCGCCGTTCCTGTTTTCCTGACGCCAAAGTCGACAGGGGGAGACAATCCTTAGCTTTTGGGTGGAGGAACGCGCCAAAAGATTTCGGCTGGTGTTAAGGTTATTGAGATGATAAGGGCCCCCAAAACCTCGGGTGCGAAAGGCTGGTAACCATGAATCACCCGCATCTTGTGTTGTTTCGGTTTTTCCTTCGTTGGCCAACCTCACCCCAAAACCCTACCGCCTCTGCTCGCTCCCAAAGGGCAGACGCAATGGTGGGGGGGGAGGCGGCTGGCCTGAGCAGACTGACGCGAATGCAAGACAGGAGAAGTTAAAAAAACATGGCTGCCACGAAAGAGATGTAGGGGGGGGGGTAGAGGAGATGGTTGAAATAGAAAGGAGAAAAAGGAGAAAAAAATATTTAGTTTGTATCGAGATGCTGATTTTTTTTTTTACCGCATCTCATATTTGATGACGGAATTAGAAAAGAAAGAAGCAAAAACATAGTCTTGGAGAATCAAACTCGAGACGAGGAAAGATGGCTATTAGCAAGGCAGACGGAGTTTGGCAATCCTTAGGAAGAATTCCAAAACTAGGGAAAAAAACGATTCCATAGTTGGGTAGGTCGGATTTTAGAACAGTAAAATCGCACATGCGGTGAAATTTGCAAATAAACGCAAAGAATTCCCACGCAAAATATTTTTCTTCCAAACCCTGCCTTTGTTTGAGGAAATAAATTTCAGCCTTTTAAAATGCTATCACTATTAGTTTAATTAAAAGATAAAACGTTGCATATCGGATGCAGCAGTGTGGTGGGGATATATTTTCAATTTGAATTCTAGTCATATTTTATTCTTTTCGTTTAAAATATTGAAATTTCGAAATCTCTGACCAATTTCTTGACTAGATGTTACAAAAACGAGCATACCCGTGTTGGGTCTGTAAAATGGTTATTCCTGTATATAGAGTGAGTGAGGGAGAGGCTCTGTGATTGGATATACCAATCACGTGATAGCCCAGAGTTTTGGCGCAATATCCAAAAAGTGGTCAGACAGATTCCACCCGCGGTACCACGAGGCAACGAATTCAGGGGCTCAAAGAAACCACCCTAAGATATCTTCTCCAACACGCCGGTAAGTCCCTTAAGCTCAGCTTTATATACAGGAAGGACTTTATATTGTTATTTGTTATTTCATGTGCTGGCCAATAAATTGTTTTAATTAAAGGAAATATTAATTCCTTTCTTGTTGTTGTTAGTCTTAGAACTGAATGTTACACTAACACAATGACCGCCTGTCGGGGCGGGGGTCCAGTAGCTTCGGTCCTGGACCGTAGATACAAGCTAACATCGTTGATCCCCCAGGCAACACCTGCCCCATTGATTTAAAGGGACAGGGCTTGGTTTATTGCCCAGTGCCTGAGACGCCCCCTTGAGGGTGAATGCCGACAGGATCAACGCACCCGCCACCCATGAGCTTCGGTTCGGGAGTGGTCCCACATTAATAATGCCTTGTGCCTAACCCATATACGTGGAGTACGTGGTAAATATCGAGTATTTTTAGTGCATTTTAGCAGACGATCTTTGATGCTATTTCCTCAAACAATGGTTCAAGTAAGACATCTAGTTTTTGGTATCACTACTAATTATACCAACACACACATTTCGCTGTTTAAGAGAATTTGATATTTTTTTAAAGTGAAAAATCGATTCACCCAGTTCCAGAGGAACTTACGGAAAGAAACATTGGCCCCCGTTAAATTAGCGGTTCGCAAACATTTTCAGACTAGCGCCTCCTTAGCTTCTCAAGGCCCCCTTCTCAGAGGCCCCCCTTCCTAGGTCCACTAATACATATGCAAAACACACACTATTTCCTTAGTATGCTTTACATTGAACACAACAAGATTGACCACAAATATGTATTTAACAAATAAAACCTAATTTATTAAACCAATATATTTAGCAGTTTTAGCTTAATTAGCAATATGAAAGGACAAATCAACATCTCTCCAGTAACCATAGTAACATAGTTCATTATCCTCACAATTATTGGGGTGGATGTGCTTGGTGCAGGAATATCAGCTTCTTAAAATCAGGCTTGAACTCACTAAGAAGAAGTTGTAGATTCCCACGTTCAGTTATCCATGGCATTTGGCGTCTGGTGCACCACTGTACGTGTTGTGTACAAGTGTCAAACAAATGTTCAGACTTTTGACTCCGATTTCAGACTACATAACAAAACTATGCATTCGTTTAGAATTCTTATGTCAGTTTTATTCTGTATAAACTGCATACGTGTTCTTTTCTCTTGTTTTTTTTATGACATATTTTGTCATTTAGATTTTGTAAAAAAAAATGGTTAGCTCAGTCGGTAGAGCGTTAGGCTAGAAACCAGAAGGTTCCTAGTTCGATACCGGCCCTGGCCAACTCAGCGTATGAGTAGCACAAGGATCTTTGCGGTAAAGTAAGTAGCTGATGGTAGGTGTGGCGCTCAGACGAAAACATAATCTCCTTGGTCTAGCGCTAGTGAAAAGGGTATAGACTCCCTCGCTGATTGGCTGATACCGACTTTAGGCCGCCCCGAAGACTTTACTTACTCTAATGCCCCACTGTTGCCCCCCACCGCCTTTTTTGCCTCAGCCATCCCCACGGCCCCTTTTTGCCTCGCCAACCGCATAAGGTCCCCCCCGCCCAGGGGGTGGTACTGTTATCTTTGGGAACCGCAGGTTTAAATCTCTATAGACAAATGAGAGTCAGTGTGTCAGATTTTAGAATTTTACTCCTAGATAGCGTAGTCCAATATATCATACCATTTTTGAATGTGAGCATATTAAATTCTGGACCGGATCCGAAACCGCAGTCCTGAAATTTTGGCTTCTCAAGTTTTTATCTGAATTTTTGAGATGAGGCTTGATAATTAGGATCATTTGGATTATTTGGACTATTGTCCTCAACTTTATTGTTATTGTACAACGTTGGTCGATGACCCCGGCCCTTCTTCATCTTGGTCGAGGGCGACAGTAACATGAATAATAATTAACATAGTTAAAACCTGTTCCAACTATGAGAACAGAATGCCCCTGTGGATTGATAGAGGGTTGGGGTTCAAAGTTCCTGATGGCTCCCGATTACGACAAGAAGTTCCCAAGTTCGAATGTATTCAATGTACGACGTATAATTTTTGAACGGAAGCCCCAGTCAAGAGTCCTCCGTAGCAGCTACTTAATTACCCTCGACAGAAGCGGCTTTTAAGCTACCATTAAAATATTGCTCATGAATTTAATCGTTTATACACGATTATTATTGATTGAATTAATTGATTATTATTGGATTGATTATTTATTGAATCCACACACTCTCCCACCTCGAAGAAGTTCTAACATATTAGAAGCATGGACAAAAACTAATTTGGAAAAATAATCCAAGAGGATATTTAAACCTTTTTTTGAAAAGAACCAGCCTCTTATCNTTGCTGAATTGATCTGTTTCTTAGTCATCAGATCTACGTATCTATTTCAGTATCTTCCCATCTACGCTATATCTCTATCTGTTAGCTTTAGTCTCTTTACATACTATCTATCTATTCTATCTATCTACATCTATCTAATATATATATATATATGTATATATATATATAT
>CM042166.1:12046244-12061244 GCA_023376005.1 Doryteuthis pealeii | reverse complement strand
AACGGTCTCTTAGAACTGTCTTAACCTAACTCCTTTATCCAATAGGCTATGTGTCCAATTCACAATTCAAAAATTCAGAGAAATAGTCCAATAATTTTTCTTTTCACCCTCTTTGTCTCTACTCGTTGCTCACCTCTTTCCCACAAGTTCAGCAACTCTCCTTTCTCACATCGACAACATTGACAATAGATTAACTGAGAAAGGTAAATAAAAGTCGAATGGGTACATTGACTGACTGACTGATATATATATATATATATATATATATATATATATATATATATATTATATATATATATATATATAGTAACCAATATTAAATTTGTTTTAACTTAGCAACCTGTGTAAGACAGAAAGATGTGTGGTCGTCTTGACAACGCTGGAATGTCAAAATGAAAACTCTCTCTAATATTCTTTACTTTCGTGCAAGACAGGGGTGGCTATATATATATATATATATATATATATATATATATATATATATATATATATATATATATAAGTGTGTGTGTGTGATTTTGTCTGTCTGTGTGTAAGCATGAGATAATCAATGATAGTAAATAAGAAAACTGTTTGTATATAAAAATGCCCAATACTAGATGAGCAGAGCTTGTTGAAAAAAGAAAAGTTATGAGACTACATGTATTATGCAATCCTCAGACTTTACAAATCCCTATGAGAGCTCAATGTATGATAATTAATAAATCAATTATATACAGAGCAATATTTACACTTACGGCTGAATTCTGATTTAGGTTTGAAAATTAAAACGAAAAGTTTTTTGGTGTTACCCAATGACAGTTTAACTACAGTCTATGAATTAACATTTTGCAAATTGGGTTACAGTTTTAGGGGATTAGGGTTGTTCTTAATTACGTATTGCTTTAAAAAAATAAACAAAAAAATATTACTATACATTTAATTAACCATTGAAATTAATTATTGAATCTATTATTGTGACACTTGTTTGTGTTAGTATTGCAATGTATAATTTCAATTAAACTTAGTTTAAAAAATATTTTTCAACATTAAATGTATAGTAATTTGTTTTGTTTTTGTTGTTTATTTTTTTAAGCAATACGTAATTAAAAACAACCATAATCCTCTAAAACCGTAACCCAGTTTGCAAAATGTTAATTCATAGACTGTAGTTAAACTGTCATTGGGTAACACCAAAAAACATTCTGTTTTAATTTTCCGACCTAAATCATAAGTCAGCCACACTTACAATAAGAAAAAAACTTAATAAACCGTCATTTGGATATTATAAATTTATTTCGACCAGGAGGTTGAACCATGTGCATCACTTTCTGTGTCAACAGTTGGCCAAGTCTAGGTCTAGTTTGTATCTCGCGTATGGTGCAACCCCCTAATATAAGGATAAATGTTAGGTCTCAGAACGTTGCATAATAATCATTTGGTTTGGTTTGGTTTGTTTGGTTGGTTGGTTTTTACGGCATGTCATCCCCTTGGGTTATTTTATGCCGAATACTTCTATTGGTAATTAGGTATTCAAAAAATGTATAGGGGTTTATTTGCTGTAATCAAGTTTTCTGTTGAGAATTTGAACATCAAGAGAGTGAGTGGGTGATTTTTGTTGGTCTATGAACTTACATCCTTGGTAAGAGGCCGGCTCTTTTCAAAAAAGTTTAATATCCTCTTGGGATCTATTTTTCCAAATAGTTTGTCCTTGATGTCAATATTGTAGAACTTTCTTAGAGTGTGGGAGAGGTGTGTGCATTCAATCAATAATCAATCCAATATTAATCAATAATTCAATCAATACTAATCGTGTATAAACGATTAAATTCATGAGCAAATATTTTAACGGTAGCTTAAAAGCCGCTCTGTCAGATGGTAATTAAAGTAGCTGCTACGGGGGTGGGGCTCTTGATTGGGGCTTCCGTTCAAAAATGATACTTCGTACATTGAATACATTCGAACTTTGAAAACTTCTTGTCGTAATCGGGAACGTTCTTGTCGTAATCGGGAACGTTCTTGTCGTAATCGGGAGCCCTCACGGAACTTTGAACCCAACCCTCTATTCAATCCACAGGGGTATTCTGTTCTCATAGCTGGGATACAGGTGTTAAGCTATGTTAATTATTATTCTATGTTACTGTCGCCCTCGACCAAGATTGAAGAAGGCCGGGGCTTCATCGACCGAAATGTTGTACAGATAACAATAAAGTTGAGGACAATAGTCCAAATAATCCTAATAATCCTAATTGGCAAGCCTCATCTCAAAAAATCAGAGAAAAACTTGAGAAGCCAAAATTTCAGGACTGCGGTTTCGGATCCGGTCCGGGATTTAATTTACTCACATTCAAAAATGGTATGATATATTGGACTAAGCCATCTAGGAGTAAAATTCTAAAATCTGACACACCGACTCACATTTATTTATATAGATTTAAACCTGCAGTTCCCAAAGATAACAGTACCACTCCCTGGGCGGGGAGGGGGGCCTCATGCGGTTGCCGAGGCAAAAAGGGGCCGTGGGGATGGCTGAGGCAAAAAAGGCGGTGAGAGGCAACAGTGGGGCATTAGAGTAAGTAAAGTCTTCGGAGCGGCCTAAAGTCGGTATCAGCCAATCAGCGAGTGAGTCTATCCCCTTTTCACTAGAGCTAGACCAAAGAGATTGTGTTTTCGTCTGAGGTGGAGCGCAACACCTACCATCAGCTACTTACTTTACCGCACAGATCCTTGCGCTACTCATACGCTGGGTTGGCGAGGGCCGGTATCGAACTAGGAACCTTGTGTTTTCTAGCCGAACGCTCTACCGACTGAGCTAACCAGGGTTTTTTTACAAAATCTAAATGACAAAATATGTCATGAAAAAACCAAAAGAAAAGAACACGTATGCAGTTTATACAGAATAAAACTGACACAAGAATCATAAACGAATGCATAGTTTTGTTATGTAGTCTGAAATCGGAGTCAAAAGTGTGAACATTTGTTTGACGCTTGTACACAACACGTACAGTGGTGCACCAGACGCCAAATGCCATGGATAACTGAACGTGGAGATATACAACTTCTTCTTAGTGAGTTCAAGCCTGATTTTAAGAAGCTGATATCTCTGCACCAAGCACATCCACCCCAATAATTGTGCGGATAATTAACTATGTTACTATGGTTACTGAAAAGATATTGATTTGTCCTTTCACATTGCCGATTAAGCTAAAACTGCTAAATATTTTGATTTAATAAATTAGGTTTTATTTGTTAAATACATATTTGTAGTCAATCTTGTTGTTTTCAATGTAAAGTATACTAAAGGAAATAGTGTGTGTTTGCATGTATGTATTAGTGGACCTAGAAAGGGGGGCCTCTGAGAAGGGGGCCTTGAGAAGCTAAGGAGGTGCTAGTCTGAAAATGTTTGCGAACCGCTAATTTAACGGGGGCCAATGTTCGTTTCTGTAAGTTCCTCTGGAACTGGGTGAATCGATTTTTCACTTAAAAAAAAAATCAAATTCTCTTAAACAGCGAAATTTGTGTGTTGGTATAATAAGTAGTGATACCAAAAACTAGATGTCTTACTTGAACCATTGTTTGAGGAAATAGCATTAAAGATCGTCTGCTAAAATGCACTAAAATACTCGATATTTACCACGTACTCCACGTATATGGTTTAGGCACAACGCACTATTAATGTGGGACCACTCACGAACCGAAGCTCATGGGTGGCGGGTGCGTTGATCCTGTCGGCATTCACCCTCAAGGGGGCGTCTCAGGCACTGGGCAATAAACCCAGCCCTGTCCCTTTAAATCAATGGGGCAGGTGCTGCCTGGGGGATGGCCCCGTTGGATCAACGATGTTGGCTTGTATCTACGGTCCAGGACCGAAGCTACTGGACCCCCGCCCCGAGTTCAGTTCTAAGACTAACAACAACAAGAAAGGAATTGATATTTCCTTTAATTCAAACAATTTATTGGCTAGACATAAAACAACAAACAACAATATAAAGTCCTTCCTGTATATAAAGTTGAGTTTAAGTGACTTACCGGCGCATTGGAGAAGATATCTTAGGGTGGTTTTTCTGAGCCCCTGAATTCGTTGCCTCATGGTACCGCGGGTGGAATCTGTCTGACCACTTTTTGGATGTTGCGCCAAAACACTGGGCTATCACGTAATTGGTATATCCAATCACAGAGCCTCGGCCTCACTCACTCTATATACAGGAATACCCATTTTACTGACCCAACACGGGTATGCTCGTTTTTGTAACATCTAGTCAAGAAATTGGTCAGAGATTTCGAAATTTCAATATTTAAAGCAGAAAATCTTGGCATTTTAAACGAAAAGAATAAAATATGACTAGAATTCAAATCGAAAATATATCCCCACCACACTGCTGCATCCGATATGCAGCTTTTTATCTTTTAATTAAACTAATAGTGATAGCATTTTAAAAGGCTGAAATCTATTTCCTCAAAAAAGGCAGGGTTTGGAAGAAAAATATTTTGCGTGGGAATTCTTTGCGTTTATTTGCAACTTTCACCGCATGTGCGATTTTACTGTTCTAAAATCGACCTACCCAACTATGGAATCCGTTTTTTTCCCTAGTTTTGGAATTCTTCCTAAGGATTGCCAACTCCGTCTGCCTTGCTATAGCCATCTTTCCTCGTCTCGAGTTGATTCTCCAAGACTCATGTTTTGCTTCTTTCTTTTCTAATTCCGTCATCAAATATGAGATGCGGTAAAAAAAAACTCAGCATCTCGATACAAACTAAATATTTTTCTCCTTTTTCTCTTTTCTATTTCAACCATCTCCTCTACCGCCACCCCACCCTACATCTCTTTCGTGGCAGCCATGTTTTTTTAACTTCTCCTGTCTTGCATTCGCGTCAGTCTGCTCAGCCAGCCGCCTTTCCCCCCCCCCCACCATTGCGTCTGCCCTTTGGGAGCGAGCAGAGGCGGTAGGGTTTTGGGGTGAGGTTGGCCAACGAAGGAAAAACCGAAACAACACAAGATGCGGGTGATTCATGGTTACCAGCCTTTCGCACCCGAGGTTTTGGGGGCCCCTTATCATCTCAAATAACCTTAACACCAGCCGAAAATCTTTTGGCGCGTTCCTCCACCCAAAAGCTAAGGATTGTCTCCCCCTGTCGACTTTGGCGTCAGAAAACAGGAACGGCGCGTAATTGTATAGATGGACTGACGTCTCGGGAAATGTCTTTGCCATGAACATTCGAAAAGTGGATCTTACCCGTTTATGAACATCGCCCAGCGTAATTCTTTTTAAAAATACACAAAAAATGAATGAAATTAAATTAGATCAAAAATTTAAAAAATTGTCGATAAAAACACCTTCAATCGACAAATTATTTATCCAGTTAAAAAAAAAGTTTGGTACTATTCGCAGAGTTCCGTCCCGACCTCCCGCCTTAAAAAAAACCGCTAGGCGGTGATAGGTCAAAAAACAAACCCACCTATGAATGAAGTCCCTGATATGAAAAAATAATTTGTCGGTTGTGAAGGTGTTTTTAACGACAAATTAATTTTTAGTGGTTTGAAAGCGTTAAAAATAAGCCATATTTTTTAAAATATTGAAGAAAAAACAAAAACAAACCAGCGCTTAAGGCGTTTTTCCCAAAAAGTCAATGCGATATTTTACCACCTCCAGTCTTTTTTCGACACGTAAATGTAAATATTTTAACCTTTCAAAAATATGACTTACTTTTAACGCCTTCAAACCACAAAAAAAAAATGTCGATAAAAACGCCTTCAATCGACAAATTATTTTTTCATATACAACCGGCACCGCTTCAGCTAGGGACTTCATTCATATGTGGGTTTGTTTTTTGAGCTATCACCGCCTAGCGTTTTTTAAGGCAGGAGGCTGGGACGGAACTTTCCGAATAGTACGTAAATTAAATTAAAAATGAAATAATATCCAGTTTTAAAAAAAGGTTTATTCAAACACGCTGGGTAATAAGTTTGATTTGGTTTATTTGTTTAACGTCATATCACGGCTAGAGAATAAAGGACGAACTCATAAGTGATGTTCTCCTGTGGACTCCTAAACATGGACACACCAAACTTGATGATGATAATGATGATGGTGATGATGATGATGGGTTATCTAGTGACAAAAGTTGAGTCAATTCTAAGTGTTGTAATTTCTTAAGATTTTTTTTCACATTTATAGGATATTGATTGATTGATTGATGGATTGATGGATTTTAACGGCATGTCAACCCATTTAGAACTGGAGCCTCACCACCAGATACAGTTTAAGTATTTACCAGCCCCTCCTCATAAGCAGGATGTGACACAAGGTCAATTTTTAAACAGGGTTTAACTGGTCTGAATTTTCCGTCTCCAAGACTGGTTGCCATACCAAAGTTAAAGAGTATAATCTAACCTACTATTTACCCATAACTGGATGGAGAATACCTTTCCCAATTGTATTATCGTAAAATGCGACCATCCTCGTCCAGGATGTGAATTCCGGCGGCCGTGTTCATTTTTTTTTACAACGATAACCGTTACAGTACAAATCACAGAAACGTTTTTTTCAAAACAGGAACAGCCCTGTCGGCTGAGGCAGTAGAATACATAGACTGCACCTCTGCAGAGGGGTAAAATCCTTTTTAATGGAGCCACCTGTTAGCTGTGAGTGGCAACGCGTGACACTTAAGAGCGGAACCCTGATGGCTGAGTTGACAATGACATGTAACACTCCACTTTGGCCCTTACTATAGGCTAGAAGGTCGATCGGAGAGGCCCTCTCAGATGCATCGACTGATCACGTCAAGCCCATATCTCCAACCTCCATATTTTATCCTAAATGTGCTAGAAGACGGTGGCTGAGGGTCTTAATGTCTTGGGTATGACGTTAGGCTAAATATAATTGTGAGGTTCCAATTCTAAATCTCTGGGGAGTACCACTTTATCACCATTATTAAAGTCCACTTTGACCCAGAGGGGGGGGGGTTTAAATCAATAAAAAATAGTTTTTAAAAGTTTTAAATACATAAAAAGAATGAATAAAACAAACATCTAATAAGCATAAATAACCCAAATGGGTTGACATGCCGTAAAATCTAACCAACCAATCAACCTAGTAGCTACACACACAACAACCATCCCCCACAAAGAAGAAATAAACCAAAAACGTCTTTGGCATAAAATAACCCAAATGGGTTGACATGCCGTAAAATCTAACCAATTAATAAACCTAGTAGCTACACACATAACCATCCCACACAAAGAAGAAATAAAACAAAAACGTCTTTGGCATAAAATAACCCAAATCGGTTGACATGCCGTAAAATCCAACCAACCAATCAACCAATCAACTAACCAACTAAAACCAGAATCTTTTAGAGAGATTACAAAGAATAAAGATCAAAAGTCGCTGCGGAGATTTGAACTTGTATTATCCACGAAGAGTCTGTTTGTCCAGGGCATTTAGTTCTTAGTCTCGGGAGAGTGACAGATACTATGAAAAAAAAAAACGATATTTGCCCAATTGAAAGTGTAATCAAAGAGACATGAATCTCCCAAGTTATAGACGTCTAGCTCGTGCAATTAATTTATACTATCCAAATACAACTTTATCCTTTGTTTTGCGATTCAATACAGTGACTTATCGATTACGTTATGGAGATGAATGAGTGTTAAAAATCAAAACGTGATCATATATGATTCATCCGTTATTTTCCCGATACTTAAAACCCTACAATCCTTGTTTATATACACTAGTATTAGAACTAATGGTCGCTCTTAATTTCTTGGAGTTTCAGGAATCTCTCTATTTTTTGTGAGAATTATTTTTCTTCTTTTTGCCTTCTTATTCACGGTTACTTTAAATCAGTAGTTCTCAAAGTGGATGGACAAATTGACTTTGTTTAGGATTATTTGATATGGAATCAGCTAGTTGTAGAAACCGGGTTTAGTATTAAAGAACAACTAAAGTGGTATCATCATCATCATCATGTCGCGCTATTAGCACGGATATCCATGACAATCTCTCGCCAACCTTTCCTATCATTCATTTTCCCAGGGAGGTCCTCTGTGCAGCAACCTGCGTCTTTGCTTAGTTGGTCAATGTAGGTCCTTGCTGGGCGGCCCACACTAGCATGTCCGTGTGTTGGCTTCCACAGGAGAACGTCACTTATGAGCTCATCCTTGCTTCTCCAGCAGTGCCCGGCATGTCTTGTCCGTCTCACTCGAATGGTTTGTGAGATGGGGGGCAAGTGGCCATATAGCTGTTTCGTCGTGGGGTGCTGCTTCCACAATTTGTTCAGGACTGCACGCAGCATTCTTGTGCAGCTCCCATCCAGCTTATTCTCAAGGCGCCTCGTTAGGGTCCATGTGGTGCATCCGTACAGCAACACTGATACAACCACCGCCTGGAAGAATTGTCGCTTTAGCTTGTCAGTGAGATCGGATTTCCATATTACTGATAATTTGTTTTGGTTAGCAAACAAGACTAGCAAATCATTACTAGTGAGTTTATGTCCCATTGGGTGCACCATACTTGCTGACTTGTGCCACAACTAAGAAAATGATAGTAAATAACTACTTGCTAGGTACTATGACACATAGGGGGCCCGTCCCGTGTTCGCGGGTCGTCGTGTCATTTCGCCGTGTCGCTGGCCGTCGAAAATCAACCCCCACGCCGTGTCCGGGAACGCACCCATATGTTATAAGGAAAAACAACAGCTACAAACAAAGAGAGACGGACAAGGCAGGTTAGAGTGAAGAGTCCAAGTGTTTAGGAAGGGGTTTTGGCACCAGGCGATTCTATTCTGCTGCTCTATCATCTCATCGTTGGGTCCAGTCGAATAGAGGGGGGAGAGCCCAAATGTTCGCCTCAGCTCTCGGTCCAACTCTGCCCAACCCAACTGGAAACCCAACCAACTCGACTGCCAACTAAACTGAACTCGACTGCCTTTCGACTTCAACTGACCCTCGACTTCAACTGCCCTAAACTGTACTTGACTATATATATACATATATATATATATATATATATATATATATAATTATTACGCTTCCCGTTCTCGGTTGAGCACTCTATTTAGAAGGTATATAATTGCAGATTCACCGTATTCGGCTCGGCCAAATCTCACTTTGTTTACAAAGTTTGAGACCTCTAGGTGAAGGTCATTTCCCCTTAGAAATATAGCAATTAAATAGCCTGCTTATACTTGGCGACTGACTGTGGATGTGTGGGTAAGAAGCTTGGCGAGCGTAAGTTCGTTCGGGTTTCGAACCCAGCCAGAGGCAGCTGCTAAAACCGTATAACTATACTGATGAGAGGTGATACCTCGAAACACGTGTCTATAGTTTACCCCTATATATATATATATAATTCCCCCCATCATCTCCTTGACCTGGCTAACCCTTGACTATTCTTTTGTTTGAAATAATAAAAAAAACTAGAACAATCACAATACTAGCACAAAGTTAATTCCAGACTTATAGTCTCCGGTATTAAAGACTAACAATAACTAGTACAATGTCCCTTGTAACTAAATCCTTACTCTAAATAATAGATATGCATGCCAGTGCACCAAACTGAAAAGCACTAAATCATAGTGCTATAGTACCCCATGATGCTCGCCTTGTGCCAAATCGGATATGACCACTCCAAGCGGAGTTTTAACAGGTTTGAATTCAAAGTCTTCGTTCTCATAGATTGGTTGCCTAACCAAGGTTAAAGACCGCTGTCTTCCCTACTATTTACCCATAGCTGGAGGGAGAATAGTTATATTCATATCTTTCCCAAGGGTATTAGCGTTATGTGAACTGTGGCCTCGCACAGGATCTGAACTCGAGTCGATGAGTCCAGTTCCTACGACTCTAACCCGTATACCAACTCCTTATCTGATTAAGCTTAGCTAAGTTGTGGCACAAGGCAGTGATTTTTGGAGCAATTGCTGTTGACAGTGTTGAATACTGCATCAAATCCTATTCAAATTCAACGCCGGTGTTAATTAATCTATCAGTCAACGTTATACACTGGATGTGCTACATTCCTGAGGGTTCTGTTGTTGTCGACTAAAGTGTAGCGAGGTATCGCTTACTGCACATCACCTGGGCCAGAGATAATCCCCATTGGACCGTAACGGGCTGGCGCCATGTCACCTGGTCAGACGACTCATGACAGGTGTGACATGCACATATCTTGTTGCACACCATTTGCACCCGTTTAAGATGATGTTGTTTCTCGGTGGGAACAGTCTGTTCTCTTGCAAGATAACACGACCCCCCCCCCACGCATACAGATACATCATTGTGCACTGGTAACTCTCAGCTAATTTCCCAGGTTCAACACTGGCTAAATTTAAACACCACTCATCTTAAATTAGGGAAAATAGATCACTAATTAAGACTGAGCCTATTCTAGTAGTGCCAAATCTGATATGACCTCTCCAAGCGGAGTTTTAACAGGTTTGAATTCAGAGTCTTCTTTCTCATAGATTGGTTGCCTAACAAAGGTTAAAGAGCGCAGTCTTCCCTACTATTTACATATAGCTGGAGGGAGAATAGTTGGATTCATACGTTTCCCAAACAAACAACTCCTAAACCTAGTTAAAAACTCATTAGCAAGATTCCCCCACCAAAAGAACATATATACAGCTTTCAAAAATTCAATATGTATGGAAGTGTCATCCTATATATATATATATATATATATATATATATATATATATATAATATAATATATATATATATATATATATATATATATATATATATATATATATATATATATATATATATAAACAATCCACTCAACAGATCGACACGCCACTTCACTAATACATTTTCTGTTCCCGTTTTTGTGGTTTGACAAAAACTTTAAAAACTTTTTAAAAACTTTCTAAAAACAATTGTTTTCACAAGAACTTTTCTTCTGACAATGACCTTGGATCGAATGTAGTTGATAACAATTCAAAAATAAAACATAAAATGAATATCTCTTTTGTCTTATCACTTTTTGTTCATCTTATATATATATATATATATATATATAGATATATATGTGTGTGTGTGTGTGTTTCTGTGTGTTCTAAGCAACAGGCTTTTAAAAGAAACTCCCTCTATTTTGATACTGCCAGGAATTAATTCATACGTTTCCCAAGGGTATTAGCGTTATGTGAACTGTGGCTTCGCACAGGATTTGAACTCGAGTCGACGAGTCCAGTTCCTACGACTCTAACCCGTACACCATGCACCTTATCTGATTAAACTTATCTTAGTTGTGGCACAAGGCAGTGATTGTTTTTCCAAGCGGAGTTTTAACAGGTTTGAATTCAGAGTTTTCCTTCTCATAGACTGTTTGCCTAAAGTAATATAAGTAAAGTCGTCAAGGTGGCTTAAAGTCGGTATCAGCCAGACAGCGAGAGAGTCTATCCCCTTTTCACTCGTGCTAGACCAAGGAGAATGTTTTTACCTCTGGGATGGACCTACCAACAGTTCCTTAATTTATCGCACAGATCCCTGTGCTACTCATACGCTGAGTTGGCGAGGGCCGGTATCAAACTAGGTACGTTGTGGTTCCCAGCTGGACACTCTACCGACTGAGCTAAGCCGGTCCTAACAAAGGTTAAAGAGCGCAGTCTGTCCTAATATTTACCCATAGCTGGAGGGAGAGTAATTGGATTCATACCTCTCCCAAGGTTATTAGTGCTATGTGAATAGTGGCTTCGTCCAGGATTTGATCTCTGGTCGACGAGTCCATTTCCTATGGCTCCACCACGCACCTCCAACTAAATTTATAAATTCATTTGAGCCACACTCTTGAACGTGGCTGAGTGGCTATATACCACACATCAATTCCAACACTGTCAACATCATTATATCCCATGACTTACTCTCTCTCAAAACCCTGGTTGGTCCTCCTCACAACATCCAGTATCCGTACAGAGCTGATCGATGTAAGTCTTTGCTAGTCAGTCTGCTCTGGTGTATCCATGTGTAGGTGTCCATAGGAAAACACCATCGCTCCTGGTAGGTTCTCCTCACAGCATACAGTATCCATACAGAGCTGATCGATGTAATTCTTTGTCAGTCGGTCTGCTCTTGTGTGTCCATGTGTAGATAGCCATAGAAAAATATCATCGCTCCTGGTAGGTCTTCCTCACAACATACAGTATCCGTACAAAGCTGATCGATGTAATTCTTTACTAGTCGGCCTGTTATGGTGTGTCCATGTATACGTGTCCACTGGAGAACATCACTTATGAGCTCGTTCTTACTTCTCAAGCAGTGTCCAGCGTTTCTTGTTTGTTTTACTTAGGTGGTTTGTGTGATCGGACGTAAGTGGCCATACAGCTAATTCTTTGTGGGTTGCTGCTTCCAGGGTTTCATAAAGACAGCACGCATCATCCTTGAGCATCTCCCATCCAACTTTTCTTCCAATCGTTTCATTAACGTCCACATGGTGCAGCCATACAGTAGCACATATACTGCTACGCCCTGAAATCATAGGATCGATAAGCTGTCTATATCAGTGCATGCTCTTTCTATCTTTCTATGGAGGAGACTTTGTAGACACCATTATCTTGTTATAATGGAGATTCGCTGTCTGTCTGTAACCAAAACTACGTCACTGCTTACGTCACAATACCCCAAAGGAATTGTGTCAATTTATCAATGTGTATTTAATTTATAGTCAAAATCATTGATATGTTAAATAAATATTATTTATCAACGAAGTCTCTATGAAAATCTGGTTATATTTGCCTCAAAACAGCTCATGTTATTAGTGCGTATATAAACCTGAAATGTGTCTTATATAACACTAAGAAATAAAGGTTTTCATAATATGTGGTGTGATTAATTTGCATTACTGGTTTTAACAATACCGGGTTCAATAAATGATTATTTGGTGATATTGATCTCTAATATTATTGTTTTATTCTCCGACGTATTAAAATCAATCCTGTGTATGATTTTTTGAAGCCCAAGACTAATCAAGGACATAAGACTCATTGGGGGGGGGGTTCAAAGGAGAGCTACTAAAGTAAAGAATGATTTAAAAAAAACCCTTTTGTATGAAGAAAGACTTAAGAACATTGACCTACCAAGTTTGGTTTATCGACGAACAAGAGGAGATATGATTGAAGTCTACAAATATACCCACGGATTTTATTCAACGAACTTTGATCTACTAAACATTGTTCAAAATATCAATACCAGGGGTCATAAATTAAAACTCTTTAAAGAAATTCTGTAAAGCAAATACAAGACAAAATTATTTTAGTAACAGAATGGTGAATACATGGAATAAACTACCATCATCAATAGTGAATACCTCATCTCTAAACTCCTTTAAGGTAATGTTAGATAATCTGTGGAAAGATTATAAATATTCTGTGGAATTAAGATGAATGTTTATAAGGAACAGCTGACAGGTCTCAGACCTAATATACTAGCTGAAAAGATATTATTATTACTAGCAAATATATGCACCCTCCGGGTGCAAGTATTTAAGTTTAAATGTAATAAAATATTGTATTAAATTAGAAAGGCTAATGAAACTAAATAAGAATACAGATAAAAAGATTTGAAACAGAGGAGTATAATAAGATTGAAAGAGGAGTATAATAAAAAGGGAACAACTGAAACTTACTCTTCCATCACTCTCGTCTTTCATTGTTATTTTTCTAATTTAAGTATTTAGTTAAAGAGGAAGTAAAGAATAAAATGACAATTATTTTATCTTGTTAATGGATTTCATTAAGATTCATAGAAGAGATTTTGCTTATATTCATTAAAATAAAACCAAACAGTTAGAAATCAATAATACTAAGCACATATTTATTAAATTCGATTTTTTAATATCAATATGCAAATTAGCCTTCCCGTTCACATTGTAAACCGCTATTTTGTTGTATATATAAATATAATTGCATGTTGTCAGTATGTAGACATAGTTAACAGTATTGATGATGTAAGACAATCTTATTAATAATTGAGGTTTAGATAAAAAATAAAATCATGGAGAATGTGATGTCAATAACTAAGAGAATTGTGACTTGAGTAGGAATATAGTTTCGGTTACAGACAGAAAAGCACACAATCTCCATTATAATAAGATTATTATTATTATTAATAGTAGTAGTTTTTCACACCTGTCGTAGCTTGTGGTTCACTGGAGGCTGAGTGACAGCAAGTCTCTTCAGGTCTCCAGGACTCTTCTGAGTATTCTAGCCGATCCCAACAGTGCTGTAGTTTGGATGGTCTTGGTTCTTCTGATTTACAGTTCACACAAATTCTTTCCCAGAGCTTTGGGGATCGTTCCAAGGGCACCAATTACGATTGGTACAACTTCACCTTCATGTTCCACAGTTTCCTCAGTTCTCTGGCAAGGTCTAAGTATTTGTCTATCTTTTCGCTTTCTTTCATTTTCACTCGGTGGTCGGCCGGGACGGCAAAATCCACAAGATGACAGTTTCTCTTCTTCTTGTCAATCAATACTAGGTCTGGTCTCCTGGCCGGGATTAGGTGATCCGTCTGTACCGCGAGGTCCCAGAGAATTTTATGCGTCTCGTTCTCTAGGACAGGTTCAGGTTTGTGCATATACCATTTGGTTGTATGATGAAAATAGAATTTCTTGCACAATTCCCAGTGGATTACCTTTCCCACAGAGTCGTGCCTAGTCTTGTACTCTCTTTGTGCTAGTTTGCTGCATTCGTTAATTATTATTATTATTATTATTATTATTATTATTATTATTATATATAGAAACCAATCAAAATATAATTAAAATAAGTGTAATCTTCTGATATGTTTCTTTCTAATCTACTATATTTAATTATATTAAAACTTAAATACTTACACCCAGAGGGCGCATATTCTTGCAAGTTCAGTTGAATGGAGGAGCTACACACTATTAGTAATTTTTATTTTTTTTGTAATTTACATTATAGAAGATATATTGTTAAATAGATAAATAAATAACCGGCTTTACTGGTTACATGATGACATTCCATTAGCGTCAACCCAGGTAAAATTAAATAACACCTTTTTGC
>CM042166.1:11998744-12043744 GCA_023376005.1 Doryteuthis pealeii | reverse complement strand
AATACAGTTATTTGATATGAGTTTAATTTGCACACAGTGTATATGATACATATTCCTATCAAATATAAATAATTATTCACACAGTTGTATGGTTTCAAGTATTCCTATCTAATAGTAATAATTTATGCATATTATATCTTTTCAAGTAACTATTTCTATCAAATGATAAACCATTTGTTTATATACTTTTTTATGGTTTCAAGAAATTAAAAATAATAGGAAACAAAGTTAAGTAAAAATTTGAGATTCTCACTGAGTATCCAGTGAGTATGGAACTCATTAAGTATGGCCTTTGATCAGTTAGAATCGATTTTCTACCTGAGATAGTTTTATGTTTTGTAGTTGAGCAAGATTCTGTTTCCATACTTCCTGAAAAAGAGCACTGAAGATTGTAATGATCGAAATGTCATGCAAAACCAATATTTCAAGTATTCATATCTAATACAAATATTTTCAACACAATTATTTTATAGCGAGTATTCCTATCCAATGGAAATAATTTGCTCACAGTTATATGATAGTGAGTATTCCTATCTTGTAAAAATAATTTGCACACAATTATATAGTTGTGAGTATTCCTAATACAAATAAGTTGCACACTATTATATGATACCAAGTATTCCTATCAAAAATAGATAATTTGCACACAATTGTATGGTTTCAAGTATTCATATCTAATACTAATAATTAAAGTAAAGACGACGTGGTGGCCTAAAGTCGGTATCAGCCAGTCTGCGAGGGAGTCTATCCCCTTTTAAATAGTGCTAGACCAAAGAGATTGTTATACCATCATCTCCTTACTTTACCGCACAGATCCCTGTGCTACTTATACACGGAGTTGGTGAGGACCGGTATCGAACTAGGAACCTTGTGGTTTCTAGACAAACGCTCTACCAACTGAGCTAACCCAGCCCATCTGCATAATTATATGATTTCAAGTAACTATTTCTATCAAATAATAAACTATTTTTTTAAAACAGTTTTATCATTTCAAGAAACTAAAAATAAAAGTAGGAAAAAAAATTTAAGTAAGAATTTTATATTCTCACTGAGTAACCAGTGAGTACAGAACTCATTAAGTATGGCCTTTGATCAGTTACATTCAATTTTCTACCTTAGATAATTTTACATTTTGTAGCTGAGCAAGATTCTGTTTCCTTACTTCCTGAAGAAGAGCACTGAAGAATGTAATGGTCGAAATGTCATGCAAAAACAGCAATGTTTTTTAAATGAAAAGTCCCCAAAGAGGATTGAATAACAAGCAAAAGAGAAAACAGTAATAATTGAATTTTTATCATTGAAACTCCCTCGCTCGCATGCACTCGTACATTTTTTCCGGGTTTTCTTTTTACATACAAAGTCTTGAATGTCTTTCTCTCTCTCTTTTCTTTCATTTTAATTTTTTTTAAATCAGTCAGTTTTTTTGTTTTTTTTAAAGTTTTTTAAAATTTTGTTCATTGATTTCAGTCTATTGTTTCGTTATTTTTTTCTTTCATAATCATTTCACGGCTAGTATGTATATATAAATATACATATATATATATATATATATATATACATATATATATGCAGATACATATATATACACACATATACATGCATATGTACATATACATATTTATACATATACACACACATATATATATACACATATGCATGTATACACATATATATGCACACATATGCATGTATACACATATATATACACACATATGCATGTATACACATATATATACATATATATACATATATATATGTGTACATATATATATATATATGTGCATATATATATATATATGCACACATATATATATATACATATATATGCCCAAATATATACACACATATATATACACATATATATACACACATATATATATAAATATATATACACACATATGCACATATATTCATATACATATATATGCAAATATATACACATATACATGCACGTATATATACATATGCACATATATATACATATGCATATATACATATATATGTACATATATATAAATATACATATATACACATAAATATATATAAACATGTATACATATATACATACATGTATAAACATAGAGATATTTATACATGTTTATGCATATATGTATATATATATATATTTATGCATATACAGACACAGACACAGACACACACACACACACATATATATATATATATATGTAAAGACACATACATCCATACACACAAATATATTTATATACAAACATAGATACAACCTATCATTGAAACATACACACACAATATACACAAACATGCAGCTGCATGTGCCTGTGAATGTGTGTTTAACTACATATATAATTGTATAAGAGTATATATATATATATATATATATATTTGTCCATGCACACATTCATGCTAACATATCCAGGAATATATATAGGTATATATATTTATATATACATACATGTCTATACAGCACCTCAAAGTGTATTGTCCATGTTTTTAAATTTTTTTAATATATATATAATTATATATATTTTATTGTGTGTGTTTGGTAATGACTCTTTTTTTTAAAATCTCGCACAGGAACGAGATATTTGGCTCCGTTATTTTTTTGCCTTAATAAATGTTCGAGTCACCCTTTTCAGTTTCTGAAAAAATTGTCTGTTTTATTTTTGTTTTTGTTTTTGTTTTTCTTTTTTAAGTTTGTTTCCTTTTTGTCTTTTTTTGTTTGTTTTTGTGTTGTGTTTTGTTTTGTTTTTTTTTACATCAAAATGAAATTTCTTTTTGTTTCTTCTTTTTTCAATTATTTATTTGCACATAATTTGTTTGTGTTTTTTTTTTCATTTTTCAGTTGATTGCTTTCCAAATATATCTATATATATATATATATATATATATATATATGTGTGTGTTTATGGGCAATTTTTGGGTCTGTCTTTAATTTTTATATATTGATTTTTTGTTTGTGTTGTATCATTTATACAATCTTTTCTTTTTTCAAAAAGTCATTTTTGTGTTTAATAAGAAGACACACAAAAAATATTTATAGGATGGATTTTTTTCATATAGTCAGTTTCCCCCATTTCAAAAAAAACAAAAAACCCTACCCTGAAAAAATAAGAAAAAAAAATATAAAAAAACATCAAGGTTGTTTCTGCCTAATAAAGCAACCCCACAAAAAACCCCTTCTTCCCATTTTTCCTTTCCCTGATCTCAAAATAAAAATTATTTTTTCATTTATTAATAATATTTTCAAGACACCAATGTTACCCCTTAGTCAGGTCCTTGATTTAAAAGAATAAAAATGAAAAACAAAAGAAAAGTAAAATACATTTTTTTTGTATTTGATGTAAGATGATCCAAAGGTCCTTTCACCTTTACAGATTTTTCTTACTTTCATTATTTTATTTTAATAATTTAATATATAAATTAGGTAATTATTTTATGTCTAAAAATTAAAAAAAAATCAAATCAATTTGTTTTATATATTATATCTGTCATATAGAGTTTTAATTTTAATAAGAATGGAATTGTCTGTTTTTCCAATGAATAATATGTTAATTCAACCTATCAATTGTTCGTTACTCTGTTAACACTGTATCTTACTTAGTAAACCTTTTCTCCTATCCTTAATTCTTGTGTTTTTGTATCCTGGGTATGACCTTAAACTGCATCTAATAGTGAGCTTCCAATTCTGAATCGCTGCAAAGTGTAGAGTAGCCCTTCATTGTCATTACTCTACTCTGACCTGAAGAGGTAGTACCTGTTAGCGTATGGTTTAGAACAAAAATAAGTTTTAAAAAATGTTTTCTTTTTTTAAATTGTGTTTGAAAAAAAAATTGAATACCCAACAAGATGAATGAAAGAAAATGTCTCTCGGAATCTTTGAGATGAGGCTTGATAATTAGTATTGTTTGGATTATTCGGACTATTGTCCTCATCTTCATTGTAATCTGTACAAGACATTAGGTTCATAAGTTCCCAAAATTCACACTGAATTGACCAATTGGAAACATAGCCAAGTAGATAAAGGAGTTCTAAGTGAGAGTTATCTCTAGACTGCAGGTTCAATCCTGGTCAGGGGCAGCAGTAACATAGAATGATAATTAACACAGCTTAATACCTCTACCCCAGCTATGATTAGCGGAATGAAAACAGTATACCTCCATGGACTGAATAAATGTTTGAGTTCAAAGTTCTGTGATAACTCCTGATTACAACAAGAAGGTGCTCGAATTCGACAAGAAATACCTGAAGAAGGCTGAAGGGCACATCAGCCGAAACATTGTACAGATAACAATGAAGATGAGGGCAATAGTCCGAATAATCCAAATAATACTAACATGCCTTTAGTATGAAATAACACAAGGATTAACATACTATAAAATCCAACCAACTAATCAATTATTATTAACTAACTATTATTTCTCTGATAATCAATTTACAATTTTACTTCTTACAAACCATCCTGTACTTTAGAAAACTTAAAAAAAAAATATTTTCATCAAAACGACAATATAATGAAATGGATTTTCTTTTCAGCTCTTGGATTGTTTTTGTGTTTGTGGGGTGTTTTTTTGTTGTTTTTTTGATTATCACATTAATGTTAAGAAATGCGAGAAAAAATTTTAAAACTTATTGATACTATATCTGTGTTCATGTTTGATTAATTTTTTTTATTTTTTTATTTTCAGGTGTAAAAAAATCCATCACCATAAACTTAACTTAACTATGCTTAACTTTTAAAAGATTCACAGAATTTTGCTATTTGATAATATTTTAAGAGATTCCGTGGGCTGATGATAAAAAAATAACATAACCTACATACAAGATAGATCGAAACTGTATAAAAAAATAAAACAAAATAAAATAAAGAAAGGGTATTAATATATCAATGTTTAAAATCTACACCAATAAAGGAGAAATACTGTGTGAAATATGAACATTAGAATCATTATCTTCCTCTTCTTCTCCCTCCCCCTCCTCAGCTGTGAATAAATAAGCTGGACAGTCTGAGCACTTCCATACTCCAAGGAGCACCGATCTAGAAGAAACATTCTGAAGTTAAAGCCCTTAACAACGTGTCATGGAACAATATATCAGGGTAAGGTCCATTACACATCATTCTTTCCAGTCTTTAGGGGAAGGCCTAATTCCTGCACTAAACTGAGAAAAATACAAACAGGATGGGATATATATATATATATATATATATATATTTAAGTGTATGTATGTACACTTGAGTATGATCAAGTCTTAACTATCCTTTTCCCCAAGCAATATTGGGTCAACCTCCTAGTACATAAATCATACACACATGCTTATAATATACACACAACCAGACATACACAGACACACATATATATATATATATATATAAATAAACACACATGACAATATACAAATACTTAACCAACCATTTTTACTATTTTCCTGTCTGAGGATTTAATTTTACACATGCAAGTTTAGTATCAGTAATATAGTATCCATACTCTTATATTTTTGGTTTTACACCTGCTCTGCTATTAAAACATTGAGCACTATGTACATAATATATATATATATATATATATATATATGAATATTTCATATTTCCTTTTGGTCTTGGTAAATACAATCTAGCTCCAGATACTTTATGAATATATCTTTTTTTTACTTTTCTATGACATGCAGAAGGAGTGTCAGGGGCTGAAATTCATCAGAAGCTTTCAGGACAATATTGTGCACTACCACGTAGAAGAGTATATAAGTGAAGTTTTAAAGTGTCCAGACAAGTGTGATGCACTAAGAGGAAACAAGACGCCCATCAACCTCCATCACTGATGAGTAGATTCAGCAAGCTTGAAAGATGGTAATGTTGAACCCGCGAGTTATCATCGATGAGGTACCTTTTTTTCTGCAAATTAGTCATTGTTCTGTCAATCAAATCATCCACGATGAGCTCAGCTTCCATAAAACCAGAGTGGGGATGATTTTTTAAATATTTTTTTAATATCCCTCATAGTTAAACCTTTGGAACTCATTAGCCTGATATTTAAGGTTGAGCAATAAAAATAAACAAAAAATAAATAAAAATAAAAATGATAACAGGATGTGAATAGAGACTTTATAAGCCCTACCCACATGGAAGACCTGTGAAACAATTATCTACACCCACATCATGTACTCCCCACTAATTGGACTCTACCTCCTATTAAACTCATAAATAGTTCAGTAACAAAGCAGTATTCAAAGCCAATGAGCTCTTGATTATATTGGTCAAATATAATACCATATCTTTCCCTCTGCTATCCAGCAGGTAGTACAATATTCCTGGTTGAATCAGACTTCCTCTTTCGCTCTCAAATTTGGTTACAAGAAGTACATTAACTCTTACCATCCATACCGCCTCATTCCACCCGACCCTGAAGTCACATTTATTTCCTAATCCACCCTAAATGATAGCCTTTGTTGAATGTAATATTAAACATATTTAGAAGTCTTTTATTTAAGGGAAATAACAGGTACCTTTAAATGAAAAGGACATTTGTAGCCATTTTTTGATAAATCCTTATAAGAATGGGGATCTGGACTTAGAAAATTCTCAACAGGATGTTAAGAGTTAAGTAAAAAGTTTGAGAAGCCCTCGTTTAGACATGAAATAAACCTTCCAGAAGAAATTATTAGGGGTTAATTTATGGGTGATACTGTTTATCAAAAGACTAAAAATGATATTAGCCAACTGTTTAGTTTGTTAGATTTTATGGTAAGTCAACCCTTCTTGGGATATTTTATGCCAAGATTGTTTTGTTCTATTCAATCCAATGATGGATAGTCAACATTTCTTTTTTAACTCAATTTTTTTCTATTTAACCTATAGATGTGTCCCTAACAGGTACTACCACTTCAGGTCAGAGTAGACCTGAAAGTAACAGAGATGAAGGGGTACTCCATACTCCCTAGAGTTTCAAAATTGGAACTTCACTATCATATGCAGTTTAATATCATACCTAAGACACTGTGGTTTGGAGGTTGCACCTGGAAAACAAAACAATTTGCTCACCAAAAAAATATCCCATTGTGCCAGACTTAGTAACCTACTCTACAAGTAAAGAATTACAAAACAATTTAAAAAATCCTTCTAGATAATTTGTTCAGTTCAGGTGTATACCTAAAAAAGAATAAATAAATAAATAAAATCTGCTCATCTTATCATAAAGGAAAATGTCAGTGTGTCGCATTTTTCAACTTTACTTCTAGAACACATAACCCAATATATCATACCATTTTGGAATCAAAATGTGTGCAAGTGAAAAACATTCTGGGATGAATCCAGACCCGCAATCCTGAAATTTTGGATTCCTAACTTTTAATTACCATGATTCTTTTCAGCAATTTTTACATGATTTTTTGCCACAAGTTTTTTTTGTAAAATAACAATTTTTATATCTTGGAATTGATCAAAATTAATTATGAAAACCAACAAAATTTACCCATGAAATTGAAATTAATAGAAAACACTTAATTAAACCTTTTAAACTAGCTTTAAAAAATTGACCTTCATGTCAAATTCTGCTTTTGCTGAAGGTTGAGAAAATACAATATACCAACTTCAATATCGACAGAATTTGTTTTGGTGTGGTTTCCTTCTTTGTTTAATGGCATATCAACCTTCATGAATTAATTTATGCCCAAAAGTCTTACCTGTAGAACAACAGTATTCTAAATTTCAAACTGTAAAATTACACTTAAGAAATTAATGTGTGTCATATCCTACTTGGTGCAGAGGGTTTGGTAAGTAAATATATATTTAGTTCAAAAGTGAATTTAATAGCATGACTGCAGTTTAAACTCGTTTATATGATGTCTCAAGCCCAGCATGTTAGCCGCTGACCACAAGGGACTACCCCAAACTGAACTGGATATCAACAGAAAAACTTATTTTGATATTTATTTTGTTTTGGAAATCAGATATAATTATTAAAAGGAATTTAAAATTTGAAATTAAATTATAAATGGTTAGCAAGATATAAAAGTGGTTGGTTTTACGGCATATCAAACTTGTCAGGTATTTTATGCTGAAAAGTTTTTATTATCATTCTTTAAGGATACTCAATTTTCTTTCTGAATTCAATTTTAAAACTCATTTTTTTTTTCTATTTAACCCATAGATGGGACCCTAATAAGTAACTACCACTCCGGGTCAGAGTGGACCTAGGAGTAATGGAAATGAACAGGTACTCCATATTCCCCAGAGCTTCAGAACTGGAACCCTCACCATTAGATATAACGTCACACCCAAGAGACTAAAACACTCAGCTAGCAATTTTATAAATTAAAATATGAAATTAAATTTCATCTTATATTCTATATGTTTTGTGTTTAGTTTTGAGAAACTATCAAATAACTGTTCCATCTATGACAAAAACTGGAAACTGTAATCTACAATATAGCAGCTGTATGGCACGTACCTCCCATCTCAGAAACCATCCAAGTCAGAGTGAGCTAGAGAAGTAAGAACGAACTTATGAGTGATGTTTTCCTTTTTAGATTTTGACCATGGACATACCAGTGTTGGTCAGTCAGCAAAAAAATTACATTCCTCAGCTTTGTGCAGAGAGAGGATGCCCTCTCAAGACTTACCAAGAGAGGCTGATAGCGGACAGATCAAGAGAGAGAGTCAAGGAGAATCCGTGCTGTTGCCATGCCCTGATAATGATGATTTTTTCAAAAAGAACTGTTAGATTTGCAACAGATACTACACTCTAATCCTAATTGTTATTTTTTTAATTGATTTATGGTCGTTAAAACCTCTTCTCTGAGTCTGGGTCTCCTTCAAGAATATTTTGGCTATTCACAAACGTTTATTTGTAAACAATAGAAAAATAACTCATCTAATAGTGCTTAATAGAGAAATGACAATTCCAAATCATTTTTTTACTTATATATAGTATACTAGTATATATATATATATATATATATATATATATATATAATATATATATTAATATATATAGTATATATATATATATTGCATGTGTGTGGGCTGAGTTGGTTAGCGTCGTCAAAAAAGACTTGTCGATCAACATTCCTAGACAAAGCTGTAGGTATTTCACATACCGATAATACCTTGGAAAGGTTATCGAATCCATATATTCTCCCTACACTATGGTTAAATAGTAGGGCAGACTGGGCCCTTTAGCCTTGGAGTAGGTAACAGTCTAGGAGAGGAATAACTCTGAATTCAAAATTCTGAGGTTGGTCATTGATTGGGGTTTGTGGCAACCCCTTGATGCACCATTTTTAATTAATTAATTAATGATATTGAGGACTATTTTATATAAGCATCACACACTATATTATAATCAATATAGTATATAATATATTATGAAGGGCAAAGCAGCTTGACTAGAATTTGAACTCAGGTCGATGGATGGGAAATTGGACTAGTCAACCTGAGTTCAAATCCTAGACAAGGCTTGTCTGCATTTCACATAGTGCTAATATGCTTGGAAAATGTATGCATTCAACTACTCAAACTATGGATAAATATATGTTAACTATATGTCTAATTTTCGTTAGTCTTAGAAATGGATCGTCAACCGAGTTCAACCCTAGATAAGGCTGTTTGCATTCACAGTGCTAATACACTTGGGAAGTTATAAATCCATATTTTTTCTCTTCCAACTAAATGGATAAATAGCAGGGGCAGACTGGGTCTTTAAGCATTGATAGGTAATCAGTCAAGGAGAAGAAAACCCTGAATTTGAAAAACCTGAAGGTCAGTCGTTGATTGAGTTTGGTGGCATTCCTTGTGCACCAATCTCTTTCCTATCGACTGTGGCCAAAAAGTGCGGATGGTTTCTACACAAGCCTTCACCACTATAAATAAACACTATGTAGGTTGTTCATTGATGAACCCCTCAAGCATAAAATCAAGAGTGTATATATAAATATATATATATATTAAATATTATGAATGATAAGATTCGCTAAACAGAAATTTGTTTTTAAAGAAAATTATCCAGTGAGATGCTTGGTTTTATTTTCTTTGCATTTTGATTTTAAATGCAAATAAAAAAAATATTAATAAAAAATTATTTATTCATGTCCTGGAATCTTTTTTTTTCTGCATGCTACCCTTAATTTTCGAACCTGGTCATGCACCTGTGAGTGACCACTTAGATTAGGTACTATAAGCAAACTAATGTCTATATATCAGACTATGTAACATAAAATAGGAATTCTTACAAGCTGTAGCCATGTTAGACTACTCTATGGTATCACCTCTTATACTTAATAAATGGATAAAAAAAGCTAGATGGGAACAGCACATTACTGCATTCTGTTTTGAACAAATTCTGGAAGTAGTACTTTACAAAACAGCAACTATACAACTACTTACCTCTAATCTCACAAACAAACCAACTAAGATGAGCAAGCATGCTGGGAAATACTGGAGAAGTAAGTGTGAAGTCATAAGTAACTTTCCCTATGGATTCATATTCATGGATAAGCCAGTGTTGGCTACAAAAAAAAACTTTATTCACCAGTTCTGTATGGACACTGGATGCTGTGTTGTGGACCTTTAAAATGACTTCATATAGTTTTCCTTATTTCTAAAGTAAGTTTATATTATAAATTACAAAGGAACATAATCTTATTTGTAACCATTTCTATGTATTAAAAATCCTTACCATATTTACAAAGAAAACTCAAAAATTCTCCACACTTAATATCTTATTATAAATGGAGATTGTGTGTTTTTCTGACTGTAACCGAAACTAAATCACTACCAAGTCACAATTCCCTAAGTAATTGACGCCACTTTCACCATGAATTTACCCTTATTTTAACCTCAATTATTAATAAAATTGTTTTTCATTATTTATACTGTTACCATATCTACATACTAATGACATGCAATTGTATTTTATTACAACAAAATAGCGGTTTACAGTGTGAACGGAAGGCTAATTTGCTATTTGATATTAAAAATGAAATTTTAATAAATATGTGTCTTAGTATTATTGATTTCTAACTGTTTGATTTTATTTAATGAATATTAGCAAAAATCTCTTCAATGAATCTTAAATGAAATCCATTAACAAGAAAAGATAACTTTAATTTTATTCTTTACTTCCTCTTTTAACTAAATAGTTAAATCAGAAAAAAAATAACAATGAAAGGACGAGAGTGATAGAAGAGTAAGTTTCAGTTGTTCTATTTTTCGATTATATCCCCCTCTGTTTCAAATCTTTTTTAATCTGCATTCTTATTTAGTTTCATTAGCCTTTCTAAATTTAATGCGATATTTAATTACATTAAAAGTTAAATACTTGCACCCGGAGGGTGCATATATTTGCTAGTCTTTATAATTATCACACTGCATACTGCACATGCAGCCTGATAATTGCCACTATTGTGGCCATGTGATTTAATTTTGAGCCTGATCACCCCATCTTGCTTGCTGTCTTTAGAGTGTAAACATGGTTGCTTCAAGGGCAATATGTACCAAGGAAGAACACACCAACAGTTACCAGATTTTTCTGGATGGAAGGAGTGTCATGGGCTGAAATTCAGAAAAGGCTTTTTAGCCCAACAAGGGGACAGTTCCCTACTGTGTAGAAGTGTGTAGTGAAGTTTAAAAGTGGACTACCATTATAACAAACATTCATTGAATTCATTGGTTATATATCTCTCATCTTGAACACTTAAACCAATGCTAGAGAGAGAAAGTTTGTTTTTTCTACAACTAATATTATATATATATATATATATATATATATATATATATAATCTTTAAAGGAAGGAAAAACTCAACACGCGTTATTCGATAATAAATCTATTTCGACCACAAATTGGGGCTTTTATAAATCTAAGTTGATTTAACAAAGCTCCCCAAAATCAAGTCTCATCAGATGGATAATCATCAATAATTCATTAATAAAAATATTGAGGATTATCCATCTGATGAAACTTGAATCACCTTGATTTAATAAAGCCCCAATTTTGGTCGAAATAAATTTATCTATGGAATAACGCTGTTGGTTTTTCTTTCCTTTCAAGATAAATTTGCTCTGTATATAATCTAAAAAGATTATTATAGCATGAGCTCTCCGTAGTGATTCAAAGATCCACTGTATTTATACATACAGGATCATACAATAATAATACAGTGTGTCTTAGATCTCACATATAGAATCATCCCTTACTACCGAGTTTTTGGATACCTCACACACACACACACACATATGTGTATATATATATATATATATATATATAGACATTTCCAGTGCTGGTTTTTCTAGTCTGGTAGATTTACACTCTTCAGAAAGCTAGGATAAATTAGCTGATATTTCTTCGTCTCTTCTTCGCCACTAGCCGCAGTATTGTGTGCCTTAGCATACTTGATAAATAATATATAAACAAACACTCCTGTAATAGCTTCAATAGTCTGCAATTAAATCCAAGAAGGGGAAGAGAAAAGAAAACGCTGATTTATGATAATTTCTTTCTAGTATTAATAATACATTTGGCTGTTATCAGACAATATATGTAAACAGGTTAAGAAAGATTCTCGATGTGCTGTAACTAAGAGGGGGGGATGCAGTGAAATAAAAGTAGGAGTTAGACAAAAGAAAGATGAGGAAAATAGAGAGTAACGGAGAGAGGGAGAGTGAAGAGAGGGCGAATGACGTGTAGGAAAAGAGGAAGTAGGAAAACTGGGGAGGACGGACAGGAAGTGGAGTGAGTAAAAAACGAAGGAAGATAGAAAGAGGACTAAAAGCAGGTAGGAAGTCTAGAGAGAGAGGGGGAGAGAGGGAGAGAGAGAGAGGGGGGTGAAATAGGAAAATTTAGGTGCGGTTGGACAGGAAGAAGACAGAGAGAAAAACGAAGGAAGATAGACAGAAAGATGATGAATGATGAGGAGAAATATACAGGAGGAGAAAGGAGAAAGACAGTGAGTAGTAGGGTGAGTACAGAGAAAGAAGAAATGCAAACAAAAGAGGGGAGAAGTAGAGGAGATATCAGAGAGGGGGTGTGGTATAAAAGGAGAGTAAGAGCAGAGGAAGGAAGGGGTGATGCAAGAAAAAGAGGACACACAGAGAGAGAGAGAGGAGAGAGAGAGAGAGAGAGAGAGAGAGAGAGAGAGAGAGAGAGTGTGTGTTTGAGAGAGAAAGTGAGAAGGTGTGTGTGTGGTGTGTGTGTATATTGTGTATTTGAGAGAGAGTGAGAGGGTGTGTGTGTGTCTAGAGAGGGACAGAGAGAGAGAGAGAGTGTGTGTGTGTGTGTGTGTGTGTGTGTGTGTCGCGAGAGAGAGAGAGAGAGAGTATGTGTGTGTGTGTGCGAGAGAGAGAGAGGGAGTGAGAGAGAGGGAGTGAGAAGGGGAAAAGCCGAGAAAGGGAGAATGGAAAATCAAAGAGGGTGGAATGGTGACAGAAAGGGCCAAGTAAGATCAGAGAGAAGGGGAAAGAACAGAGGAGGAAAGTCTAAGAACAAAGATGAGAAAGACAACAGCCAATGATGAAGAAGAGAAAGACAGTAGAAGGATTGTTGGTTGGTTGACATATCAACCCGTCCGGGGTTATGTCATGCCTAACGGTCAGGAAGTAATATATGTTGTGTATTTATATGTATACTTTTTGAGGGAATAAAAAGAAAGAAAGGGGAGAAAGAAGAAGAGAAAAACAGGGAGAAAGAGAGAGAGAGAGAGAGTAGTAAGAGAGATGGAGGGTTGTGACTATAAAAGAAAGGGTGGGTGATAACAGAGAGGAGGAGGGAAAGGACAGGGGAAAAGGGGGAGATAAACATAAAGAAAGGGAGAGGGAGTCAGAAAAAATAAGATGGGAAAGACAAGAGAAAGAGGAGGGGGACTGTAAAAAATGAAAGGAGGAGGAGGAGAAAAGAAAGAGACGAGAAATCAAGGAGGAGTAGGAGTAGGAGGTAAGAAGATGAGAGGGGGTAAAACAGAGAGATAGTAAGGCCAACAGGAAAGAAAAAAAACGAAAGAAATTACTGCTCCCTCATTCGTAGTAAAAATTAAACACAATTTATTGATAATTTCAGCAGCGATACCCAAAAAAGAAAATTATATATATATATATATATATATATAAATAGAAATCAGAAGGCAATTGACAATGCAATGAGATAGGTGATGAAAATGAGGTTTATTTGCCTGTTTCCTAAATATTTTCGGGATAAAATCCCATCTTCAGAGGTTTTGGAGGTACTTGTGTTTTTTTTTAGTACTTACATTTAATATAAAACCTCTGAAGATGGGATTTTATCCCGAAAATATTTAGGAAACAGGTAAATAAACATCATTTTCATCACCATTGCATTGTCAATTGCTTTCTAGTTTCTATTTAAACACACATACGTACAATGCTTCAAGCAAACTATAAAACCCTTATATATATATCAGTTTCAAAAAGCAAAAAAATTAGCTCTGTCGCTCTCACAAGATGGGATTTCACGTTGAGGGATGGGAGTAGGTTTCTTTGGTGTTTCTTCCAGAGATTGCTGTTGCTGCTTTTTTTTTTCTTTTTTTTTTTCTCCTTCAGTAGATGAATAAACTAAATTTGACATTTTTTTTTATAAAAAAAAAAAAAAAAAAAACAAAAAAAAAGAAAAAACAAAGAAAAAACAAAGGTCGATAATGTATCTTAAAACGCATGGATTGTCAAAAATGAATTTTACAAGAATGTCTTTTTATCTAAAGATACAGAGATGTGTTTTTTTTATGGTTGATGATATTCTAATAAGCGTGACAAATGATAGTCCTGTGAATGTTAAATAACGAAAAGGTCGTTTCCAAACTCTACGACCATTATTACGCCAAAAGCGTTTGTGTTTTGTTTTTTGTATTTTTTTTCTTCTTCTTTTCGTTTGATCATTTTTTCTTTCTTTCGCCATATTTACCATTCTATGAAAGCATAAGATATTAAATCCGAAAACGCATGGACGTAAGTTTTGATTGGTTCAATAGGCTCAAATGCCGCAGCCATTGAATGTTCTTTTTGTTGAAAACGCAGCATTCGTGTTTAAACGGGTGAAATAAAACGAAAGAAAGAATAAAAATACCTTATATATATATATATATATATATATATATATATATATATATGAAGATGGGATGGATGTAGTAGAATCCGACAGTATGAGGTAGGTAAAAGGATAGTGAACAAGAAATGATAATATTTCAATTCTTAGATTTGTTTTGAGTTATCATTTCTTGTTCACTATCCTTTTACCTACCTCATATATATATATATATATATATTATATATATATATATATATATATATATAAAGTAGATTCGTGGGAAAAAAGGGAGTAAAGTAAATACAGTATAATAACCAAAAAGGTCCGCAAAATGGTTTGAGATGTGTTTTATCAAAATACGTATCTTATTAAATAAAAAAAGTTTTTAAAGAAACAAAATTCAAACGATTTTTCGGACCTTCTTTGTCATAGTATTAGAAAAGAAAAAAATAGTATTCTAAAAGAAACAAAAAAAAACGAATTCATTTAAGATGGTCACAACAACGTTTAAACTTTTCAGTTTTGTTATTAAACCTTTATCGCGTACATAAGAATGAAAAAATGTGTTATCTAAACAATAATGGGAATCTTTCGAAATCCTTTCATTTTGAAAAGATTTCCATCACTATTTAGACAACACTTTTTCATTTTAATGTTCGATGAAGGTTTTAAAAACCGAAACGTTTTAACATCGACTACACCATCTAAAATAAATTCATCTCTTTGGAATACTTCGTTTTTTTCTTATTTCTGCATTACATATATATATATATATATTGGGGATAGGGAGTGATTGTTATTTACTTTTTGTTGGAGCATTTTTATTTGCTAAGGGGTTGTTTCGGAATAAGCAGACACCCGCTGAAATTTAAGTAAATTTTTTATTTATTTATTTTTGTACAAATGATTTTTTTTTTCGGGTTATTATACAATGTTGCACGGAGATTCAGTTTATACATGTTTCTTTTTCCTGGAGAAGTTATTTTCAAACTGGGGGGTTCAATTTACAATGTACTTTCATGCTAAAACAACCCTTGACTTTGTGTCCGGTATCCGGTTTTTGTATTCCATTTCAAATAACGCCTCCTAGACTATGTTTTCCGCGGTGGAGAGAGGGGGGTAAAATGACAGGGGGAGGTAACCCGAATCTCCGATGCTTAAAAAAATAAATAAAATAAAATAAAAATAATATCTGTTGAAATTTTTGCAAAATTAAAAAAAAAAAAAAAAAAAGGATAAAAATAAATTAAAGTTTAGGTAGGTGCTTATTCCAAAATTCCACCGTTTGGAGAAAAAAAAAATGCATATGTGATGGGGTGGGATGGGGATTGTAGAAAGAATAATGACAGCTTTTTTTATGTTATAGAACACTTTCGGACTTCAAAAAGATCGGGGGGAAAATTAAAATGTCATCAGAATTCATAACAATAATAATAATAATAATCATAATAATAATAATCATAATCATAATAATAGTTGCGGTGGTAAGATTGAGTGATTTTTCTAATACATTATTTTTATTTATTTTATTTATTTTTTTAAAATGTTTTTTTCATCTTCGATAAGACCTTAAATGGCCGGATGATAAATTAAAAAAAAGAAAATAGGAAAAAAAAAAAAAAATGAAAAAGAAGTAAATCTTCTTTTCAATCATATATATATATATATATATATATATATATTAAAAAAAAAAAAGACAAGATGTTTTTGTTCCTTTTTGAAAATGATGGTATGGCCGGTATCGTTATTATTATTATTATATTTTTTTTCTTTCTTTTTTACACATTTGGGTAACATACCCAATTCAAATATTTCATGTTAAACTTTCTCTTCCCTGAAAGTTTATCGAATTCATATATTTATATGTGAATATATACGCAAAACAAGTATACAAACACACGCACACGTGATATATGTTTGTTTTTGTTTGATTTTTTTTTTTGATTGTGTTTTCTTTCTTTTTTTTTTTTTGTTCAAGTTCTTTTTTTTTTTTTTTTGTAAGTAGTGTGTCTGTGTGTACATTATATGATCGTTATCATATACATTTCTCCCGTTTCTCTTGTTGCGTGTTCAGGAGACTCTCCTTCTTTCAAATTCAGTGGTTTCTGATGCATACAATATTTTTTTTATTTTTATTTTTATTTTTTTTTGTAAAATTCTGTTGTTTTTTTTTTTGTTTGTTTGTTTTTTTTGTTCTCCATATTTTCTACGTTGATTCCTGTGACGTCACAAGATACAATTAACGTAGTTTACTCCTCGTTCATTCATATTTTAAAAAATTCTTTATACATTTTATTGTCTCCCTCCAAAAACTGTAGAATCATTGATAATTTTTTTTCAGTTTCTTTTTTATTAATTTCTTTTTTTTTTTTTTTCAAATTGTTGCAAAAAATCATATGGTCTTTCTAAATTCCTTTTCAGGTTTTATTGTTAATTGGTGGGTTTTGTTTCTTTCATTTTGCTTTATTGTGGGGCTTTTTTGGATTTTTGTTGTTGCTGTTGTACTTTTCATTGATTATGAAACTGTCCTCCACTTGGATGTCACTTCAGACTACGGCTGACTGGTTTCGGGGCACGAAAAACCTACAGTAAAAACGTTTCCACGAGTTGAGCGTTTTTCCAGTCCATATCCAAACCCCTGAAGTAATACCAACAATAATGGTCATGAGGTACTTTATCATGAAAACAGTGAAATCCGGCCAGGGACGCGTTGGGTCACCAGTGTGGGGGCAAGGGAAAAAGTATGTGATGCAGACCCGAGAGTGCCAGGATACCATCCACTGGTCCCGAAACGATTGTTCATAGAAAAGGCAAGCAATAACGATGGTGGCCGGCACTGTGTAGAGAACGGAGAAGATACCAATTCGAACCATCAACTTTTCCAGTTTGTCTGTTTTCGTGCCGTCGCTTTTCATGATTGTCCGTATACGGAAGAGCGACACAAATCCGGCTAGCAGAAAAGTCGTACCAATAATAAGGTAAACAACGAGGGGCGCCAAAACAAAGCCCCTTAAAGCATCCACGTCAAAGATTCCGGTAAAGCAGACCCCACTAAGTACATCGCCATCCACTTGGCCCATTGCAAGAATTGCGATGGTTTTTATGGCCGGTACAGCCCAGGCGGCCAAATGAAAATACTGAGAGTTGGCTTCAATAGCTTCATGACCCCATTTCATCCCAGCAGCCAGAAACCATGTTAATGTTAAGATGACCCACCATATCGAGCTAGCCATACTGAAGAAATAAAGCATCATGAAGAGAATGGTACATCCTTCTTTCTTAGTGCCCTGAGTGATGATTGAAACCATTTTGTCCGACTGGAGGTTGTGAATAGGTGGGTCAAAGGGTCGGTTGCAGGCAACGCTATCACGAAGCGCGAATCCTACGACGTACGCCAAAGCAACCATGAAATAACATCCAGAAAGGAAGATTATGGGCCGTTCCGGGTAGCGAAACCGGGTCATGTCGATGAGGAAGGTAAGCACTGTGAATAGAGTGGAAGCCATGCAGACGGCTGAACAGATCCCGATCCACATGCGAGCAAAGTCGCGCTTATCCGGGGTGAAAAACATATCATTGCAGGGCGCCCCGCAGTCCCGTTCGAGGGAGTCGCCCACTTTCAGGCGGTAGTCGAGGGTTTTGGGAACGCGAAACTCCACCGGACAATGGAATCCACTAGAATTGGTGTTGGGTTGAAAGTAGTTCCGGTCGACCGGGCGCGCTTGGGTGGGACGGTTGTAGCGATCGTGGGCGGTGGGCGGGGGAGTTGGATCCGTTATGTTCTCTCCGACGCACAGACCCGACCGTGGAAATTTCTCACATCGCAAGGATTCGGGCCATTCGAAGCCGAATCTGTTCATGAGCTTCTCGCAGCCCTCTCTGGCTTGTTGACACATCTGTTGGCAAGGTGGAATTGCATGGTCCAGCAGGGTGCACACAGGTGCGTACATAGAACAAAGAAAGAAACGGAGGTAGGGACTACATTCCACTTTCACCAGCGGGTAAAACTGGTGCACCTCCAAACCAGCATCGTCCTGTTTTTGATGGTTGAGGATATTTGGTAAGATGGTCATGTTATATTGGATGCCCTTACACAGGGGGATCGTGATGGGTTCGCATTTGCCATGCGTGGGTAATCCCTGGGGGTTGTTTATTCGTCGACTAATAGATGACTGTGAAGCCGCTAATAAGACTCCCTTGTGATAAAGGAAAGAACACAGAAAGATGGACCCGATTATGGAATTTTGGAGTTCCTTCAACATTGTGATTTTTTTGGTGTGTGTGGGTAGATATAAATAAAAATGATATTGGTGAATAAACTTTCTTTTTCTTAAATCTTTTAAACAAAGATTAAGAAAAGATTTTTAAAACTTGTATGAGGGGGGAATGCAGACTTATTTGTTTGTGTTCTATGTCATTGTGTAAGTCGTTTGTTTGATGGTTAAAATAAAATAAGAACTGGTAACTGGCGGATTTATATATATAATATATATATATATATAGGGTGGGTTAGAATGGAAGATTTAGCAACAGAAATATATATTATTTTAAAAGACAGCAGTGTTGCTTTTTGTTTTCTTGATGAAGAAAAAAAGAAAGGGTAATAAAACTATGTTTCGTTTTGGTTTAAAGATGTTGGGGTATTTTTTTTTTTTTTTTTTTGTAATTTATATTTTGGAAGGCGAAAGAGAGAGAGAGACGGAAAGGGTGAAGGATGTCAAGAGGGGGTAATGTACCAGTGAAAAAGTTTTATCTCTTTCTGGTCCCTTCTTTCTTTCTTTCGTTCTCCCTTCACCTTCCTTCTCTCTCTCCTTTCTCTCTCCTTCTTTTTAGTCCTTTTTCTATCCGTTTTTATTCGTGTGTGTGGGTGTATGTGTGTGTACGTGTTTAGTATAGATTTTTCTTTTACTTGGTGTTATATTTTCAAACAGGGATTATTTTTCGTACCTATTCTCACTACCACGGTGACAAACTACGTTGTAATGTTTGTAATAAGGTTCTATTTGCAACCGAAAACATGAGTCTAAATGTATTCGTTAAAAATTTTAGTTTAAAAAATGTCTAAAAATAAAAAAATAAACTTAGCTAAAGGTCCATAAAAACCGGATCGGTTTTTTGGGTTATTTTTTTTTTTATAATAAAAGCATTCTTAAATAATTTATGTAGATGATGTTTTTAATCAACGTACTGAGATAAAAGGTAGTTATTTATAATTATTTACATCTATATTTTTAATATATATATCTATATATTTTAGAATCTGTAACTTTACACGTTTATAGTTTCTTGGTTTTATTTATTTCCAATTGAAACTTCCATATAAGAAACTAACTGATTTTTAATTGTAAATTTTGAGACTTAAAATAGAAACAGGGACAAGAATAACTTTAAGAGGAAAGGCAAGATGAACGTTGTATACTAGGTATGGGAGGTCGGTTTAGTAAAAATGTATGCGTGTCTGCAATTCTTTTTTTTTTCTTCGTTATTGAGGTAAATGAAGTCCACGTTTTCGATCCAGTAATTTATGGCCGGTATAAATTGTTGAAATATTTTCTTCTTGGTTTATTTTCTTCGTCTGGGCACTAGGTGGCGTGTTTAAAATCCTGCCTCTTTTGTTTTGCACGTACGTTCGAACACTGTAAGGAGAAAAAAGAGAAAAGATCGTCAATAAATGAGTATTCTTTCAAGGCAGGTGAATAAAACAAATAAATTATATATATATATATATATATATGTGTGTGTGTGTGTGTGTGAATGTGTGTGTGTGTGTGTGTACAAAAACGAGGAGGGGGTGAATGGACAGTTTTGGTTTTATCTATTGAAAAGTCGACCCATAAAGGGAAATAATCAAAATACATTTATCATACTAGAAGCGGCTACCCGGCGTTGCCTGGATAAAAAGATAAAAAAGATAGTCTCGCAGATCCATTGATTGCATTGGTCTTCCATAATTAATTTATTTATGTTTTAATCATGAACACCACCAATGACTTTCCCTTCTCTTCCTATTCAAATCTTAATTTTTAAATATCTTCACGAATATAAATGAAATCTTCAATTATTTTTGCTCACAAAGCAAGATCTGGTGATAGTGAATGTGTACCTATATTTACTTTGTCATTAATTGTTTTATTTTCCTAGTTTTCATCACATATAAATACATGTATACATACACACCAACTTTCCCTTGTATATGTATAGATGTTTCTATAGAATTAGTCCACCCAAAGAATATTTCTAGGAAAGAGACGATCGACGAACTCATTTGGATCCGATTGCAACAGCGATACATCCTGATACCGTGGTATCTTGATTTAAGAATTGAATTCGTTCCGCTCGTTACTCAATTTACTCGTATATCAAAGCAATTGTTCTCATGGAAATAAATTGAATTTCCATTAATCTGTTCCAGTTCCAAACAAAAAATAATTGTTATACATTTTTTTAGATGAGAAAAATAACACTGTATTATATAAACCAATGAAATAGAATATAATAAATCAGAGGTTCTCAATCGGGGGCCACATGGCCTCCTAGAGATCATATAATTTTGTTTTTGTCCAGGCAAGCGAAAAAGATTTAATCATAAAAATACAATTGTACTTTTAAACATCGAATGGAGGGTACACAAGACTGAAAAAGGAATCAAAGAGGTCCAACAGCAGGCACTTCCGGTAAAGATTGGACCTAAGAGACGAGGACAGATAGCATTTAAGATCGATTGCAACTGTCCTCAAATCAATTACTGGTTGAACTTTCTGTCAGCAAGAACTATCCTTTGGATTAACATATGCACTTTACAAGAAACACTATAAATTACCAATTCACTACAGACTTGGACTTATATATGACAGAGGAAACCTACAGTTTAGGATTAACCAACTGGATTCTGTGGACAACTGAACCTCTACAATGGCGATAAGGATTCTAACAGAGGGGGGAGGGATAGAAGACATTTACGGGATGTCAATCCTTTATCTTATGCCGAAGACGTTTTGTTTTATTCATTCTTGATGGATACTCAATTTTTTAAACTTATCTTTTCTATTCAACCTATAGACCGGATTCTAAAAGGTACTACCACTCCGGGTCAGAGTGGACCTGGGAGTAATGGCGTATTAGTGTGAAGTGAAACGCAAACAAGCCCAATCCTGGATTTGAACTCCGGTTTCAATTTCCATAGATGATATTGAGCATTAATTACTTAAAAATATAGCAAGATATGAAAATGATTAAAGGAAAAACAATAGTACAGATTGTGCTGACAAGCAGCTGTTTTTGACTTTATGGTTTTTATACAATGTTAATCTAGATAAAAAAAATATTGTTTTATTTAAGAAAACACTCAAAGAGTAGGAAGAGTCTTGATACCAATCCGAATATGCCAAACCGAAAAGGTTTCAATTTCCTCCGACGCTTAGTAAGGTCGGCGGAGTGACCAATGGTCGGTATCATTCGGAAAACGAGGTAGTCTATCCTTTTTCACAAGCATTAGATCTGGGAAATTGTTTTGGTTTTTTTTTTTGGTGGGGGGTGCGTTTGGGGTGGTGCGTCACATCATTAGCGCCCCACTTTATCGCACAGATCCAAACTGTATTGCTTATGAGCTGAGTTGTTGACAATCAGTATCGAACCCGGAACTTTGTGGTTTCGAGATGGATGCTTAACCGACTGAGCTAAACGACTAAGAGAGTGGCTTTTTAACCATTGTTTTGCTGTAGGCGTCTATTAGTGGCAGATGTAGACCGAGCCTGGAACACTAGTGCATGGTGTAAACAATTCAATAAATATTTATTTAAACTAGGTTAAGTTTGCAGCGTGAGTAAACACGGAGTTTACCATAGTAATTTTATAAAAAATAATGTCAATGGTTAAAAGCTTTTTATACGTAGACGCAGAGAAAATCGGTAGCTATTCGCAGAATTGCTACCCGACCTCCTGCCTTAAAAAACGCTAGGCAGTGATAGCTGAAAAAACAACCCTCTCGACGAATGAAGTCCCATAGGCTGGGACGCAATCCTGTGAATAGCTCCGAAAATCGGGTACTATAACATGGGTGTGGATATCTCGGGTAACCTTTTAGGGGTGAATGGGCGAAGATAGAGATATGCAGGGGTGAAGGGTACTTGACTTCTGGAGAGGGGGGGGGTCCTATCCAACATAATGCCAACAGAAAAATGTACCATGTGCACTATTATTTACAAAGGTTTTTGGTGGCCTTCCCCCTTAGGGGGTCTGCAAAGTGCCTCTTCAAAAACAGACCCCTTCTCCTTCCCTAGCAATGACCGGAATACCATAGCGAGTATTTCCCTTTGTGGCATGTCTCAGAGCATTAGGGCTTAATTAGCGATGCCCATCTCCTCTCCAGCTATTGTAAAATGGTATACAAGCTATTTTTATTGTGAAAATAGAATAAATATTTTCAGTGTATTCCTTTGACAGGATGTACAATGTATAGTAAAATGGTATGCAGTGTATTCTTATAGAAAAATTGCTTGCACTTTGCTTCTGTAGCAAAATCAATGTGTATTTCAACAGTAAAATAATGTACAATGGATTTCTACAGTAAAATTCCTTGTAATCAATTTACAATGTATTCCAGAGTAAAATGATTTTAATGTGATCTTATAGTAGTGTACAATGTATTCCTATAGTAAAATAAATAGTGCTCGTATAGAAATGACTTGTGATGTATTTCTATAGTAAAATGATGTATAATGTTTTTCTAGAGTAAAATTCTGTACGATGTATTTCTATAGTAAAATTACTTGCAATAAATTTCTGTTGTAAAAATACTTGCAATGAATTGGAAAATGACGAATGATGAATTTCTATACTAAATTGTGTACAATGTATTTCTATAGTTTAATAAGGTATAAGGTTTTTTCTATAAAAATGATTTACAATATATTTCTACAGTAACAGGTTCGTAGCAGCTGGCGATGGGAAGTCTTGTAATATTTTACAGGGGTTTTTATATCAACTATTATTATAAAGAAATACAAGAAAGTAAAAAAAGAAAGATACCCATTATAGTATGTGGCCTTTTGAATGTGGCCTACTATAAAAAGCATATTATAAGGTTATAATAATAACTGCTAATCCTAACCCTACTTCAGAATTTTAGAATATTTTAGAATTAAATAGATCTCTGATTCATGTAAATTATGAATAAATTCTTTTTTAATTATTCTTAATTACTATATACAGCGTATGACTGAATTGCATTTCTTGAAATTGAATATAATTGAAAAATAATTTGTTTCAATAAATTGCCTACTACTTATATCTATAATTATACTCTTGCTGAGGTAGGACATATTCAAACCGGGTAGGCCACATACTATAACAGCACCCCAAAAGAAAAAACTATTAAATAAGGTACTGACAATTTTAAATTTACTTGCTGCTAACCATGTTGGCTGTCTTTGAAAACTTAAAGTCAAATTCTAAATTTTGCCCCCATCCCACCTCACCAAAAAAAAAAAAAAAAAAAAAAAAAAAAAAAAAAAGAAAAAGAAAAAAAGAAAATAACAACATTTATCTCTGCTACGTTCCTGTATAAAATTACTAGCAAAGCATTTCTATACAAAAATCACTAACAATGCATTTTTACTGTAAAATCTCTTAGAATGCATTTTAGTAGTAAAATTACTTACAATGAATTTTTATAGTAAAATCATCAGTAGAGTATTGCAAAGGATCTTACCATAAAAATACTGAATATTTTTTTTTATAGTAGGATAATTTACAATGCATTTTTCTATATAGTATATTAAATGCTTTCATTATCTATTACGTCAATAAATATGTTTTAATTAAACTGAATGAATGTTTTGAAGTCTGTGTAATATTCAAACCCACGATACGAGCAGTTACGTAAACTGCTAGTATAGGTTTCTCCTAAGTAAAATAAAATAAAATAAATAAATAATAAATAAATCATGGAAGGGTAGGCACATAGTCCGGTGGGATTGTCGGTAGACAGGATGGTAGGAAAACGAGTTAAATAAAAAAAGAAAAAAGGTGGCTTAAATTACCGAGACTGGTACAGAGAAACGAAGGGTAAGTTGATATGTTTTTGGTAACCAAGCATGAGAGGGAGCAAATAGAGATAGGTGGGCTGAGACGTAGACAATTTCGAAAGATGAGAGGTAGGCACAAACTGACAAGACAGTAAAGGCTAGGCGCTGGCTGGCTGGCTGGCAGACCCACAGGTCGCCCAGCCCCGACAAGTAGTCAGCGCTTATTGTGGGCTACGATCGACTAGATAGAAAGACAACGAAAGCAAGTCCGCCATTATGGACGAAAATCATTGGTGAATGTATTGGCTGCTTGTAGCTAAACAGAGTGAGAGAAAAAAATAATAATAATAGCGGAATATATATATATATATATATATTTAGAATTTATATGAAAATGGTTTAACTAAAAATTGCTATAAAAATTGTAAATACAGAAAAAGAGGAAAGAGGGAAATTTTCGTACGAAAATTTTTTTGGGTGGGAGGGGGGTGATCCTAAAATACAGACAAGAACAGTTCGATTGAAAATGAAAGAAAAAAAGAAAAAAAGGCTAAACTTACAAATCGGTCGGAAAATTAAGGTGGCCCAGCAAAAACAAAACCCAAATTATTTATTTATTTCCCCATTAAACTAACACTAAACCCCAACCCTAAACCCGCCAAATTAAAATTAGCAGTTTTATTACAAAATGTGGGTTCTGTTTTTTCTGTGTCACCCTCTATACAGTATGACCCAGAAAAAGTAGAACTCAAATTATTTATTTATTTTCCCATTAAACTAACCCTAAACCTCCCTAATTAAAATTAACAGTTTTATTACAAAAATTGTGGGTTCTGTTTTTTCTGGGTCACTCTAATTTTCCGACCGATTTGCAAGTTTAGCCAATATTATTAATACAGGAAAGGAGGAAATTTTCGTACAAAATTCTTTTGGGGTGGGAAGGGAGTGATCCTAAGATACAGACAAGAATAGTTCGATTGAAAGTGAAAGAAAACAAAATGTCAGAAATAAATTATGTACGTGCGTGTTGGTTAGTTGTTTTGTTTTATTTTGTTTACGGCATATCAACACTTATCGGGATATTTAATGCCGAATCAACTCAATTTCATAAACAAAGGACTAAGGTTGCTTACAGTACGTGCTGATGCTTATGTGATAACTAGTGATGCCCAATCTGCCTTATCAAATCCCCCACCCCCTATATTTAACACAATGAATCTTGAATAAAGGTTAATATTATCTTCAAAATGTTTGAACCATTAAAAAAAGAAACATTACAAAAAAAACCATAAAAAACATGATTTTTTAGAAAAAATTCAGTTTACGAAAATAATGAAAATTATGAACGAAAACAATGTTTACATTTTTGTAGCATTAAATCAATTGAAATTTAACGTAGCCAAGAACAAGTAACGACTACCGGCTTTTTAAACCAATTCTATGAAAAATCAACTAACAGTCAAATTTTCACGAAAATTTCGGTAATTATTCACCTGTTGATGAAATTATGTTTAAAAAAAGTTTTTTTCCTAAAATATATTAGGGAGAATATTTTTTACGAGGTCTCCCCCCACCTCCCGTTTTATTTCATGAAATCTGAAGAAAATGAACCGATAAATAAGATTTTTAAATTTTTTTCTATATAGATGATAGTTATATCAGATATTTTTATAAGTTTCTATACGGGATATTTTTAGCTAAAATAAACAACAAAAATCAGCATTCTGAATTCTGCTAAAAATGTCCTAGTATTGACAATATATATATATATATATATATGTGTGTGTGTACATAAATGTATTTATATACATGTAAGTGCGTGTGTATATATATACATATATGTGTATGTATACATGTATATATACACACATATAAATACATTTATATGTATATGCACAAACACACACATATATACATGTATAAACATATACATATATATATATATATATATATATACATACATATATACACACATGTACTAATAGGTGCATATACATATATGTGTGTGTATACATATGTGGATGACACTGTTGGAGAAGCAAGGACGAACTCATAAACGATGTTCTCCAGTGGAAGCCAAAACATGGACCTATTGGGTCTCATCAGCAAGGTTATATATATATATATATATATATATATATAATATATATATATATATATATATGTGTGTGTGTGTGTGTGTGTGTGTGTGTGTGTGTGTGTTCGTATATAAGTCTGTTAGAATTGGACAAATGATACTACAATAAATAATGATATAAGTCGTTCGAAAATAAAGAATAAATAAAGATTAGCTTTAGATTTCTGTGACCGGTAGCCTAATTAGCAAAGCAGCTGCTCCGGATAAGTGAGCCCTCACAGGAAATGGGTTGCAGGTTCAAATACCCGCAAAAATTGGGTTTTTCTTTCTCTATTTCCCATCTGCTGCGCTAACCCAGCAACTGAACGCACAACTATTGGCCGGTGTGACTCATTTTTTTTTGTTGCTCAAGAGCAGGAGCAATAAACTTTAACAGAGTCCACCTTAACTTTTCCTTTCTCATCAATTTTGGTTTCAATTACCTGCAGTCAACCGCCACTACGACAGAAATAAACAAAAGTCTTACTTAACAATTGTCCAAGATTTATTGATTTTAGCGGCATGTCAACCGATCCAGGGTTATTTTATGCCAAGCAGTAGGTTGTGAGGGATGATCAAATTTATTGTGATGTCGTTTTCAAGGACTTTTCTATATTCTGACAGGGTATTCCTTAACTTGTTCCTCGTAAATTCCTACCATAAAATAAACTGAACCCCCATTTTATGTCCGTGTTTTTGCAATAAATGTTTTATTTTTCTTGCACCCGTTATTTTACAATACTGAATATATTTCATTTATTCATTTTAATATTCACTTCAATGTGTATATTCTAAAAGTTTTTATTTTGTGAGAATGGTTAGTTTTAAAGTGGGGCTCGTTTTACAATTTGGGCATAAATTGGATCCTCCTTTTATGACCGTAATTTTGTTTTTTCGTTGACGATGATTAAAATCTGACGTTTTTATTTTAGAGTACTAAAGCCAAAAAAAAAAAAAAAAAGAAATAAAGAAAAAAATAACAACAAAAGGTAATCTTCAACTTTTTACTCGTAAATTCCTACCACAAAATTAGGCTTGGACATTATCTGAGCCAAGCCTAATTTTATGGTAGGAATTTACGAGTAAAAAATTGAAGATTACCTTTTGACAGTAGGTTGTTTGCAGTTGTTTGTTTCTAAGTGGATTGGAAATCAGTTTAAGGGATACGTTTATTGGGTAAAGTTCAAGTTTCTTATAAGTGATTGTTTGGTAGAAAGTTTTTAAACAATTTTCATGAACAGATTTTGTCCTATTTAACCCATAGATGGGACCCTAACAGGTACTACTACCGGATCAGAGTGGACTTGGGAGCAATGGTGATGAAGGGGTGCTCCACAATCCACAGACCTCCAGAACTAGAACCTCACCATCAGTTAGAGTTTAACGTCCTACCCAGGACAAAGAGACCCTCAGCCACCGGGGCGGGGGGGAGTGACAGGCATATACCAAAGTGCGTATATCCCGTTGGCGTTCCTCTTTTAAGGCGCCTCAGGCACTGGGCAATGGTTTATTGCCCGGTGCCATGTCCCTTTTACGATGAAGGAAATAAAATATATGTCAAGATGTAGCCACATCTATATATTAATACGCTCGTTCCTTAATCTTCCAACTGTTATCATCTTGCAACACCCTCTGGTTAGAAATCAGACCGTCTAATTCATCCAAGTTGAAATCCAAAAATGTAAATCCCGATTTTCTGGATCATTCCGTTTTTATTGTAAAGAAATAAAGGGAAGAAAAAGGACATGCTATATAGAAAAATATTATGAGAGAGAGACAGAGGGGGAGAGAGAGAGGGAGAGAGAGAGAGAGGGAGGGGGTGAGAGAAGGGGCGATAAGACTAATATGTTTCAATCGAACATAATGAAAAGAAAGAAAGACAGAAGAAGAAAAAAGAGCGAGAGAAAGTTAAATCAAGATTATCATATTATTTACATATTGAGCTATTGCGAAATAGCTCTTAAGTAAACATATCACACGTTGTAATAATTAAATTGTCATACTGTAGTATATCCACAGGTCCTGCTAGTTTTTATTTATAAACAACACTTAGTAATGAAAAAAAGATACCATATGCTAAATTTTACGTTAAAAACGAATCTCCGCTCTGTCACGTGACCTCTATTACTGCAAAGCGGGATTTTGTTTTGAAAGGTTAACATGTCTATTTCTCTGAATGTTTGAGATGAGGCTTGATGATTAGTATTATCTGCGTTATTCGGACTATTGTCCTTATCTTCATTGTTATATGTACAACGTTTCGGCCTTCTTAAGGTATTTCTTTTCGAACTCGGGAACCTTCTTTTCGGACTCGGGAACCTTCTTGTAATCGGGAACCTTCTTGTCGTAATCGGGAGCCATTACGGAACTTTGAACCTAACCCTTTATTCAGTCCACGGGGGTATCCTGTTCTCATTCCGCTAACCATAGCTGGGGTAGGAGCTGTGTTAATTATTTTTCTATGTAACTGCCACCTGTCAGGATTGAACCTGGAATCCAGAGGTAACTGTCACTTAGAACTGTCTTAACCTAACTACCTTATCCACTAGGCCATGTGCCCAATTGGATTACGATAAGAAAGTTCTCAAGTTCGAAAAGAAGGTTCCCGAGTCCGACAAGAAATACCTGAAGAAGGCCAGAGGGCATATCGGCCGAAACGTTATACAAATAGAAATAAAGATAGAGACAATAGTCCGAATAACGCAGATAATAGTTAACATTTCTATAGGAATTTCTTTGTCATTATGATTTTCAAGTCTCCATTTATACAGCATTCCTATAAAATAGATTATTGAAATCTTCCCTTGGTGGTCTCCCTAGTATCAGTTCTGCTTTTCTTATAAACATACTTCTATACACTATTATTTTCAATCACCTGTGGGAGATTCCATCAGTGTAGCTCAGTCGGTAGAGTGTCCGGCTAGGTATCACAAGGTTCCTGGTTCGGTAGCGGCCCTCGCCAACTTAGTGTATGAATAGCCCAGGGATCTGTGCGGTAAAATGAGGAGATGATGGTAGGTGTGGGGATCCACCTCAGATGCTAAAATAATCTTCTTGGTCTAGCGCTAGTGAAAACGGGATAGACTCCCTCGCTGTATGGCTTATATCAATATTAGGCTGTCTGATTGACAGAGTTGGTGTACAGGCGAAATTTGTTTAAAATTATATATATATATATATATATATATATATATATATATATATATATTATATATATATGTGTGTGTGTGTGTGTGTGTGTGTGTGTGTGTGTGTGAGTGAGTGAGTGAGTGTGTTTATACAATAAATGAATTTAAAAAAAAAAATTAATTTTAGAATTTTCCATATAAAATGTAAACTGCATTATATGGGTTGTTTTCAAGCAAAAGATTAAATCCAAATTAATTGTTTTAATTGAAAAGAGGCCTGCCATCAAATGGTTGGTGGGTAAGAAATGAAAACCATGTGAAATTTACAAAAGAATATATGATGCGTACCCAGAAGCACGTTTTAGTAAAAAAATTAAAAAAATCACAAATTGGTCAAACATGGATTTACCACAATGAGCTTGGATTTAACCACAATTTACCATTCTGACGTTCTGGTAAAGAAAAAGTTCCAGGCGCAGCAGTCAGTAAAAAGTGTTATGCTCACACTATTGATTTCCATTAAAACTGTGCAAATGTAAACAATTCTTCCTATTCGTATCTACTGAATGATCCTCTCTCTCACATACACACATTCTTGTTGGTAAGGTGAAGCACCACACCTACTATCAGCTTATCACTTTACCTCACAGATCTGGTTACCCCACCTGTGCTACTCACGCGGGGACCATTATCGAATCCTAAACCTTTATGTTACGGATGATACCAAGATTTTTCCAAGAGTGAAAAAAGAATTTAAAACCACATTAATAAAATCTATTATAATTTTCGATATAGAAATAGAATTTCGGATTTAAAAGAGTGTCGTGCCTATAAGGAAAAAGAAAACAGAGAAACAAAGGAAAACGAAAATTACAAATACCAGAGAATATAGGAAGTGGACACCATCAAACAAATGGAGATGAAAGATACTTCAAAAGAACTAGAATCTTTCTAAAAACCGAAGGTTAAAATCTAACCCAAGCAATACTTCAACACTATCCCTTGTAAGATACTCTGGGCCCTTATTAAACTGGACCAGAGAGGAACTAAAAATATGAACCATTGTACAAGGAAGTCTTTTTTGGCCTTTCACAAATCTTACAGAAAATATCTAGCTGTTGGGAAACTTTTGTGTATTCTTTTATTTTTACTACTGCTGGCATGTAGGTATTTAGTCAACCTGTTTGCCATGGATAGAATGAGATACAGTGTCGCAAGTATGGGGCATCTAGCTAGGATTGAACTCGCTATTCACTAATAATGGATCTCCGAGACGAGTTTGCTAACCATTACACTATGCGTTAGATCAAGGGTTATCAAACTTTTGAATCTGTAGACCTTTACAAGAATTTGATTGACCTATCATGGACCGCCACCTTATATACCAAAGTGAAACTTAAAGTTGGCTTTAAGGCTTAAGTACCTTCCACGTGTGGTACACATATAACTACTAGAAATATACCGACTTAGAGTTGTGAAGAGTAACAGACGGATGTTTATTATATGAGCATGTAGAGAAGATACATATAATAGAAATACAAAGAAGATATAATAAAGAACACATTCATGAATAGAGGTACAATAAGGAAGTATACAAGGGATACATAAATGTACAATAGAGAAATTATGAAGAGTCCATAAAGCAATGTCACTTACTAACGTTGTGTTGGGGGTTGAAGCCCCCCACACAAGAAGGGTGTAGACATAAATGTCTAACCAATGTGTGTTGGTGGAGTCCCCGAGACAAAAGCGGATTCAAAGTTGGTGCCTCCCTGCTTTAATAGTTTGGGACGCCTATAGGTGAAAACCTTAAACACAAGGGAAGATAACTCTTCCAGCCAAACAAGGGCGGATAATCCCTACACAAACAATTATGTAATTAATGAATTCCGCACAAATGTTTATGCATAACTGTTAATTAAACAGTAAAGTAAATATAATATGTAAAAAAGAGCTGCAAATATTTAATACTAACTTTATAACTTACCAAGGAAGCACATTTTATTATGTGAGGGTGAAGATGACATTTGATAAGTTCATGGATATTGGGCTTAACTTTTGTAAGTATATCAACATGAGCATGTTCTACCTTGTGGAAGACCCTTGTAGACACCCAAATATTTAGAAACCCCTGAATTGTTGTATAGACCCTAGGGGGTTTGTAGACCATTTTGAGAAACTCTGGTTAGATAGTAACACTACTGTTCTTTACAATTGATTTCGATACACGGTCTCCTGAAGATCGACAATAAAATATGAGTATTGAGTTTCTAACCCGTTTTGTTTTATTTCAGAGTTTGAAATTATATATATATATATATATATATATATATATATATATATATATGATTTTGGTACAACTGAATTTGTATACAAGTTTAAATGATAACAACTTTATTTTTGGTGATAGCTAATTAAACAAATTATTTTTTAAAAGGAGGTGAAAGAAGATAGAGAAACTTAAGGGCCCTTTCGACCGGTGAATTTCAAACGTTCTACAACTGATATATATAATATATATATATATATATATATATATATATATTATGTGTGTGTGTGTGTGTGTGTGTTGTGTGCTTAATTGGAGTCGTACCTAATTTTGAAAGTTAATTAGTTAATAATTAATTAATTAGGTGGGCATACCTATTCAAATGTAAGGCTTAACAAATCGAGAAAAATCGGCTTAAAAAAGCCATATCAAAGCACATCGTTTGTGTATTTACTTCTCATATATATATATATATATATATTATATATCCAGCTATGGGGTAAACTAGTTCTAATACTGTTCTGCAATTATGTTTTTGGCATTAAATAATCCACAAGAAAAAACAATAACATCTGAACAAGGAAATTGATGACAATACATGAGGCGTTATACTCGAGAGATAACATTGACAAACACCAAAGTGTCAAGGCTATTCATTGATTACCCAACCAGGCCAAAATGTGACACAAGGTCGAGTAACATAGGAATGGAATCAGTGGGATTAAAATGCTTAAAATTCCGTCAGTATGGCCCTTAAATGGCGCCCCAGGCACAGTGCAATAAATCCAGCCCTGACCCCGTTTTAGGCAAGGAAGATAGGCGTTGTCTTAGAGGGGTTGAACCCCAGGAACCAAGAGATACTACACTTTGATCTTACATTAGGGATATGCAGCTACTGTCAAAGAGTCAAGATAAAAAAAAAAGGGAAATGATTGCATGGATGCAACAATGCAAGGGTTCGAGGAATATACAAAAAGTGTACAGAGAAATTCATTACAACAGCTAGTAACAGCAATAAGAATAGAAATGGCGGTGTTGTTATAGTATGTGGTCTATCTTTTTGATTCTGGTATATTATGTGGCCTACCTTTTGATTCTGTTTAGTATGTGGGCCTACCTTTTTGATTCTGTTATAGTATGTGGCCTACCTTTTTGATTCTGTTATAGTCATGTGGGCCTACCTTTTTTGATTCTGTTCCTACCTTTTTGATTCTGTATATAATGTGGCCTACCTTTTGATTCTGTATAGTATGTGGCCTACCTTTTGATTCTGTTATAGTATGTGGCCTACTTTTGATTCTGTTATAGTATGTGCCTACCTTTTTGATTCTGGTATAGTATGTGGCCTACCTTTTTGATTCTGGTATAGTATGTGGCCTACCTTTTTGATTCTGGTATAGTATGTGGCTACCTTTTGATTCTGTATAGTATGGGCCTCCTTTTTGATTCTGGTATAGTATGTGGCCTACCTTTTTGATTTCTGGTATACTATGTGGCCTACCTTTGTTCTGGTATAGTATGTGGGCCTAACCGGGGTTTGAATGTGTCCTACCTCAGTAAGAGTATATTTATAGATATAAGTTGTAGGCAATTTATAGAAACTAATTATTTTTCACATATATTCAATTTCAAGAAATTAAATTCAGTCATAAGCTGTATATAGTAATTAAGACTAATTAAAAAAAAATATCCATAATTTACGTGAATCAGAAATCTATTTAATTCTAAAATATTCTAAAATTCTGAAATAGTGTTAGGGTTAGCAGTTATTATTATAACATTATAATATGTTTCTTATGTTAGGCCACATACTATAAGAGATACAGGATTTCGTAGGCCACATTCAAAAGGTAGACCACATACTATAATGGTGCCGAAAAGGCACAAAGGCAAACAAATCAATGAAAAAAAATTGGTAGAAAAAAACACATGAATACTTCAAGAGACAAAATAAAGAAATTGCACATGTACGTGGCTACGATGGGGACACCTGAACAGAGAAACTAAATCTCTACAAAATGTTCCACAAAATATCACCATAAAGACTAATCCTGTCAAAGCAGAAATTAAAAATACACAGGAGAATAGAAACTGTAAGTTATGTGGTGACAGAGATAAAACAGTTGATCATATAATATGTGAATGAAGCAAACTTGCACAAAAGGAATACAAAAATAGAAATGACAGGGTGGGATAGGTGATCCACTATTTACCCATAGCTGGGGGGAAACAGATGGATGCATGCCTTCCTCAAGGGAATTACTGCAAAGTGGAACACAAACAGCCCCGTGCATAATTTGAACTTGCCTCACAGATTCCATTTTTGTGACGATAACCGTTACGCTTTCGCGCTTTAAATCATCAATCTTAGATAGGAATACTTGCAATCATATAACTGTGTACAAATTATTAGTATTAGATATAGAATATTCGATACCATATAATGTTGTGCGAATTATTTGTATTAAATATCAATTCTTGATATATAACGATATGCAAACGGATAATTAAAGATGAATACAAAAAATGTATTTGAAAAATTCAGTGGAAAATTTCAAATATAGTTATGATAAAACGATAACCGTTATGCTAAGCATGACTCCACATGTTTAAAAGCGGAGGGTACACAGTGAGAATCGAACTCACTAATGTTTAAAAGCATAACTCGGTGAGTATTGAGCTCAATGGTCTGTTCAAATCACTGGTCCACAAAGATTATATATGTACATATAATGTATATGTGTGTGTCTAGAGAGAGAGAGAGAGAGAGAGAGTTCCAGTCATTGTTCCATAAAGATTATATATGCATATATCATAATGTATATATGTGTGTATGTTTGTGGGGGGAGATGAGAGAGGGGGTCCCAATCATTGCTCCACAAAGATTATATATGCAATATATCATAGTGTATGTGTGGAGAGAGAGAGAGAGAGAGAGAGAGAAGAGAAGAGAGAGAGAGAAGAGAGAGAGAGAGAGGAGAGAGAGAGAGGAGTTCCAATCATTACTCTTCAAAGAGTGTGTATATTTGGAGAGGGAGGAGAGAAGAGAGAGGAGAGTGAGTGAGTAAGTGAGAGAGAGAGAGATGTCCCAATCATTGTTCCACAAAAGATTATAAGTGTATATATCAGTGTGTGTGTGTGTGTGTGTGTGTGTGAGAGAGAAAGAGACAGAGACAGACAAACATAGAGAGAGAGAGAGAGAGAGAGAGAGAGAGAAGAGAGAGTGAGAGAGATGTCCCAATCATTGCTTCACAAAGATTATAAATGTATATATCATAGTATGTATGTGTGGAGAGAGAGAGAGAAAGACAGAGAGAGAGAGACAGAAAAACAAAGAGAGTGAGAGAGGGGAGTGAGAGAAAGAGAGAGATGTCCCAATCATTGTTCCACAAAGATTATGAATATATATATCATAGTGTGTATGTGTGGAGAGAGAGAGACAGAGACAGACAAACAGAGAGAGAGAGAGGAGAGAGAGTGAGAGAGAGTGGTAGAGGGAGAGGGAGAGGGTGAGAGTGAGATGTCCCAATCATTGCTCCACAAAGATTATAAATGTATATAACATAGTGTGTATGTGTGGAGAGAGAGACAGACAAAGACAGAGAGAGAGAGAGAGAGAGAGAGGGGGGGTGGCTGCATTTAAATGAGTAAAAAAAAAAAAAGAATATATAAGGAAACGAAGGAGTGAGTACGGCCACGACATAACTTCGTCATGAGTAATAGTGTACGAGAGCGAATTAGCGAGTGTGTGTGTGTGTGCAATACGAGAGGAGTAGTAGACACTATACATTCAACGAGACCGACCATATATCGTTAGGCCCTGCTTCCCAACCCAACTGGGGTTTTTTTGTTGTTGTTTTTTTTCTTTTTGTGAGTGCGCACGCGCGTGTGTGTATGTGTGTGTATAATGGTGGCAATAGAGAGGAGGGGGGCTCTTCAAAGTTTCTTTTCTCTTTCTCTTCTCTACACCCCCCCCAACAACTCGCAACTGCTACAGGCAAAAATAAAAAAAAAATAAATAAATAAAAATACCCAAAGCTGAACTCCAGCCACCATCAACTCGTTACACTGGTTTCTAAGCTTTCCAATTTCGTATTTATTTTTTCCTCTCAACCCCGACAACTACTACCACCACTACTACTACCACTACTACTACTGCTGCTAGAGTGTTCCGCGTTGTGTGGCTCAAGCTTGTTCTTTTGCTTTTTTGAAATAATTCCTTAGTTTAAAAAAATAAAGAAAAAATGTTGGCAAGAGTTTGGAAGGCAGAGTATTAATCCCCGACAGAGAAATTAGAGTAGTAGTAGTAGTAGTATTAATAGTCATCGTAGTAGAGGTAGGTTTTGTTGTCTCTGCATTTGGGAATTACAATTTGCAACGAAAACACACAAATTGGCTTTGATTTTCCATTTTGAGGTTTCAAATATGCTTCATCTAATTACCTTTTCAGGGGCATTATATATATATATATATATATATATATATATATATATATATATATATATATATATATATATAATATATATACACATACATACAAGGGTTTTGTAATTTGCTTGGAGCATTGTGTTTATATTGGTTTGGTGGTTGGTTTTGAAGGCTATCACAATGCAAGTGTAAAGAAAAAAGAAGGTAACTGTGGTGTTGTTTGTTAACCTGGGATTTATTCTCAATTGACAATAAATAACAGGTTAACAAACAACACCATTGTTACCTTATTTTTATTTTACACCAACATCGTGATAGCCTTCAAAACCAACTAACAAATATATATATATATATATATATATATATATATATATATATTCTAAACTTGCAAATCGGTCAGAAAATTAGGGTGACCCAGAAAAAAACAGAACCCACAAATTTTGTAATAAAACTTAATTTTAACTAGGGGTGTTTAGAGTTAGGATTGGGGTTTATTGCAAAAACACGGACATAAAGTGGGGGTTCAGTTTATTTTATGGTAGGAATTTACGAGCAAATAGTCCTTCATTACCCTTTTTTCTGCATAAATAAAAAGACAAAAGACCAAAGGTGTGAATAGAAGAAGAAAAAATATTTTTAAGAATCTGACCGGGAGATATATATTATATATTATCTCTTCGTGTAGATAAGTACGTTTGTTGAATATATAAGTAGAAGATGCGATATAAGTAAAAGACAAAAAAAAAACAAAAAAACAAACAAACAAAAAAGATAAAATCTAGGTACATCAATAAATACGTAGCCTGATCATAAATAATTGTAAGAGTTAGATAAACCTAATCTCCTTTATTCGGAGAAGCACGAGGCTTCACCCTCACGTTATGTATGGGGGAGGGCTTGTAAATATATATACAAACGAAATCGTACGCACAGAGCACCTCGTGTGGTATAATAGGTAGTAAACCGGATTAACAAATGATTTTCAGTGAGTTCGATTCTCACTGGGTGCACCATACTTCTGTCCTTGTACCTCAACTAACCAAATATACAGACACAGAAAGATAGAGATAAGATCGGGGTAAATGAAGGTAGATAGTGAAATATGACGCTGCATGGTCTTCCAACTACTCCGCATTAGCCTACCGCGCGATTTGAGCACAAGGCCATGCTTGGTTAAACACCTTAGTTTTGCAGCTCTAATGAGAACGTTAATAAATTTTGATCTAGAGAGAGAGAAATAAAAATTGCTTCAAAAAGAAAGAGAGAAAAAAAATCACTATAGGCCTACCTTGGTCACGTGACTGGTTTCTTTCCCTTGAGGATTTATTTTTTCTTCATTTTTTTCTTCTTAGCCTTGCTAATGTTTGTCCAATCGAGGCTGCTTATCCGTCCTCAGTGTTTTCTAGGCTATAAAAAGAAAACAAAAACACGTCCATTGGTTTCTATTGTTCAATACACACTTTCAAAGACAAACACATGTTTATATATATATATATTTTATAGATATATATGCAGGGTTAGTTTTTAAAAAACCCAGAATTTCTTAATTATCCTCATGTGTACACGTTCAAGCCTTCTTGGCCCCCCTTTTTTTTAACAGACATTTTGATACACCCACACGAGGTACCTTCTCTCCCATCTGGATCCTGATATAAGAAAAAACGCCAAAAAGGCTTGAACGTATACACATGAAGGTCATCAAGAAATATTCAGAGTTTTCTTAACAAATAATTTTAAATAATAACTTACTGACAAAATATAAAATAGATATATTTACACCTTTTCCATGCTTCCAATATAACCAAAAAACGTTTCCCAACAACATTCATCACATGGATATTTACAAAGAACCATAAGCGAACTCTCTAACACCATTAGAGAGTTCGCGTGTGTGTGTTAGACTAAAACACATACATTATATATATGTGTGTGTGTGTGTGTGTGTGTGTGTGTTGAAAAGAGAAATAAAGGAAAGAAAGTATAGAATGGAAAAATAGAATTATTTTAATTAATTTAACTCACACGTGTTTTGGTCAGAAGTATATCCATGTGTACATTATAAAAAAAATAAGGATTTACTCTGAGGAATGTCGATGTTTCTTTGTTGTGCTGAACATTTCTATATTTTTTCTATTATTATTATTTTATTTCATTTTGTAATTTAAAAATAATAATAAATAGAATAATGTACACATGGATAAACTCCTGACTGAAACACGTGTAAGTTAAACTAATTAAAATAATCCTGTTTTATCCATTCTATACTTTCTTTCCTTTATTTCTCTTTTCAACATACCGGATTCACTTCCATTTTCAATTCACACACACACACACACATATATATTATATATATATATATATATATAAAAGGAAATAACAGTAAAGTCCAACAAATTGTAATTAAAAGTTTAGGAATAAAACATAAAACACAAACTTCATTCAATTGATATTTTGCCTTTTATGAAATATCAATTGAATGTTGTTATTTGTGTTTTATATTGCTGTTATTCTTCAACTTTTAATTATATATATATATATATATATATATATATATATATATTATATATATATATATATATTTATTGTGTGTGTGTGTGTGTGTTTCCTCTGAAGAAGGAGAGTCGTATCTCCGAAATATTAGAATGAAATAAAAGGAAACTTAACATACCACAAACTGAGTTTCTTATATATTTCACACCCCATGTTTCACATTAAATGTCAACTAATATATATTATAGACATTAATATATAACATATATACTAATATAATATACACACAATCAGAACCAGACTCACTATATATATATATATATATATATATATATATATATATATTATATATTATATATATAGGCTTAAAATCAAATAAAATATAACGTACTCTGTTATATTCAACTTCAAAATTAAACATACATAACATATATACTAATATGATACATACACGCACTAAGAGAACCAGACTCACAGATATATTATATATTATATATATATATATGCGCTTAAAATCCAATATGATATATCGTACACTTGTTATATTCACCTTCTAAATGATAGTCATCCTGTGTAGTAAAACCATTTTTAAGAGTGTGATCAATCAGGACTGTTGGTATAAAAATGAGTTCTCACACCACCACCAAAAACCACACAGATAAATAATTACTTCCTTTATATTCATAAGTGCATACCCATCATTTATGTACCCCCACCCCCCTGGCGGGATACTTGTGTATTGTCCACAAGAGCCAGTCGTCAGTATACGACCACAGGTAAAATTCGTGATTAGCCTTTGTCAAGGCTGATTGTAGGTGTAGCAGCTTTTTAGTTCATTGGAGGGGTTGGGATGTCACTTTCGGCGCTAGTTCGACTAGCTAGCTCAGCAGGAGAGCTATTACTAAAACTTTGCTTAGTATGCCAACCAAAGGCCTCATGCTGTTCACGGTATCTGGTGTTGTTTAAGTGGTCACCCACCTAATAATGAACATACTCATCGCTGCTTAACTTTAATTGATCCAGAGGATACCCGTACTTTTTAAACGGATATATATATATGTGTGTTGTGTGTGTGTGTGTACCTATACGTATATAACTATGCATACATTCGTATATATGTATAAATATATGTAAGTTAATCCTTCTCTATATACGAATGAATATAATATATATATATATATTTATATATATAATATATATATTATATATACATGTGTATTCATATTGTGTGTGTGTATATATATATATATACACACATGTGTGTTTATATTGTGTGTGTGTATACACACATATATATATGTGTTTATATTGTGTGTATATATATACATATGTGTGTTTATAGACATATGTGTTTTTAATTGTGTATATATATACGCATGTGTTTATATTGTGTTTTATATTATATAACATATATATATATATATATATATATTATATATATACACATGTGTGTTTATATTGTGTGTATATATATACATATATATACATGTGTGTGTTATTATTGTGTGTATATACATACACATATTTATATTGTGTATATACATATACATATGTGTGTTTATATTGTGTTATAATACATATATATATGTGTGTGTGTTATATTGTGTGTATACATATACATATGTTTATATTTGTGTATTACATATACATATGTGTGTGTGATTTATATTGTGTGTATACATATATGTGTGTGTGTGTTTATATTGTGTGTATACATATATATATGTGTTTATATTTTGTGTATACATACATACATATATAAATATATTTGTCAATAACATTGTTTCCACATTTATTTGACTTAATTTGAGATATTTTGAAACAAAATTCAATAAGAAATGAGGTAAATAAGCAATCTAAAGTAACTAATTAAAAAACAAAAACAAACAAACAATGGAATATATATATATATATATATATATATATATATACCAAGAGAAACAATCCTTTAAGGATGAACAATAAGAGTAAATGTTATTTCGAATTCAATTAAATTGTATTAGTAGAATGTCTCAACAAATAACAACTGTGTCTAGTGTATGACTATATCGTCTGGTTAGGTTCAAATTCTGGAGTTCCAGAGAGTGTGGAGTACTCCTTCATTGTTACACCTCCCAGGTTGCCTCTGACCCTGAATGGTAGTACCTCTTTAGTTTCGTGCCATACCCAGGCCATCACTTTTCGTAGTTTATTACATATAGGGTGATTTATCTAATGCAGTTTGGAAAGAAATTATGTTTTATCAGAGAAGATATAAAAACAAAGTTAAACATTATCATAAAAAATTACTCCCAGGTCCACTCTGACCGGAGTGGTAGTACCTGTTAGGGTCCCATCTATGGGCCAAATAGATAAGTATATGAAAATTATTTCTACTAATCTATTAATAGACATGTATTTAAATAAACAATAAGATCTATTCATTAAATAACCCCAAAGAGTTGGTATGCCATTAAACACCAGTCAACCAAAAGAAACGAATAGGGTTCATTATGTTAACGGTAGTTATTTATTGGGTTCCCCACGAGGCAAAAATATGTGAAACAAGGTCGTTTCAGTGTGGGGGTACCCGGCAGGAATGGAGACACCCGCAGGGTGGGGACAGAAAATTGTTTAGTTAGGTCGACATTCCCCTTCCGGGGCGCCGAGCAATAATTCAGCCTATACCCCTTTTAGACGAGGGGGTTAGGTACTGTCTGCGTTGAAAGCACCCTGAACTAAGGGTGTATTAAAACTCACCCCCTCCTGCGCGAGGTAAGAGTACCTGTTGAAAATCATGAATAATAATTGTACGAATTGGAATTCCGAGTAAACATTCTCGGATGAATTGTTGTCGACTTCTATTCTATTTTAAAAAAAGTAGTGAATAGATAACAATATATATATATATATAATATAGTATATATACACTTTTGATATATATACATATATATACACTTTTGACACACCTTGTATAGTAATATATCATATATATACACTTTTTGACACACCTTTATATATATATATATACATTATATATACACTTTTTGACACACATTGTATATATATATATACATATATATTACACTTTTTGACACACCTTGTATTTATATATATACATATATATAAACTTTTTGTTTGACACACCTTGTATATATATATACATATATATACACTTTTTGACACACCTTGTATATATAATATACATATATATACACACTTTTTGACACACCTTGTATATATATATATATATATATATATATATATAACACTTTTTGACACACCTTGTATATATATATATACATATATTATATTATACACACTTTTTGACACACCTTGTATATATATATATACATATACATATATATACACTTTTGACAACCTTGTATATATATATATTATACATATATATATATACACTTTTTTGACCACCTTGTATATATATATATATGTACATACATTTTTAACACACCTTGTATATATGTACATACATTTTAACACACCTTGTATATATATACATACACTTTTTGACACACCTTTTATATATATATACATACATTTTTAACACACCTTTTATATATATATATACATACATTTTAACCCACCTTTTATATATACATACATTTTTAACACACCTTTTATATATATATATATACATACATTTTTAACACACCTTTTATATATATATATATACATACATATATAGATATGTGTTAAGAAAATATATACATATGTGTAAAAAATCGATACTTTTTTTTACCTTGTGTGTATATATTATATTATATCTTTTATTCAGAAAAAAATAACGTTCCATACATTGTTCATTTCTACTTGGCAAATAGAGCTTCAAACTCGATACTTTCATGTATATATATATATATATATATATAATATATATATATATATATATATATATATGTTATAATGTGTTCATGTATTTTAAACAAGATGCACTCATATCTACATTAAATGACAAGCCTTTGAAATCAGTAGACTAGTTCAAACACCTAGTAGTAATATCTCATCTACAGAAAGTGATGTCAATAGACACATAGGAAGCATAGACTGTTTTAGACAAATTATTGATCATGTGGAAATCTATTGTCTCTCATCAGAGAAAACGGAATTTTTCCAAACTGAAGCTTTATCAGTACTACTGTATGGCTACACTTAGACGTTAATGAAACCCTTGAAGAAAAAATATCGATGAAGCAGCACTACAGAAAACACAGAAACCCACAAGAAAACAGCTGTATGGCCACTTACTTCCTATCACACAACTCATCCAAGTAAGACGAGCAAGAAATGCTAGACACTCTTTGATAAGTAAGGACGAACCCACTAAGAGACCTTCGCCTGTGTATATCTATATATAGACATACTAGTGTTGGCTGACCTGCAAAAAAATACATCCAATAACTATGTACCGACACTGAATGCCATGCTGAGGACTTGCCAGTAGCGATGGTGCCGAGAGTGTCATGGGTATCCGTGCTGTCAGCATGACTTCATGATGATATTTGAGAAAAGATGTGGGTTACTTTTTAAAATGTGGGTGGTTTGATTTACATTAAGGCTAACATTGCCCGGTCGTGAAAAGAACAAAGTTGATAGAACCAGAATCCTAACCGAGAATAAAGTTTTGGAGCATTAGGAATTGTGGAATCACCCCTTCGTTGCCATTACTCCCAGGTCCACTATCCCTGTTTAGGGTCTCATCTATGGGTTAAATAGATCTGTTTGAAGATTATTTGCATTAGATAGGAATACTTGAAACCATATAATAATGTGTAAATTATTTGTATTAATAATAGTAACTTGAAGTTATAATTGTTTACTAAGTATTATAGTTAAGAGTTACTTGAAACCATATAAACCATATTATTGATATTAAGTTGAAACACTTGGAACCATATAACTGTGAGTAAATGATTATTATTAAATTTGAATCGTTACTTTAAACCATACAATTACTTGAAATCTTATAATTGTGTATAGTTTATAAGTATTAGATAAGAATACTTGAAACAATTCTGTATAGATTATTCGTATTATGTAAGAATACTTGAGACCCTATAACTGTGCAAAAACAAAGGCAATCTTTAAAAAATACAATGGATTATTTTAAATACAGTTGTGATTGCAAGCATTTAGTAATGAATAGTGTCGGCATTAATTAACCCATTAGGAGTTGTTATGCCGTTAAACAAATAATCAAACAAACCTATAGACAAATTGTGGTATTTTACATAATAATATATAGTTAATTTCTATCTCTTTCGTGTTAAAGGGGACTAGCAGACCATTACTAATGAATAATTTTTGATCGTTAATAAGTAATATATATATTATATATATTATATTTATATATATAATATATATATATATACGTATTTATATTGGTTTGTTGGTTGGTTTTGAAGCGCTGTCACAAAAATGCGAGTGTTAAAGAAAAAAAGAGGTAACTATGATGTTTTTTGCAATGCTATCGGCCGCCAATGCGCCTCCAGGCGGCGTGTGGCATTTTATTCCTTATATTTGGATGAATTCCCATCATAAATCGAG
>CM042166.1:11982577-11998644 GCA_023376005.1 Doryteuthis pealeii | reverse complement strand
ATAATTTACTCTGCTGAGGTAGGACATATCAAACCGGGTAAGCCACAACTATAACAGCACAAAAAAAAACTAATTAAATAAGGGTTACTGACAATAAATTTACTTGCTGCTAAACATGTTGGCTGTCTTTTGAAAACTTAAAGTCAAATTCTAAATTTTGCCCCCATCCCACCTCACCAAAAAAAAAAAAAAAACTATTAAATAAGGTACTGACAATTTTAAATTTACTTTGCTGCTAACCATGTGGCTTGTTCTTGCAAAAAACTTTAAAGTCAAATTCTAAATTTGCCCCCATCCCCCTCACCAAAAAAAAAAAAAAAAGAAAAGAAAAAGAAAACAACAACATTTATCTCTGCTACGTTCCTGTTGTAAATTACTAGCAAAGCATTTCTATACAAAAATCACTACAATGCATTTTTACTGTAAAATCTCTTAGAATGCATTTTAGTAGTAAAATTACTTACACTGAATTTTTATAGTAAAATCATCAGTAGAGTATTGCAAATGATCTTACCATAAAAATACTGAGTATTTTTTTATAGTAGGATAATTTACAATGCATTTTTCTATATAGTATATTAAATGCTTTCATTACCTATTACGTCAATAAATATGTTTTAATTAAACTGAATGAATGTTTTGAAGTCTGTGTGTAATATTCAAACCCACGATACGAGCAGTTACGTAAACTGCTAGTATAGGTTTCTCCTAAGTAAAATAAAATAAAATAAATAAATAAATCATCGGAAGGGTAGGCACATAGTCCGGTGGGATTGTCGGTAGACAGGATGGTAGGAAAACGAGTTAAATAAAAAAAAAAAAAGGTGGGCTTAAATTACCGAGACTGCGTACAGAGAAAACGAAGGGTAAGTTGATATGTTTTGGTAACCAAGCATGAGAGGGAGCAAATAGAGATAGGTGGGCTGAGACGTAGACAATTTCGAAAGATGAGAGGTAGGCACAAACTGACAAGACAGTAAAGGCTAGGCGCTGGCTGGCTGGCTGGTAGACCCACAGGTCGCCCAGCCCCGACAAGTAGTCAGCGCTTATTGTGGGCTACGATCGACTAGATAGATAAAGACAACGAAAGCAAGTCCGCCATTATGGACGAAAATCATTGGTGAATGTATTGGCTGCTTGTAGCTAAACAGAGTGAGAGAAAAAAAAATAATAATAATAGCGGAAATATATATATATATATATATATATATATATTATATATATATATATATATATTAGAATTTATATGAAAATGGTTTAATTAAAATTGCTATAAAAATTTATAAATACAGAAAAAGAGGAAAGAGGGAATTTTCGTACGAAATTCTTTTTTTGAGGGGATGGGGGGGGGGTGGTGATCCTAAAATACAGACAAGAACAGTTCGATTGAAAATGAAAGAAAAAAGGGTAAACTTACAAATCGGTCGGAAAATTAAAATGGCCCAGAAAAAACAGAACCCAATTTATTTATTTATTTCCCCATTAAACTAATCCTAAACCCCAATCCTAAACCCGCCTTGTTAAAATTAGCAGTTTTATTACAAAAGTGTGGGTTCTGTTTTTTCAGGGTCACCCTGTATATAATGTGACCCAGAAAAAGTAGAACTCAAATTATTTATTTATTTTCCCATTAAACTAACCCTAAACCTCCTTAGTTAAAATTAACAGTTTTATTACCAAATTTGCAGGTTCTGTTTTTTCTGGGTCACTCTAATTTTCCGACCGATTTGCAAGTTTAGCCAATATCATTAATACAGGAAAGGAGGAAATTTTCGTACAAAATTCTTTTTGGGTGGGAAGGGAGTGATCCTAAGATAACAGACAAAATAGTTCGATTGAAAGTGAAAGAAAAAAAATGTCAGAATAAATTATGTACGTGCGTGTTTGGTTAGTTGTTTTGTTTTGTTTTTACGGCATATCAACACTTATCGCGGATATTTTAATGCCGAATCAACTCGATTTTATAAACAAAGGACTAAGGTTGCTTACAGTACGTGCTGATGCTTATGTGATAACTAGTGATGCCCAATCTGCCTTATCAAATCCCCCACCCCCTATATTTAACACAATGAATCTTGAATAAAGGTTAATATTATCTTCAAAATGTAAACCATTAAAAAAGAAACATTACAAAAAAAAAATTATGATTTTTTAGAAAAAATTCAGTTTACGAAAATAATGAAAAATTATGAACGAAAACAATGTTTACATTTTTGTAGCATTAAATCAATTGAAATTTAACGTAGCCAAGAACAAGTAACGACTACCGGCTTTTTAAACCAATTCTATGAAAAATCAACTAACAGTCAAATTTTCACGAAAATTTCGGTAATTATTCACCTGTTGATGAAATTATGTTTTAAAAAAGTTTTTTTCCTAAAATATATTAGGGAGAATATTTTTTACGAGGTCTCCCACCACCTCCCGTTTTATTTCATGAAATCTGAGAAAATGAACCGATAAATAAGATTTTTTAATTTGTTTCTATAAAGATGATAGTATATAAGAGATTTTATAAGTTTTTATACGGATATTTTTAGCTAAAAAAAAAAAAAAAAAAAAAATAATAATTCTGAATTCTGCTAAAAATGTCTAATTTGACATAGATGTGTATATGTACAATGCACATATAAGTGTTATATATATAATATATATATTATATATATATATATAATAAATGTATTTATATACATGTAAGTGCGCGTATATATATATACATATAAGTGCACAGATATATGCGTATGTATACCTGTATATATATACATATATATGTATATGCACAAACACATATATATATACATGTATATACACACATATATATTATATATATATATATATTACACATGTTATTACACATATATATATATATATATATACACATGTATATACACACACTATATATATATACACATGTTATATACACATATATATGTATATACACCACACATATATATATACACACACATATATATATACACAGTATATATATACACACATATATATATCACACATATATATATACACATGTATATACACATATATATGTGTATATACACATATATATATATACATGTATATATATATACATGTATATACACATATACATGTATATACACATATACATGTATATACACATATATGTGTATATACATATATATATATATACATGTATATACACATATGTATATGCACAAACACATATATATACATGTATATACACATATATCTATACATGTATATACACAAACACATATATATACATGTATATACACATAAATCTATACATGTATATACACATATATTTGTGCGTGTACATATGTGGATGACACTGTTGGAAAAGCAAGGACGAACTCATAAACGATTTTCTCCTGTGGAAGCCAAAACATGGACATAGTGTATACCGCCCAGCAAAGGCGTACATTGATCAGCTTTGCGAGGATACTGGATGCTGCGCAGAGAACCTCCCTGTGATAATGAATGATAGAGAAGTTTGGCGAGAGAATGTCATGGATATTTCGTGCTAATTGCGTGACCTGATGATATATATATGTGTGTGTGTGTGTGTGTGTGTGTGTGTTCGTATATAAGTCTGTTAGAATTGGACAAATGATACTACAATAAATAATGATATAAGTCGTTCGAAAATAAAGAATAAATAAAGATTAGCTTTAGATTTCTGTGACCGGTAGCCTAATTAGCAAAGCAGCTGCTCCGGATAAGTGAGCCCTCACAGGAAATGGGTTGCAGGTTCAAATACCCGCAAAAATTGGGTTTTTCTTTCTCTATTTCCCATCTGCTGCGCTAACCCAGCAACTGAACGCACAACTATTGGCCGGTGTGACTCATTTTTTTTTGCTCTAGAGCAGGAGCATTAAACTTTAACAGAGTCCAACTTAACTTTTTCTTTCTCATCTATTTTGGTTTCAATTACCTGCAGCCAACCGCCACTCCGGCAGAAATAAACAAAAGTCTTACTTAACAATTGCCCAAGATTGATTGATTTTAGCGGCATGTCAACCGATCCAGGGTTATTTTATGCCAAACAGTAGGTTGTGAGGGATGATAAAATTTATTGTGATGTAGTTTTCAAGGACTTTTCTATATTCTGACAGGGTATTCCTTAACTTGTTCCTCGTAAATTCCTACCATAAAATAAACTGAACCCTCATTTTATTTCCGTGTTTTTGCAATAAATGTTTTATTTTTATTGCACCCGTTATTTTATAATACGGAATATATTTCATTTATTCATTTTAATATTCACTTCAATGTGTATATTCTAAAAGTTTTTATTTTGTGAGAGTGGTTAGTTTTAAAGTGGGGGCTCGTTTTACAATTTAGGCATAAATTGGATCCTCCTTTTATGACCGTAATTTTTTTTTTTCATCGACGATGATTAAAATCTGACATTTTTATTTTAGAGTACCAAAGCAAAAAAAAAAAAAATATATATAAATAAATAAATAAAAAATTAACGACAAAAAGTAATCTTCAACTTTTTACTCGTAAATTCCTACCACAAAATTAGGTTTGGACATTATCTGAGCCAAGCCTAATTTTATGGTAGGAATTTACGAGTAAAAAGTTGAAGATTACCTATTGACAGTAGGTTGTTTGCAGTTGTTTATTGCTAAGTGGATTGGAAATCACTTTAAGGGATAAGTTTATTGGATAAAGTTCAAGTTTGTTATAAGTGATAGTTTGGTAGAAAGTTTTTTTAAACAATTTTTATAAACAAATTTTGTCCTATTTAACCCATAGATGGGACCCTAACAGGTACTACCACTCCGGGTCAGAGTGGACTTGGGAGCAATGGTGATGAAGGGGTGCTCCACAATCCACAGACCTCCAGAACTAGAACCTCACCATCAGTTAGAGTTTAACGTCCTACCCAGGACAAGGAGACCCCCAGCCACCGGGGATGGGGGCAGGCATATACTGAAGTGCGTGTATCCCGTCGGCGTTCCTCTTAAGGCGCCTCAGGCACAGGGCAATAAACCCAGCTCTGTCCCTTTTACGATGAAGGAAATAAAAGATATGTCAAGATGAAGCCACATCTATATATTAATACGCTCGTTCCTTAATTTTCCAACTGTTATCATCTTACAACACCCTCTGGTTAGAAATGAGACCATCTAATTCGTCCAAGTTGAAATCCAAAAATGTAAATCCTGATTTTCTGATGTTGCTTATCTGCCGAATTCTTATTTCTTATGAGTGTCATCACCTCAGCTAAATAATGGATCATTCCGTTTTTATTGTAAAGAAATAAAAGGAAGAAAAAGGACATGCTATATAGAAAAATATTATGAGAGAGAGAGAGAGACAGAGAGAGAGAGGGGGAGAGAGAGGGGGAGAGAGGGAGAGAGAAGGGGCGATAAGACTAATATGTTTCAATCGAACATAATGAAAAGAAAGAAAGATAGAAGAAGAAAAAAGAGCGAGAGGAAGTTAAATCAAGATTATCATACTTTTTACATATTGAGCTATTGCGAAATAGCTCTTAAGTAAACATATCACACGTTGTAATAATTAAATTGTCATACTCTAGTATATCCACAGGACCTGCTATTTTTTTTTATTTATAAACAACACTTAGTAATGAAAAAAAAGATACCATATGCTAAATTTTACGTTAAAAACGAATCTCCACTCTGTCACGTGACCTCTATTACAGTAAAGCGTGATTTTGTTTTGAAAGGTTAACATGTCTATTTCTCTGAATGTTTGAGATGAAGCTTGATGATTAGTATTATCTGCGTTATTCGGACTATTGTCTTATCTTCACTGTTATATGTACAACGTTTCGGCCGATATGCCCTCCGGCCTTCTTCAGGTATTTCTTGTCGTAATCGGGAACCTTCTTGTCGTAATCGGGAGCCAACACGGAACTTTGAAACTAACCCTTTATTCAGTCCATGGGGGTATCCTGTTCTCATTCCGCTAATCATAGCTGGGGTAGGAGTTGTGTTAATTATTTTTCTATGTAACTGCCGCCTGTCAGGATTGAACCTGGAATCCAGAGATAACTGTCACTTGGGAGATTCCATCGGTGTAGCTCAGTCGGTAGAATGTCCGGCTAGGAATCCAAGGTTCATGGTTCGGTACCGGCCCTCGCCAACTCAGTGTATGAGTAGCCCAGGGATCTGTGCGGTAAAGTGAGATGATGGTAGGTGTGGCACCCCACCTCAGACGCTAAAATAATCTCCTTGGTCTAGCGCTAGTGAAAAGGGGATAGACTCCCTCGCTGTATGGCTTATACCAATATTAGGCCGCCTGATTGACAGAATTGGTGTACAGGCGAAATTTGTTTGAAATTATATATATATATATATATATATATATTATATATATATATATTGATTGTGTGTGTGAACGTTGTTTTTTTTCGTATTATGAAGCATGGAAATGAACAAGTGAATAGAAACAAAAAAAAAAACAATTAAAACAGAGTTTCAATAATTCGATTTATTCCGATATTTCGGGGGAACATTCACCCTTTGTCAAGGTGTGTATGTATGTATATATATATATATATATATATATATATATATATGAATGAAGGTTATATGATAACTGAGGGTGATGTTTTGAAAAAGTAAAATAATTTTAATTTTAGAATTTTCCCCCAAAATATGAACTCTGCATTGTTAGAGATTTGTTTTCAAGCAAAAAATTAAATCCAAATTAATTGTTTTGTGTCTATTCAACAGGGCGGCAAATCAAAACAGGGATTGTTTCAGGCTTGAAAAGAGGTCTGTCATCAAATGTTTGATGGGTGAAAAGTGAAAACCATGTGAAATTTACAAAAGAATATATAAATGTGTACGCAGAAGCAGGTTTTGGTAAAAAAAAAAAAAAAAAAAAAAAAAAAAATCACAAATTGGTCAAACATGGATTTACCCCAATGAGCTTGGGTGGGAACACACTTTCTGGTAAAGAAAAAGTGCCCAGGCGCAGCAGTCAGTAAAAAGTGTTATGCTGACAATATTGATTTCCATTAAAACTGTGCAACTGTAAACAGTTCTTCCTATTCGTATCTACTAAATGATCCTCTCTCACACACATACATTCTTGTTGGTAAGGTGAAGCACCACACCTACTATCAGCTTATCACTTTACCTCACAGATCTGGTTACCCAACCTGTGCTACTCATGCGGGGACCATTATCGAATCCAGAACCTTTATGTTACGGATGGTACCAAGATTTTTCCAAGAGTGAAAAAAGAATTTAAAACCACATTAATACAATCTATTATAATTTTCAACCAAGATATAGAAATAGAATTTCGGATTTAAAAGAGTGTCATGCCTATAAGGAAAGAGGAAACAGAGAAACAAAGGGGAACACTTCGGAGAAAACGAAAATTACAAATACCAGGGAATATAGGAAGTGGACACCATCAAACTAATGGAGATGAAAGGTACCTCAAAAGAACTAGAATCTTTCTAAAAACCGAAGGTTAAAATCTAACCCAAGCAATATTTCAACACTATCCCTTGTAAGATACTCTGGGCCCTTATTAAACTGGACCAGAGAGGAACTAAAAGATATGAACCATTGAACAAGGAAGTCTTTTTTGGCCTTTCACAAATCTTACAGAAAATATCTAGCTGTTGGGAAACTTTTGTGTATTCTTATATTTTTACGACTGCTGGTATGTAGGTATTTAGTCAGCCTGTTTGCCATGGGTAGAATGAGATACAATGTCGCAAGTATGAGGTATTATAGCGAGGATTGAACTCACTATTCACTAATAATGGATCTGCGAGACGAGTTTGCTAACCATTACACTATGGGTTAGATCAAGGGTTATCAAACTTTTGAATCTGTAGACCTTTACAAGAATTTGATTGACCTATCATGGACCGCCACCTTATATACCAAAGTGAACCTTAAAGTTGGTTGGAAGGCTTAAGTACCTTCCACGTGTGGTACGCTTATAACTACTGGAAATATACCGACTAAGAGTTGTGAAGAGTAACAGACGGATGTTTATTATATGAGCATGTGGAGAAGATACATATAACAGAAATACAAAGAAGATATAATAAAGAACACATTCATGAATAGAGATACAATAAGGAGGTATACAAGGGATACATAAATGTACATATAGAAGTTATGGAGAGTCCGTAAAGCAATGTCACTTACTAACGTTGTGTTGGGGGTGAAGCCCCACACAAGAAGGGTGTAGACATAAATGTCTAACCAATGTGTGTTGGTGGAGTCCCGGAGACAAAGGCGGATTCAAAGTTGGTGCCTCCCTGCTTTAATAGTTTGGGACGCCTATCGGTGAAAACCTTAAACACAAGAGAAGATAACTCTTCCAGCCAAACAAGGGCGGATCATCCCTACACAACCGATTATATAATTAATGAATTCCGCACAAATGTTTATGCATAACTGTTAATTAAACAGTAAAGTAAATATAATATGTAAAAAAAGAGCTGCAAATATTTATTATTAACTTTATAACTTACCAAGGAAGCACATTTTATTATGTGATGGGTGAAGATGACGTTTGATAAGTTCATGGATATTGGGCTTAAACTTTTGTAAGTATATCAACATGAGCATGTTTTACCTTGTGGAAGACCCCTTGTAGACACCCAAATATTTAGAAACCCCCTGAATTGTTGTATAGACCCTAGGGGGTTTATGTAGACCATTTTGAGAAACTCTAGTTTAGATAGTAACACTACTGTTCTTTTACAATTGATTTTCGATACACGGTCTCCTGAAGATCGACAACATAAAATTATGAGTATTGAGTTTCTAACCCGTTTTGTTTTATTTCAGAGTTGAAATATATATTATATATATATATATATATATATATATATATATATATATATATATGATTTTGGTACAACTGAATTTGTATACAAGTTTAAATGATAACATACTTTATTTGGTGATTAGCTAATTAAACGAATTATTTTAAAAGGAGGTGAAAGAAGATACAGAAACTTAAGGGCCCTTTCGACCGGTGTATTTTCAAACGTTCTACAAACTGATATATATATATATATATTATATATATATATATATATATATATTGGGAGAGTATGTGCTTAATTGGAGTCGTACCTAATTTTAAAGTTAATTAGTTAATAATTAATTAATTAGGTGGGCATACCTATTCAAATATAAGGCTTAAACAAATCGAGAAAAATCGGCTTAAAAAGCCATATCAAAGCACATCGTTTGTGTATTTACTTCTCATATATATATATATATATAATATATATATATTATATATATATATATATATATCCCAGCTATGGGTAAACTAGTTCTAATACTGTTCTGCAATTATGGTTTGGGCATTAAATAACCCACAAGAAAAAACAATAACATCTGAACAAGGAAATTGATGACAATACATGAGGCGTTATACTCGAGAGATAACATTGACAAACACCAAAGTGTCAAGGCTATTCATTGATTACCCAACCAGGCAAATGTGACACAAGGTCGAGTAACATAGGAATGGAATCAGTGGGATTAAAATGCTTAAAATTCCGTCAGTATTGCCCTTAAATGGCGCCCCAGGCACAGTGCAATAAATCCAGCCCTGCCCCGTTTTAGGCAAGGAAGATAAGTGTTGTCTTAGAGGGGTTGAACCCCAGGAACCAAAAGATAATACACTTTGATCTTACATTAGGGCTATGCAGCTATTGTCAAAGAGTCAAGATAAAGAAGAGGGAAATGATTGCGTGGATGCAACAATGCAAGGGTTCGAGGAATATACAAAAAGTGTACAGAGAAATTTATTACAGCAGCTAGTAACAGCAATAAGAATAGAAATGGCGGTGTTGTTATAGTATGTGGTCTACCTTTTTGATTCCGTTATAGTATGTGGCCTACCTTTTTGATTCTGGTATAGTATGTGGCCTACCTTTTTGATTCTGGTATAGTATGTGGCCTACCTTTTTTGATTCTGGTATAGTATGTGGCCTACCTTTTTGATTCCGTTATAGTATGTGGCCTACCTTTTGATTCTGTTATACTATGTGGCCTACCTTTTTGATTCTGGTATAGTATGTGCTACCTTTTTGATTCTGTATAGTATGTGCCTACCTTTTTGATTCTGTATATACTATGTGGCCTACCTTTTGATAGTATGTGGCCTACCTTTTTGATTCTGGTATAGTATTGGCCTACCTTTTTTATTCTGGTTATACTATGTGCCTACCTTTTGATTCTGGTATACTATGTGGCCTACCTTTTTTTTGATTCTGGTATAGTATGTGGCCTACTTTGTGATTCTGGTATAGTATGTGGCCTAACCGGGGTTTGAATGTGTCCTACCTCAGTAAGAGTATATTTATAGATATAAGTTGTAGGCAATTTATAGAAACTAATTATTTTTCACATATATTCAATTTCAAGAAATTGAATTCAGTCATAAGCTGTGTATAGTAATTAAGAATAATTAAAAAAGAATTTATCCATAATTTAAATGAATCAGAAATCTATTTAATTCTAAAATATTCTAAAATTCTGAAATAGGGTTAGGGGTTAGGGCTAGCAGTTATTATTATAACCTTATAATATGCATTTTATGGTAGGCCACATACTATAAGAGAGACATGATTTCGTAGGCCACATTCAAAAGGTAGGCCACATACTATAATGGTGCCGAAAAGGCACAAAGGCAAACAAATCAATGAAAAAAAATTGGTAGAAAAAAACACATGAATACTTCAAGAGACAAAATAAAGAAATTGCACATGTACGTGGCTACGATAGGGACACCTGAACAGAGAAACTAAATCTCTACAAAAAGTTCCACAAAATATCACCATAAAGACTAATCCTGTCAAAGCAGAAATAAAAAATACACAGGAGAATAGAAACTGTAAGCTATGTGGTGACAGAGATAAAACAGTTAATCATGTAATATGTGAATGAAGCAAACTTGCACAAAAGGAATACAAAAATAGACATGACAGGGTGGGATAGGTGATCCATTATTTACCCATAGCTGGGGGAAAACAGATGGATGCATGCCTTTCTCAAGGGAATTACTGCAAAGTGGAACACAAACAGCCCCGTGCATAATTTGAACTTGCCTCACAGATTCCATTTTTTGTGACGATAACCGTTACGCTTTCGCGCCTTAAATCATCAATCTTAGATAGGAATACTTGCAATCATATAACTGTGTACAAATTATTAGTATTAGATATAGAATATTCGATACCATATAATGTTGTGCGAATTATTTGTATTAAAAATCAATTCTTGATATATAACGGTATGCAAACGGATAATTAAAGATGAATACAAAAAATGTATTTAAAAATTCAGTGGAAAATTAAAAATATAGTTATGATAAAACGATAAACGTTATGCTAAGCATGACTCCACATGTTTAAAAGCGGAGGGTACACAGTGAGAATCGAACTCACTAATGTTTAAAAGCATAACTCGGTGAGTATTGAGCTCAATGGTCTGTCCCAATCAATGGTCCACAAAGATCATACATGTATATATAATGTAAATGTGTATGTCTGGAAGAGAGAGAGAGAGAGAGAGAGAGAGAGAGAGAGGAGAGAGAGAGAGAGAGAGAGAGAGAATGTGTACCAATCATTGCTCCACAAAGATCATATATATATAATAATATATATATATATATAATATAATGTATATCTGGAGAGAGAGAGAGAAGAGGGGGTGTTCCAGTCATTGTTTCCATAAAGATTATATATGCATTATATCATAGTGTGTATGTGTGGAGAGAGAGAGAGAAAGAGAGACAGAGAGTGAGAGAGGTAAAAGAGAGTGAGTATATATCATAGTGTGTATGTGTGGAGAGAGAGAGAGAGAGAGAGAGAGAGAGAGAGAGTTCCAATCATTACTCTACAAAGAGTGTGTATATGTGGAGAGAGAGGAGAGAGAGATGTCCCAATCATTGTTCCACAAAGATTATAAGTGTATATATCATAGTGTGTATGTATGGAGAGAGGGAGACAGAGACAGACAAATAGAGAGAGAGAGGGAGGGATAGAAAGAGTGAGAGTGAGAGAGAGATGTCCCAATCATAGTTCCATAAAGATTATGAATGTATATATCAAAGTGTGTATGTGTGGAGAGTGGAGAGAAAGAAAGAAAGAGACAGACAAACAAAGAGAGAGAGAGAGAGAGAGAGAGAGAGAGAGGAGAGAGAGAGAGTGGTGAGAGTGAGAGAGAGAGAGAGTGGTGAGAGTGAGAGAGAGAGAGAGACCGTCCCAATCATTGCACCACACAAGATTATAAATGTATATATCATAGTGTGTATGTGAGGAGAGAGAGAGAGAGAGAGGGGGGGAGAGTGAGAGAGTGAGAGAGATGTCCCAATCATTGTTTCACAAAGATTATGAATATATATATCATTAGTGTATTGTGGAGAGAGAAAGAGAAAGACAGACAAACAAAGAGAGAGAGGGGGGGAGAAAAGAGAGAGGGGAAAGAGAGAGATGTCCTAATCATTGCTCCACAAATATTATAAATGTATATAGCATAGTGTGTATGTGTGGAGAGAGGAAAAGAGAGACAGACAAACAGAGAGAGAGAGACAGAGAGAGAGAGGAGAGAGAGAGGGGGAGAGTGAGAGAGATGTCCCAATCATTGCTTCACAAAGATTATAAATGTATATATCATAGTATGTATGTGTGGAGAGAGAGAGAGACAGACAGACAGACAGATAGAGACAGAAAAACAAAGAATGAGAGAGGGAGAGAGAGAATGAGAGAAAGAGAGAGATGTCCCAATCATTGCTCCACAAAGATTATAAATGTACATATCATAGTGTGTATGTGTGGAGAGAGAGAGAAAGAGACAGATAAACAAACAGCGACAGAGACAGACAAACAGAGGGTAAGAGAGGGTAAGAGAGAGAGTGAGAGAGAGGTCCCAATCATTGCTCCACAAAGATTATAAATGTATATTCATAGTGTGTATGTGTGGAGAGAGAGAAAGACAGAGACAAACAAAGACAGAGAGAGAGAGAGGGGTGGCTGCATTTAATGAGTAATAAAAAAAAAAAAAAAGGTCTCATAAAGGAACGAAGGAGTGAGTACGGCCACGACATAACTTCGTCATGAGTAATAGTGTACGAGAGCGAATTAGCGAGTGTGTGTGTGTGCAATACGAGAGGCAGTAGTAGACACTATACATTCAACGAGACCGACCATATATCTTAGCCCCTGCTTCCCAACCCAACTGGGTTTTTTTTTTGTGTTTTTTTTGTTTTTGGTGAGTGCGCACGCGCGTGTGTGTATGTGTGTATAATGGTGGCAATAGAGAGGAGGGGGGCTCTTCAAAGTTTCTTTTTCTCTTTCTCTTCTCTACACCCCCCCCAACAACTCGCAACTGCTACAGGCAAAAAAAAATAAATAAAAATAAATAAATAAAAATCCCAAAGCTGAACTCCAGCCCACCATCAACTCGTTACACTGGTTTCTAAGCTTTCCAATTTCGTATTTATTTTTTCCTCTCAACCCCGACTACTACTACTACCACTACTACTACTACTACTGCTGCTAGAGTGTTCCGCGTTGTGTGGCTCAAGCTTGTTCTTTTGCTTTTTTGAAATAATTCCTTAGTTAAAAAAAAATAAAGAAAAAATGTTGGAAAGAGTTTGGAAGGCAGAGTATTAATCCCCGACAGAGAAATTAGAGTAGTAGTAGTAGTAGTAGTAGTATTAATAGTCATCGTAGTAGAGGTAGGTTTTGTTGTCTCTGCATTTGGGAATTACAATTTGCAACGAAAACACACAAATTGGCTTTGATTTTCCATTTTGAGGTTTCAAATATGCTTCATCTAATTACCTTTTCAGGGGCATTTATATATATATATATATATATATATATATATATATTCACATACATACAAGGGTTTTGTAATTTGCTTGAAGCATTGTTTTTATATTGGTTTGTTGGTTGGTTTTGAAGGCTATCACATGCAAGTGTAAAGAAAAAAGAAGGTAACTGTGGTGTTGTTTGTTAACCTGTGATTTATTCTCAATTGACAATAAATAACAGGTTAACAAACAACACCATTGTTACCTTATTTTTATTTTACACCAACATCGTGATAGCCTTCAAAACCAACCAACAAACGTAATATATATATATATATATATATTCTAAACTTGCAAATCGGTCGGAAAATTAGGGTGACCCAGAAAAAAACAGAACCCACAAATTTTGTAATAAGACTTAATTTTAACTAGGGGTGTTTAGAGTTAGGATTGGGGTTTATTGCAAAAACACGGACATAAAGTGGGGGTTCAGTTTATTTTATGGTAGGAATTTACGAGCAAATAGTCCTTCATTACCCTTTTTTCTGCATAAATAAAAAGACAAAGACCAAAAGGTGTGAGTAGAAGAAGAAAAAATATTTTTTAAGAATCTGACCGGGAAGATATATATTATATATAATATAAATCTTCGTGTAGATAAGTACGTTTGTTGAATGTATAAGTAGAAGATGCGATATAAGTGAAAGACAAAAACAAAAAAAACAACAAAAAAAAAAAACAAACAAAACAAAAAGATAAAATCTAGGTACATCAATAAATACGTAGCCTGATCATAAATAATTGTAAGAGTTAGATAAACCTAATCTCCTTTATTCGGAGAAGCACGAGGCTTCACCCTCACGTTATGTATGGGGGAGGGCTTGTAAATATATATACAAACGAAATCGTACGCACAGAGCACCTCGTGTGGTATAATAGGTAGTAAACCGGATTAACAAATGATTTTCAGTGAGTTCGATTCTCACTGGGTGCACCATACTTCCGTCCTTGTACCTCAACTAACCAAATATACAGACACAGAAAGATAGAGATAAGATCGGGGTAAATGAAGGTAGATAGTGAAATATGACGCTGCATGGTCTTCGAACTACTCCGCATTGGCCTACTGCGTGATTTGAGCACAAAGCCATGCTTGGTTAAACACCTTAGTTTTGCAGCTCTAATGAGAACGTTAATAAATTTTGATCTAGAGAGAGAGAAATAAAAATTGCTTCAAAAAGAAAGAGAAAAAAATCACTATAGGCCTACCTTGGTCACGTGACTGGTTTCTTTCCCTTGAGGATTTATTTTTTCTTCATTTTTTTCTTCTTAGCCTTGCTAATGTTTGTCCAATCGAGGCTGCTTATCCGTCCTCAGTGTTTTCTAGGCTATAAAAAGAAAACAAAAACACGTCCATTGGTTTCTATTGTTCAATACACACTTTTCAAAGACAAACACATGTTTATATATATATATATATATATATATATGCAGGGTTTGTTAAAAAACAAAAAAACAACACAGAATTTCTTAATTATCTTCATGTGTACATGTTCAAGCCTTCTTGGCCCCCATTTTTTATAACAGACATTTTGATACACCCACACGAGGTACCTTCTCTCCCATCTGGATCCTGATATAAGAAAAAACGCCAAAAAGGCTTGAACGTATACACATGAAGGTCATCAAGAAATATTCAGAGTTTTTTTAACAAATAATTTTAAATAATAACTTACTGACAAAATATAAAATAGATATATTTACACCTTTTCCATGCTTCCAATATAACCAAAAAACGTTTCCCAACAACATCCATCACATGGATATCTACAAAGAACCATGTGCGAACTCTCTAACACCGTTAGAGAGTTCGCGTGTGTGTGTTAGACTAAAACACATACATTATATATATGTGTGTGTGTGTTGAAAAGAGAAATAAAGGAAAGAAAGTATAGAATGGAAAAATAGAATTATTTTAATTAATTGAACTCACACGTGTTTTGGTCAGAAGTATATCCATGTGTACATTATAAAAAAAATAAGGATTTACTCTGAGGAAGGTCGATGTTTCTTTGTTGTGCTGAACATTTCAATATTTTTTCTATTATTATTATTATTATTATTATTATTATTTTATTTTGTTATTTAAAAATAATAATAGATAGAATAATGTACATATGGATAAACTCCTGACGGAAACACGTGTAATTTTAATTAATTAAAATAATCCTATTTTATCAATTCTATACTTTTTTTCCTTTATTTCTCTTTTC
>CM042166.1:11947577-11977577 GCA_023376005.1 Doryteuthis pealeii | reverse complement strand
ATTGCCCGGTTATGAAAAGAACCAGAATCCTAACCGAGAATAAAGTTTTGGAGCACTAGGAATTGTGGAATCACCCCTTCCTTGCCATTACTCCCAGGTCCACTATCCCGGTTTAGGGTTTCATCTATGGGTAAAATAGATCTGTTTGAAGATTATTTGTGTTGGATAGGAATACTTGAAACCATATAATCATGTGTAAATTATTTGTATTAATAATAGTAACTTGAAGTTATAATTGTATAATTATAATTGTTATAATTGTTTACTAAGTATTATAGTTAGGAGTTACTTGAAACCATATAACTATTAGCATATTATTGATATTAAGTTGAAACACTTGGAACCATATGACTGTGAGTAAATGATTATTATTAAATTTGAATCGTTACTTTAAACCATACAATTACTTGAAATCTTATAAATGTGTATAGTTTATAAGTATTAGATAAGAATACTTGAAACAATTCTGTATAGATTATTTGTATTATGTAAGAATACTTGAAACCCTATAACTGAGCAAAAACAAAGGCAATCTTTAAAAAATACAATGGATTATTTTAAATACAGTTGTGATTGCAAGCATTTAGTAATGAATAGAATGTCGGCATTAATAACCCATAAGGAGTTCGGTCTTTACCGAAAAAATAAACCGAATTAAAACCTAGACAAATTGTGTATTTACATTTTAGAATATATATATATTAATATATATAATATATAATTCATCTCTTTCGTGTAAAGGGAGCTAGCAGATCATTACTATGTAATATTTTGATCCTTTAATAAGTAATATAATATATATATATATAATATATATATATATATATTTGGTTTGTTGATTGGTTTTGAAGGCTGACACAATGCGAGTGTAAAGAAAAAAGAAGGTAACTATTGATGTTTTTTGTTAACCTGTCATTTTATTCCTTAATATTTCGGGATGAAAATTCCCATTATCAGAAGAATACTGGAACTGAAGTTGTCTTAGCGGCTGCTAAATTCATATATATTACCTAGCAAGAATCAAACAAACTGTTACATAATAATGGTCTGCAACTCTAACTCTCCTTTTCACGAAGAGATCATCATGTGTGTGTGTGTGTGTGTGTGTGTGTGCGTAGCCTAGTGCCAAAACGAAGCTTTCCTCAAAGATCAGACAGAAGACAGATTTGGTATTCCGCACTGTGACATAAAACTCATGAACCCAGGTGTATTGTGAGGTATTGCTGGGGCGCCCCCTTTTTTTTCGATAATGATGCTACAGTCCCGAGAGGAGGAGGAAAAAAGGAAAGGAGAGGAGGAGAGTAAGAGATGGAAGAGGAAAAAGAAGAGAAGGGTCTCGAAGATGATGTAGAAGGAAGTTCTGAGAAAAGGAGAGGACGAGAAGGTAAGAGATTTTGAATGAAGGAGTAAGTGGAGAGAGAGAGAGAGAGAGAGAGAGAGAGAGAGAGAGGAGAGAGAGAGAGAGAGAGAGAGAGGTGCAACCCCCTCTCTTCAGCTTTCTATCTTCGTTCTCCTCTCCTAACTATTCTTATTCCCTTCCCTTTCTCTGTCTTTTTTTTTCCTTTCTTCTACTCTCGCACGTCTTTCTCTGCTTGTCTCTCTCTTTTTCTCCTTTTCTCCTACCTCCTCTTCGACTCCAATCTCCTACCCCTTGAACTCTTTCTCACTTTCCCCTTTTCTCAGACCTTCCTCCTCCCCCTCTTAGAATTCCCTCTCCTACCCATTGAACTCTTTTCTCAGAACTTCCTCCTACCTCCTCTTCGACTCCAATCTCCTACCCCTTGAACTCTTTCTCACTTTCCCCTTTTCTCCGAACTTCCTCCTACTTCCTCCTAGTCCATTCTCCTACCCATTGAACTCTTTCTTAGAACTTCCTCCTACCTCCTCTTAGAGTTCCTTCTCCTACCCTTTGAACTCTGTTCTCACTTTCTCCTATTCTCTGAATTTCCCCCTATCTCTCTCTCTCACACCCTTTTCTTTTTTTAAACCCCTCTTCCTTTCTCTTTTACTTTCTTCCTTAACTTCTCTTCCTTCTTTCTCTCCCTCTCATCAGTATTCACTCACTCTCTATCCCCCTCTCTCTATTTATCTACCCTCTCTATGTCCTCCGTTTCTGCTCCTAATCTTTCTTCATTTGGTCCTAATATTTGGCTAACTGATTTAAATCAAATTCGCCAGAAACTTCGATTGGTTTCCGGGGGGGGGGCGGGTCTGCTAAATGCGAAATCGATCGACCTCATTGCGAGAAATTGCAGTGGAGTAAAACAGTTTTGAAAAAAAAAAGTACACGGGACTTTGATCGATATGACCAACCTGCAAATCAACGTTTTTAAAATGCCCCATTGTTGGGCGAAAAAAAGAATATGAAGGAATAGAGGAGAAATCGGGGCCGAACGAGAAGTCAGTCTAGCGAGAAGGAGGCCATTGTTCCATTTCCACTTCGAAAAGTTATTTGCGTAACAACGAACAAGGTTATGAAAAAAAGATGGATTCGTGTTTATTACAAGGGAAAGAGATAGACAAATACATACATTATATACATACACACACACACACAACATATATATATATATATATATATTATATATATATATTACATATGACAGGGAGAGTGAAGAGAGATATAGTGAAAGAATGAATATATATATATATATATATATATATATATTATATATATATATATTACATATGACAGGGAGAGTGAGAGAGATAGTGAAGAATGAATATTATATATATATATACACATATGACAGGGAGAGTGAGAGAGATATAGTGAAAGAAAGAGAGATATATATATATTATATATATATATACACATATGACAGGAGAGTGAGAGAGATATATGAAGAGATAGAATGAGAGATATATAGAGAATATGATAGATGAAGAGAATATATATATATAGATAGATCGAGAGAGAGAGAGGAGAGATAAAGAGAGAGAGAATGAATGAATATATATATATATATATATATATATAATTATATATATAGATAGATAGATAGATAGATAGATAGATAGATAGATATAGTGTGGTATATTTATAAATAAATAGGGCTCAGTTTCTCGCTATGTGATTTACAAACCAACTCACTTGGTTTGAAAATCGAATAGGCGAGAAACTATCAGTAACCAAATGCCGTTGACTTTATGTCCACGCTAACATATGTATATATGAGAGAGAGAGAGAGAGAGAGAGAGAGAGAGAGAGAGAGAGAGAGAGTCATGTAAATATACATACGTTGAGGGGACAGAGAGATTCTGACAAATACAAACGTTGAGTAGGGACCTGGAGAAAATCTGACATATCTAAGTTGAGGAGGTATGAATAGTATTTCACACACACACACACACACACACACACACACACACACACACACACACACACTTTGTAATGGTAAGGAAAGTCTCACACATACAGACGTTGGGGGGGGGGCTGGAAATATCTGGCACATATAAGTTGTGGGGTTAAGAAAGTCTCTCTCCCTTCATATACAGACGGTTTGGGGCAGGGAAATTCTGACACACGCACATGTTAAGGGGTAGAGAAAATGTCTCTCTCTCTCTCTCTCACACATTATATATATATATATATATATATATATATATATGTATATATTACATACACGATGAGAGGGCAGAAAGCCTGACATACACCTAGAAGTTTTTTTGGGGGGGTGCTGGGAAATCTTTTGCACACTCTCCCACGTTTTGGGGGCAGAAAAGTTTTGACATGTTGATGGGGCAATGACTCCCTTATACATATACATATTGGAGAGGGGGCAAAAGAAAGTCTGGCACAGACACATATACACACACGTTAAGGGACCAGAGAATGTCACACACATACACACACACACACACGATTTTGGGGCCAGATAAATTCTGACACATACACGCTGGGGGCAGAGAAAGTATGATATATGTTAAGGAGAAAGGAATCTCTCTCTCTCTCTCTCTCAAACACTCACACATACTTTGGGGAGCCCCGGAAAGTCTGGCACACACATACACGTTGAGGAGACAGGGTCACGCTATAAAGGTAAGAAGGCAGAAGACGCACACATGATGGGTAAAGAAACACACATACACACATATACGGGATGCGCATGAAAGATGCTTGTGCAGACACATGTATACACACACATAGGGGAAAATAATGTGCATACACACACATAGGGGAAAATAAAGTGCACACACACACACACACACACACACACTAGCAATAACAGCTCATTTCGTAAAATCGTTAGACATAAACAATTTTTCACCTTAATTAGTTCAAATCGCAATTCCTCGGGTATTTCTGATCCAATCTTAAAAATATTCATATGGTTGGAAAGAAAAGTAAATAATCTTTCTAAATATGTACATTTTTAATGTGTTTTCATCCCTTGAATATTTTTTTACAGCGAGTTAAAATGATATTTTGCTTCGAAAAAATGAAAACATAAAATATGACATTTTTTAAGACTAATTTTTACACGCTACTTTGTTTTTTTCAAAATCAAAGTAGCTAATCTTTATCAATATTCTTGAAATTTTACACTTAATCAGAAGACACCTGGAAGTACAAACAGTGACACACATTAGTTTATCTCCATCCTCTTATTGTTTTTGAGATGAAGCATTATGACAAAAGGAAACGTTAATGGGATTTTAGATTCTTCCTTAACAAAATGTCCAAGATGTATCCCTGATGAGTGTGTAGACAGACACAGATTGTTGTGATAAAAAGCAAAATACGACAATTTACTTCTTTTTTTTTTGGGGGGGGGGGTTCAAGTTTTAAGAAGAGGATTATATTTTGATTGATGTTGCTCTGTCATTGAAATAATATCTTCGACCCAGAGAGAAGCCTCTGAACCCTCGCGAGTAATCCTGAACGAAGCCTTTAGAAACTAGGTCGACTTTTACACGCGATTTAACACTAGAACGCCGGGCTGAATCGAAATCGACACGTTCACATTTTTTTCTACCTACGAACAGAGGAGTAAGACTACGTTCAGTTAGCTTCATGAATTTTTCCTAAAATTAGGGTACTGGAATTTTACGCGTTTAACCTCTAGGTGTGTTTACTATTCATATCTTAGTTTGGCTCAAGGACATGGAGATCGATATGCTAGGCCGACATAGCTGTAATAGTAGTGTTTCAGTTAAACTTGGAAATCGTCGTCAAAATTAAAACAGAAACTTATTTGGTGGTGATCCATGACAGTTTAACTACAGTGTATGAATTAACTTTTTTGCGAATTGGGTTACGGTTTAGGGGTTTGGGGATTAAGGTTGTTTTTAATTACGTATTGCTTAAAAAAACAACAAAAAACCCAAAATTACTATACATTTAATTAACCATTGTATTTAATTATTGAATTCAACGGTAGACACATTAGTCTCAGTTGTTTGTGTTAGTATTCCAATGTATAATTTCAATTAAACTTGGTTTAAAAAAATATTTTTCAACATTAAATGTATTTTTTTGTAGTTGTTTTTCTAGCAATACGTAATTAAAAACAACCTTAATCCCCAAACTACTAAACCGTAACCCAATTCGCAAAAAAATTCATTCATACACTGTAGTTAAACTGTCATGGACACCACCAAATAAGTTTCCGTTTTCATTTTGAGGACGATTTGCAAGTTTAACCAATAGTTCTTCTGTCGTCAGTCACGTGGGTGAGTAACAGTCGATGTTTATATAACTTTGTGCATAATTTGAATATGTGATTTTTTTTTCATGGGGTCGTGGTTTTCGTAAAGCGAAACACTGAAAAGCATTGACGGTAAATTAGTTTGGCTAATAGCGGGAAAAATTAACGAAACGATGTTAGATGAAAAAATTAGATAAGACACGTGGTGTACGGATTTGGAGTCGTAGGAAATGGACTCGTTGACACGAGTTCAAATCTTGATGGGTATTGAAAATTTTTAATCACATATTTTCATCTCATTTTTTTTCTATTCAACCCATAGTTGGGATCCTAGATGGTCAGATATCAAAGATATGGCTCAATTTTCGAGAACTGGCGGAGATATGAGGGTTCAAAGGTCCCCTGATTATTCCTTAAAAAACACCCATTTTCGTGAAAATTTGGGTATCGATTTTATTGGCTTTTCTGATAGATTTCAATGAGTAGATTCATATGGTACCAATGAAATTGCTTTATGTTGGGAATTGGTGGAGATATGGGACTTCAAAGATCCCCTAATAGTGCCTTAAAAAGTACCTATTTTCATAAAAATTTGAGGTGTCAATTTTATTGGGTTTCTGATAGATTTCGATGCGTAGAATTCATTGATGCCACAGAAAGCGCTCAATGCAAAGAATTGGCAAAGATATGAGCCCTTAACCCTCCTCCCTTTAGTTCCTCAAAATCACCAATTTCATGAACATTTTAGGTGTCGATTTGGGGTCAGAGTAGACCTGGGTGTAATGGTAATTAAGGAGTACTCCACACTCCCCAGAGCTCCAGAACTGGTACTTCACCACTAGATGTAATTTAACGTCATACACAGGACACAAAGACGCTCATGAAGGTACTCCGAAATATAAGAAAAATAAATAAGATTAAGAACCCAATATTCATCCCATACATGTGTGTGTGTGTGTGTATGTGTTGAAAGATAAATGGAACAAAAATGTATGGATAAGAAATTTATAGATTTGTTCGTACTGATATATAACAACCTTTTTTCCTTCTCCTAGACTGATTGCCTAACCAAGGTTGAAAAAAGCCCAGTATGCCCTAATATTTACCTATAGCTGGAGGGAATATGGTTTCATACCTTTCCCAAGGGTATTAGCCCTATGCAAAATACAAACAGTCTTGATCTGGATTTGAACTCGGGCGACGAGTCCACTTCCAACGACTATAACCATTATGCCACGCGCTTCGTACTGTATATATGTACATAGTTGGTGATCGGTAATTCCACTAGGTAAATTCCACCATGGTAAATTCCCCTATGATAAATTCCACCAGAGTAAATAAAAAACAACATGCAATTACAGTCTATACATTGTTTTTTTTTTTTTCAGTAAACGAGTATACAATTACTTTCCAGCCAACAATATCCTAGAGTTTGGGTTAGGGTAATTACAGTTTATACGGGAAGTTACCCTTTTTTGTGTCAGCAAACGAGTATACAATTACTTCCAACCAACAATATCCTCTCTAATAAGTAAACATTAATTTAAATGCAAAAAAAACGTAATATAAAAGCATAAGACCTTGCTTGTAAACCAAGAATCACAAGAACCATTTCGTGAATTCTAGTGCAACTCCTGCTAATAATATTTGAGCTATGAAACACGACAGATTTCGTCGATTGTATGACCAGAATACTTATTTGAGTATTTTATTTTATTTTTTAAAACTGGGTGCTTCGACCATTGCTGCAAAATGTATCCCAGCCAAGAACAACGTAAACTGCTGTTTTTCTTTCTTTATCCTAAATTATGTTTTAAATTTGGTTGTGGAAGTTTCTTTTTTATTGTTATAATTGATATAAACAATCTACATAATGGAATCATCCTACTACTAATATAACTAGCAAAGACAATTGTAGCTTGGAAGGGAAGCGATTCAGTTCTAGACTGTATTGTCGGACGTAACTTCACCTTCCTTCTGTAAATTCTATTTTCTCTGTTCAATACACTTCTGTCAAATTTCACCAGTTTTTTGTCTTTATTTGTGGACCTTAACAACCCCACAACATTTATCTACTCAGGTGGAACTTAACATGCGGGGATTTACCCTGGGTGAAATTTTCCTAAAACCATAAATGTCATTGATTTGTAATCTAATTTCTTATGGAGTAAACTATTATTATCATTATTATTTCACTTTTGTTAGTCTTTTACAGTAGAGTAAACCGATGGTCTTTCACTTGGGTGTGAGTTACAAGTCTCCCAGGTCTCCAGGACTCTTCTGAGTATTCTTGCTGATCTTAAATTCGAATTTCTCGAGTCGGTTTTCTAACCCTTTTAGGAGACCGTTCCAAGTGGATTGGTTTGTTTGTTTTACGGCATATCAACCCAGTGGGTCATTTAATGCCGATAAAGTTTTGAAATAACGACATTCTTAAATGTATACTCATTTTTTATAAATACATTTTTCTATTTAACCCATAGATGGGGCCCTAACAGGTACAACCACTCCGGGTCAGAGTGGACCAGGAGCAATGGTGACGAAGGGGTGCTCCACATTCCCCAAACCTCCAGAACCGGAACCTCACCATCAGATAGAGTTTAACGTCATTCCCAGGACATGCAGACCCTCATCCACCGCCTTCTAGCACCCATGTGATAAAAAGGGTTGGGGCTTGCCATAAGGGCAATAGGGTTGGAGCAATCATATAGGTGACCAGCCGATTGATTGGAGGGGACCTCTCTGACCGCCCGTCTAGTCCAAGAAAGGACCAAAGTGGAGTTTTGCATGTCATGGATTGTTCATCCTTCAGTGTTCCATCCTTAAGCATCACAGGTCGCGTTCTAAGTGGACTAATTACAATTGATATTACTTTCATCTTCATATTTCACAGTTTTTTTTTTAATTCTCTAGCAAGCTCAAGGTATTTGTTTATCTTTTCGTTTTGTTTCATCTTCACCCTGTGATCTGCTGGGACTGCAAAGTCGACAAGTTCTCTTTTTCGTGTTAATTAATTTGTGTTAATTAATACTGATCTATTTTTCTGGCTGGGATAAGGTGATCCATCTATATATCAAAATGCCTGCCGAAATGGCTATGGTTAAAAAATATATACGTTATATAAGCATGCAAAATACTTTGAAAACTTCCTTGAGATTACTTTCAAAACATTTGATCGCATAAGTACTTGACCTTACAGTCACATTGTACCTGAGATCACAAAATGTACAAAACACATTTCAACTTTGGGTCGAATTAGATAAAAGGTTTGGCTTGAAATTCACATCAGTTCAACAATTGGCTAACTCCTTATGCAGGCCAAAGGGTACAACGGCCGAAACATGAAAATAACAACCAAGATGAGGATAACAGTCCGAAGAATCATATATAAGATGCTCTTAATGATTAGAGTCGTAGGAAATGGACTTGTCGACCCGAGCTCAAATCCTAGACGAAACTGTTGCATTTCACATCCGCCTTGTATGAGCTATGGGTAAATAGTAGGGCAGACTGGTCAGTTAGCAACCTGTCTAGGAGACGGAAACTCTTAATTCTAACCGTTAAACTCACTTAAGAAATCGACCTTATGTCGCATCCTGCTCGTTCGGAGTGGTTGATATATATATATATATATATATAAGATGGTCTTCACTTAACAAATATATATGCTACTTCGTCAGTACATTTTCCGTCCCTTCATTTGTGGTTCATCAACTACTTTGAAAACTTTGGAAAAACTTTCTAAAAACACTTTTTGACGAAAGAATTTCTCCTGATGATGACTTAAGGTCGAAACTAGGTGAGATTAATAAAGAAATAATCAAAATAAAAACAATTTTCCTATTTGTTTCTTTTGTTTATCTTTTCCTTTAAAGAAACAACAATAGTTATTGACTGTAATTGTGCATCTTGCATATGCATTCACGTATGGACATGCACACTAGCCGTTTCCCAGAGGTGTGGAGGAGCATCCGTACTAAAACCATCTAGGTCGGCATTAAATGACCCACTGAGGTTGATATGCCGTAAAACAAAACAAAACAAACCCATCTATCCCTTCTTCTGAATGTGATATGAGAGTGTGTCCCACCTACCCAGACTTAATGGATACCCTCACACATTTTTGTGTGTGTGTGAGAGAGAGAGAGAGAGAGAGAGAGAGAGAGAGAGAGAGAGAGAGAGAGAGAGAGAGAGAGAGAGAGAGAATGCGTGTGTAAAGGAAAGAAAATAAACTGAGAGATAGAGAGTTAAATTAGGACTTTTTACATATTGAACTATTTGCAATAGTTCTTAAGTAAACACATCAAATCTTCTAATAATTAAATTATCATACTGAGGTATAGACACAGGTCCTGCTAGTCAACATCATTATTATTATCATCATCATTTTTTATTTTACTCTGAATATCTGTGATAGTGTTGGAAGTTTTGACGAGAAGTCACCAGGACCTTTCTTAGTATCATGCACACTGTGGTCGAGATAGTCTACTCTTTCTTGAGTTTTTAATTAATCCAGTTTTGATTCATTTTCCTTTTTTTTGGTTTGAAGTGAGATAAGAAATATAGACATTAACATTCTCCCTGCTCCTTGCCCCCCCCCCATTTTCCCTCCACATGGGGGGCTTCTAAATTGGTCCATATACATCCCTGAAGGAGGGGGGGAATAAAAACCTTATCGGTCCAGGGTACCACATGGGTTCATTTTATCAGTTTGCATTCATAAATGGCTTTTATAACAGAAGAACAAAAATCATGTTAACCTGTTGCCAAATATTCCAATCTTTGTGCAAATTTTGAGTCCATTTTACTAACTTTTCAGGTAATCTGAACATTAGCTACATAAACGAAAGTAACGTCCCCTTGTTTATTTCACTTTGAGGAAGCCATATGTTTTGGTCGGCCATATATTTAAAAAAAATGAGTTTTTAATTGTGCTTGCGCATTATTTGAAATGAACTTAATGGTTATTAAGAACATATGATATTTTCGTGTTAAACATCCAGTGGTATTGATTCAAACAAATTCGTATTTTCATTGTAAATTTACGGTGAAATTAAAATGACTGACCAAACCATATGGCTATCCACTGGTGAGCAATGTGAGATTTAAACAGTGTATACTTGAATTCAGTCTGATATTATATAACCAGGCAAAGCCGGAAACATACAGCTATATATATATATATATATATATATATATATGTACAGTTAAACAAAAGGCATATCTCCTGTTTAACAATTTTATTTGTGATCTTTTCCAATTTTCTGGCCAGAAAATTGGAAAAGGTCAAAAATAAAATTGTTAAACAGGAGATATGCCTTTTGTTTAACTCTACATGTATAAATGAAAGAATGCGCCCAAATACACACACACACACATATATATATATATATATATATATTATATATATATATATAGAGAGAGAGAGAGAGAGAGAGAGAGAGAGAGAGAGACATAAACACATATATACATATACACACACACACACACTTGCATACACACAAACAAACACAAACACTTTATATCTCATACACACTTGCATACATACATACACCACACACTTAAACAAACACTTTATCTCTCTTTCACACACACACTCACACTTGCATACATACATACACACACACACAAACACTTTATATCTCTCACACACATACACACATATATACATACACACACACAAACACTTTATATCTCTCTCTCACACACACTTGCATACATATTATATTATATATATATATATATATATATATATATATATATATAGGGCAGATGCGAATTGATCGAATTAATGTAAGCGCAACTAATCCTATTTCGAAGTGTTTGTGTACCATCTTGCTACAAACTAGCTGTGTGCTATTTCGTTTACAAACAAAATGTGTAAAGCCGAAACACAACAGATACTCGTTTCATACTGGAGCTAAGTAACAAGAAAATGACATATGAAATTTTACTTAAAGTACGATGCTCATAAAAGTTTATCATAGAATACAGTCACATAAAAATTCGGAATTCAGGCCAAAAAACCAGGTCATCCGTGACTAGGGAGCAATAATTATATTTCTCTGCTTTGGGGGGAGGAGGCATCGTCTTAGGCTTCACCCTTCCCCCAATTGAACATAAATATACCAGTTCTTGATGCCATAGGCACCCTCAAATTGGGAATGCCAACGTACTTGAGAATTTTTGTCTCTACTCTAATTACACGTGAGAGGCCTCGCTTTAAATAAAATAAAAAAAGCTCAACCTAGTGTCACGTTTCATCCTTGTGGGTAGATGGGTAAATTCTACCTCAGACATCTCTCCCCTGCTACCCCAAATATGACTCCCATCGGAGTATTATTTATCTCCCACAGGCTCCTCTCAGGCCCCATCAGCAGTCAGTCTAACTCGCAAAAAATAAACAGCATCTAATTCTATGGGAATTAGAAATTCAATCGGCTCACCCAATCCAGGTCAGGCGATAAGATCCCTTCTCTCGTAAATAGTGAAGAGCTGTCGGTTAGGGGATACTGTCGTTAGAGCGGGCCACAGAGGGTCACAGAAAGAGAAGCGAAGAAAAGAAAACGGAAAGAAGTTGGAGGGAACTAAGGGTCTGAAGGCGAAACTTGCAAATCGGTAGGAAAATTAGGGTGACCCAGAAAAAAACAGAACCAAAATTATTTATCTATTTTTCCATTAAACTAACCCTAAACCCTAACCCCGTAGTTAAAATTAACAGTTTTATTATAAACTTTGTAGGTTCTGTTTTTTCTGACCGATTTGCAAGTTTAGCCAGTCTAGAACATCGAAAACACTAAAGGAAACAGTGAAATACGATGATAAGAAGATGATATCAGCTAGATGGAGCTACCATTGCCAGTTGCCTAATTTCACTAGCACAACACAGTTGATAGTTTAAAAAGTGTGGGGTATTCATATCGCACCCTGTATAAGCATAAGGAATGTTTTTCAGAGAATCTGCTGCATACTGGTGCACCATTCTTATGTTCTCGTTTCACTGACTTTGAAGAAAAAAGTGAATTACAAACCATAATTAAATACATTACGTTAAATGGGTATGATTGACAGGTGATGACACCGAGATCAATTTGAGAACTTGGCTTAGGATCAAAATATTCTAAATGTTATAAAAGTGGTTTTAAAATGTAATCAGTTGGTTTAGAGAATTTGAGGTGCACACGTGTGCGAGAAATGCGCATATTGTTTTAACTATACATCTTATGCGGTACCAAATTCCCTAATGACATTTCTTTACTGACTGCTCAGCCCAGAACTTTTTCTTTACAGAAGAATCACTGTGTTTCCACTCCATGGACCGTCTTTTATTCTCAAGCTTATAGTGGCAAACTCATCTTCATCTCATTGTAAATACATCTAGAAAAAATGCTTTCCGTGCACATCAAACATTCTTTTATAAATTACACATAGTTTGCACTTCTCAGCCACCACAACTTTGATTACAGCCTGGGACACTGTTTGATTTACCGCCATTTTAAATAACCTCTAAACAAATATTTCCGTGAGATCAAAATAATGTTTGCTATAAATTAATTCCTAACAGTCCAGAGTTTACATTCATCGGAAAAAATTAGATTAGAAAATTAGAATATTTCGCTATCTAAAAAAAATCTCCATATTCATTGAATGATCCTCATAAAAAAGAATAGGAGAAAAACTGAGACATTGAAAGAACTAAAGGATATAGGGATGATGAAATCGTGTCCATTATAGTTTAAAGAGAAACCAGAAAAATGCCGACCCAAAGAATAATTAAATCAGATGAGAACATACTTTAATGGAAAGGAAACTAACTGGAGAGTAGATGAATAATTGAGATTCTCCAGACTTGAGCACTGTTGAATCAGATAGAATACTAAGCAGAGTCCTGGAGACTTGAGGAGATTTGCTTTCGCCCAGAACAGGGAAAAACTGGCAAAAAGTGATAATAATAATAATAGGAGACCAGGCCTAGTTTTGATTGACAAGAAGAGGAAGACTTGTCATCTCGTGGATTCTACCGTCCAGGTCGATCACAGAGTGAAAATGAAAGAGAACGAAAAGATCGACACATACTGGACCTTGCCAGAGAACTGAAAAAAAAAGTGGAACATGAGGGTGAAGGCCGTAGCAATTTTAATTGGATCCCTTGGAACGATCCCCAGGGGTCTGGAAAAGAGTCTGGATGAATTGGAAATCAGAGGAAGAACCGAGACCATCCAGACTACAGCATTGTTGAGATCGGCTAGAATACCCAGAAGAGTCCTGGAGACCCGAGGAGACTTGCTGTCACTCAGCCTCCAGTGAACTACCGGCTACGACAGGCGTGAAAAACTCGAATGGAGTGAAATAATAATAATAATAATAATAATAATAATAATAATAATAATAAAACAGATGCCTCTCTGTGATTGGGTTTACCGAGTCCGAAGATTATATCATGAAATTAACATTAACTAATTAATCCTCTTAATTAAAGAATATGCGAAACAATAATTAATTAGGCTTGTGATTTAATTGTATAAAATAAATCACTTCTTATTTAAATCGGTTTTGGCAGCAATAAAAATCCCCCCTACTTTTGTGTATGTTATAGTGTGCGTGTCGGCTTATTGTTATTTCAGTTCTTTACATTGATGGGAGAACGTTTGGTTTAGTGGGGCGTCCCATCGTGGTGTAATGGTTAGCAAGATAGTCTCTCATATCCATTACCATTGGATGCCTCACACTTGTGACACATCCTACCCATGGCGAACGGATTGAGTAAGAGGGTGTTTCATCCTAGTGGAATAGTTAGCAAGCTCGTCTCGGAGATTCATCACTACTGAATAAGGAGTTCTTCATTTCAATATCTCTCTCTGATATATATATATATATATATATATAATTTTTTCGAACACTTCAAAATTCTCTATAGTTTGACCGTTTTAACCTCAAATATCAAACATTTTACCCCGAAGAAGGTCGTTTTTCTACGTATACTTAAATATTTTATAATTTTCTATTATTATTATTATTATTATATTTCATATTTAAAATAATGATGAATAGAATACAGTGTGTACATGAACAAACGCCTGACCAAAACACGTGTTGGCAATTCATTAAATTAATTGTATCCATTCAATATGTTCTTTCCTTTATTTATTTATCCTTTCAATATATACATATATACAAAAACCCTAAGGTAATGATGAATAAAGCATATCGCTTTTTCTTTAATATAACCACATACTTTTCAATGTTCTTAATTTAGTTGGTTGGCTGGTTGGATTTTACGACATGTCAAGTGTCAACCCGTGTGGGGTTATTTTATACTGAAGACGTTTCATTTTATTGATTCTTGATGGGTATTAAAAAAATTCAATTCAATTTTTTTTATTTAATTCTTTAAAAACTTTTTTTTTTAATTCAACGCATAGACCCTAAAAGGTATTACCATTCCGGGTCAGAGTGAACCTGGGAGTAATGGTGATGTTGGGATACTTTATACTCATCAAATCTCCAGAATTGGTACTTCAGCATTTGATCCAGTCTTAATTTAGTTGTGAAAATAAATGATTTGTCAAACATTATACAGTGACAATTAAAAGTTCAGCTAAGAACTTGCACAGTATTGAAGTAAGTAAGTCAGTCAGTCTACTATTGGTTTGAACAACAGTAACTGGCCAAACACAACTGAACTAGTGTCAAGACAACTGGTACTTATGGGAATTCAGAATAGTCCACTCATGCATTTGGGTGATTCCATCCCTTGAGTCCTGATTGGCTGCTTGGTTTCAATGATGTTCTGAGGTTTCATAAATAACCTGCCATTTTGCAGTAGTCTTTGCAGCAAACCAGGTTCGTATTAAGTTACGACTGCTTGCTGCCTTGTCTTACCAATTCGATGGTAATTGGAACTAATATGATTATTCTACACACAGCTATAAAGTTTTCATTTTGTTTTGCTGTTAGATGGCATTAGGAGCGTTTATCCCATCATTCAATTTTTTAAAAAAGATTGTTTTTTTTTATTAGATTGTCACAGTTGTTAGCATATTAAATCAAAGTTTTTAATTTTCAGCTATTATTTATTAGAAAGTTACATGTATTTTATGCAGAAGGTGCCACGAATGATCGAACGTGTCAAAAGTGGTTTAGAATGTTTCATATATATTTACTACTCTCTTATAGATCAGTTGAATCTGCCACAAGTAACAGTAAACATCTCTATTAATAATGGAGATTCGTTTCCGGTTTTTGTCTGTAACAAAAATTACGTCACATTACCCAGAATTGTCATAACATAGAATAAATACACTCAAAATTTGAACATGCAGCATTAGACAGTCCTCATTATTTTTTTAAAACAAATTTCAATAAATACATGACTGGTATTATATATCTATATATAGTTTGTTTTATTTTAATATATATTTAAAGTTTACATTTCAAATTGTTTTATTTTTTAATCCTTTAATGAATTTGATGAATTTACTTACTTAGGGTACAAACTCGCTGACATTGAATTTTTTACTCCCACACCTCAAGCAATATTTTTCAAAAATCTATTTACATCGCATGGAGGGTGTTTTTTATTTTGTTCTAATAATCAAAATAAACCAACTATTGACCATGTTAGTCGCTTAGATGTGTAACATCAACATACTTAATTAAACATGAGTTTTTTTTTTTAACAAAGTGTGATGGATGATGAAAAGTGGATATATTACAATAACAGGACATTTAAGAGATCAAAAGAGAAGTAAAAATGAATTAACCCAATCCCTATCAAAAGTGCGGTCTTCAGAAAATGATTTGATGTCCAGGCACAGATTGAAAAATCTCAGGAGTACGATTGGTTCGAACTAGTACTGCTCCCAGTTAAACAAAACTGAAGGTAGCAACCGGCGAAATGTTTCTAATTGAAATTAAGAAAAATAGGATAAACATTCCATTAGCATAAGGGTATACCTCTTCGTTCTTTGAAGAATGAGTAGGAAAATGATGTTTCGAGTCGGCTAGGGACACCATCAGATATTTTGTTCTAGAGTTATTATTTATTGAGGTAGTTATAAGATTATTTTGATTGACCAATTCCAGTTTCCTGGAAGATTGTAAATAGCAGCTAGAGTTGTTGATTTCTAAAAAAAGATTTTTAAGGAATTGTAAGAAGATGCAATTATGAAATTATCAGAAATGTTGGTTTGGTTTGTTTATTTTACGGCATATCAACTCTTTTGGGGTCATTTAATGCCCAAACAAATTATTTTGATAAAAGTTTCTATGTTTTTAGTTATTAATATCTTCAACTTGGTATATATAATTTTCAGTAACTTTATTTGGTTTGGTTCGGTTTGTTTAATGGTAGAACAACCGGCTGAGTGTTGAAATAGATAAAACGGAAAAGTTTGGTGTGAGCATAGAATTTAAGGAATTTAGAAATTACTAAGGATACGAATTATGTTATTTTTGTGTTAAAACATTCAGTTTTATTGAATTTATCAACTGCATGTTTTAACACAAAAAATTATCAACAGCATGTTTTAACATAAAATAACATAATTCGTATCCTTAGTAATTTCCTTAAATTCTATACCCACACCAACTTTTCCATTTTACATTTCCGACCTATTTCGACACTCAGCCGAACAACCCTGTGGGCTACTTAATGCCTAAAACTGCTAGAGTGTGAGACAAAAGTTGGCATCGAAGTCCCTCTCACAGGTGTATTTTTGCTGATGTATTTCATGAACGTATCCCATATCTGATTCACAATTTTCGATATACACCTACTTCTCTGAAGAAGGACAAAATGTCATCCATGTTTGTACTCTCAAACAGATCACTTATATAAATTGAGCTGAAATACTTTTTTCTGATTAAAGCTAAAACTCCACACTCCATGAAAGATGTAAGTATAAGTATATATATATATATATATATATATATATATATATATATATCAGTAAATGAATGAAAATAAACTAATCGTAGAAGACGTTTTTACAAAAAAGTGCTCAAATGCTGCCAAGCAGAGTAGGATGAAAAGTTCACCTCTTTTTAAAATAGTTTCATTGCTAAATGTTTCACTACATAACGTACTGTATAAAGTTTGATACATGCAACTTTTAGCAATGGGACTATTACAAACAGAGGTGAGATTATATATATATATATATATATATGTGTGTGTGTAAATAAATGGACATTAATCCGACAGAATGAATTTAACATTGTGTTTGTACCCCCTATTCTCTTCCAACGGTTTTTTATCCCTTCTTTCTTTCGTATAAATTTGTTGCTCGTTGATGATGACCCTTCTACTAAGGCGTCGAAACAGATTCTGTCAGCAGATAATAATTAATAATTGTTTTTTCAAAATGTTAAATTCATATATATATATATATTGATTTTTCTTTCTCCAATATGAAATACATATATATATATATATAAGTATTTTGTATTGGAGAAAGGAAAAATCAAGTGCCCAATTTCAGGTGTAATTAGCTATATTTATTTGTTATGAGATGCTATGCAATTTAAGGTATTTATAAAAGGCGCTTTGTCCTGATAATAAGCGGCTAATACGCTGTTTTGAAACCAATGGTAACAAATGATTTTTAATTGTCCTGTATCTCATAATTCATATATATATATATATATATATATATATATATATATATAAAGTGTTGTTATGTGTCAACGGGAGAAAATTAGATATTCTATAAAAAAGGTTTGCAAAAAGGATTATGTTTTTTTTTTAATTATTATTAACTTACATATGCGACACGTGTTTCAGATCTGTTATCTTCTTCAGGCATTGAATAACTATATTTTGGCAGAATATGTATATGTGTGATTTCTGATATTTGATAGGTTGATTGAGAAAAATAACGTAGCGTTCAACCGTTATTACACAACCATTATAAACAAAAAGTAAATTACAAAAATGTTTTTACACGAACATAATCCTTTTTGCAAACCTTCTTTTATATAAGAGAGAGAGAGAGAGAGAGAGAGAGAGAGAGAGAGAGAGAGAGAGAGAGAGAGAGAGAGAGGGGACAGGGACAGAAACAGACAGAGAGCATTTATTTATGTGTCTAAACATTACTAAAAACATGAAGGCCTTACAATGTTTCTTTATTTGTCACTAAAACTTCCAAAAATACCTATCTATTCTTATGGAAATGTGCAAGCTAAAGAATATTTGATAGGTAAAAAAAAAAAGAAGGAAAAATGATTAAACTTGTATCAGGTTATTTCTATATTCGGACACTTGACTTCCTAAACGCAGAAGTAAAATTTAAATATATCAGTAAACATCAGACTGATCAGATTATGCACCGGGAAATTTGGGACGAACAGACAGACAGAAACAGACACAAAAATATTTCCAAAATATTTTGACTGATATACAGTAGTTTTTGTTTAGCAACCCTTGATTACAGCAATTTTATTTACCACGTACCCCACGTATACTGGTTAAGCACATGGTCCTATTTATGTGGGACCACCCACAAACCGAAGCTCATGGTTGCAAAAAATCCGTTGATCCCGTCGGTATTCCCCTCAAAGGGGTGCATCAGCCACTGGGCAATAAACCCAGCCCTGCCCTTTAAATTAAGGGGGCAGGTATTGACTGGGAAGATAGCTCCCTGTGATCAACGCTATTAGCTTGTAAAGGTCCAGGACTGAAACCACTGGACCCCCGCCTGATTTTAGCAATTTTGCTTTGTGTAATACGGCAAGGAACGAATTCGCAAGGAATCAGGGTTGACATGCCATTAAACATAACCAACCAACCAACTATAGTGTTATACTATGTATGCACTGAAACTAAATAAAACTTTAATAAAGAAAAAAAAAGAGATTAAATATCTTAAGTATTTCCACTTTCTGATTTTGCTTTCTTACAATAAACTTTATTGATTGAATAAGATTCTGTTAATCCAGAAATAGAAAAATAAAAAGGCACTGGATTTAAAAGAAATCATCTCAAAGATAAATTCTTTATGAATCTATACCAAAGTCAATACTTCATCATCAAGGTGTGTCAACAGTAGAGATTCTCTTAACTCTCTCTCTTATCGGCCATTGCATTTGGTAAGTCCTCTAGGCGGCATCCATATATATAACTCTAACCATGCCTCAAGGTCACCCTGAAGAACACTGCTATGTGGAGGACTGGGAGAAGCTAGCTTGTAATAGACCTGGCTAGAGAGCCTTCTTGTCTGTCTGTGGAAGAATTTGAGTCCAACCGAATTAAACACCAAAAATTGAAGCAGTCTATTAGAAAGGGTAATTTTCAGCCCAGTAACATTCAAAGTGGAGAAGTCCTCACATGAATCCAATAGAGCACGCTTGGGAGCACACAAACCGAAAACTTTAAGAGCGTGCCACCAAAATCACATCAGTGGCAATCCTTAAAGTAACATTGCTAAAGGAATGACAAAATATGGATCAGACAATTGCTGATAACTTGATAGAATCCTGGAAAAATCAAACACAAGCACTGAAACTAGAAAATGGAGGACCTATATGTGTGTGTGTGTGTGTTTGATATTACATTTACGCAGCTTAGCTTAGTTTGATATCGGTCAGAAGTATATTGTAACCTGTGAAAACATTGAACCTACTTGGGGGCTCCAGAGGATTTAGAGTTGCCCAACCAGATCCAGTCAGAAGCCAATAGGCAGTGCCTCTTAGAAGTCTTAACTATGAAGCAAATATATCTCTTTAAGAATGTTCAAAATTACTTTAAGATTCATTTGTCTATTTGTACCGTAAAAACACTTTTATTTCAAGTATGCCATGCTTATTCATTAAAAATGCTTTTTGTTTTAAAAAAAAAAGCTAGTTAATGACGTGTTAGCTCAGTCGGTAGAGCGTTCGGCTAGAAACCTCAAGGTTCCTAGTTCGATACCGGTCCTCGCCAACTCAGCGTATGAGTAGCACAGGGATCTGTGCGGTAAAGTGAGGAGCTGATGGTAGGTGTGGCGCTCCACCTCAGATGCTAAATACAATCTCCTTGGCCTAGCGCTATTGAAAAGGGGATAGGCTGACTGGCTGATACCGACTTTAGGCCGCTCCGTCGACTTATATGTTGAATTGGTAATACATAATGAAACTTTGAAATTGGGTGTAGTTTATTTCTCCTGGCTAAAAACTTTTCGTATGCTACTGTAAGTTTCTTCTCCCAAAACAGTGCCCCTTTGTTCCACTATAAAGCGTTGGACGAGAGACACGACCTCATTTCTGCAGCAGTTACAATGTATCGAACAATTTTTGAATGAGCGACCAGTCTTTTGATTTTTTTTTTTTTTGGGGGTCAAGGGTCTCATGTTGCACACAATTACAAAGATTCAAGTATGCAATCTAATCTATTAATAATAGAGATTCGCTTCCGGTTTTTGTCGTAACAAAAATTATGTCACTGCTTACGTCACAATACCCAAAATCGTCATAACATAGAATAAATACACTCAAAATTTGAACATTCAACATTAGACAGTCCTCATCGTTTTTAAAACAAGTTTTAATAAATACATGACTGGTATTATATATCTACATATTTAAAGTTTACTCATTTGATTAATTTACTTTACAAACTCACTGACATTGAATTTTCTACTCCCACCCCTTATGCAATATGTTTCAAAAATCTATTTTTACATCGCCCTGAGAGCGTTTTTTTTATTCAAATAATTTCTGAAAGTGCCTATTTGATAGATTCGGGACTGAGTGGACCTGAAAGTAATGGCAAAAAATGGTGATGATAGTGGTGAATGTTTATGTAGAACTGTTATATAGAACCTAAATAATGAGAATGAAATCGTCTGTTTTTCCTATAAATAAAATGTTTTTCCTATTATTTCCTATAAATAATATCTGGCGAAACCTCGGAGGAGAGAAACAACGAGATCTCGAGGGACTCGTTAATTCAACCTAGTAAGAGCTAATTACAGTTTACCTTTGTTTATCTTTGCTTAGTAAACCTTTTTCTCTGTCTTTAATACTATTGGATGAGTTGATAACAGAAGAATCGTGCACCAATGTGCTGCAGATTGTCCCAAACAACACTCCTCAGGTTTTGATTTCTGAGTTTGTACTTCTCCTAGATTGGTGGCCATACGAAGATTTGCCAGCCTAGTCTGTCTTAGTATATGACCTGCTATAATGTGTTTGATTATAGTGGATACTGCAAATGTCACGTATCACACTTTTCCCACCAAGTAAACAAATTTTCTGTATAGTTGCTCAATGTGACACATACAAGACGAGTCCTAAGTTGCTGACCACATTGACTATATATATATATATATATATATAGACAAACACGGGATGTTATGGAAACTGGATGTCTGGCACAAGGCCACAATTCTGGGACAAATGACCAAACCCACTGGCACCACTTGACTCAGCTTTAGTCTGGCACAAGGCCACAGTTCTGGTGAAATGACCAAATACACTTGGAGCATTGGCACTGTATGTTCATCCCTTTTGGTGTTTTGCTAGATTTAATGTAGTTTTAGTCTTTTTTCCCGTGTTTGTCTACCTTTCTCCACACACACAGTCGGATTAACCTCCTCACATTTCTCCCATATATATATATATATATATAATTACCAATTCCTCCGAGCGAGCAGGATGTGGTATAAGGTCAATTTCTTAAGCGAAGTTTAGCAGGTTTGAATTCAGAGTTGTTAATTCTCCTAGACTGGTTGCCAAAAGATCCCAGTTTTCCCTACTATTTTACCCATAGCTGGAGGGAGAGTAGCTTGATACATACTTTTCCCACGTGTATTAGCGCTATCTGAAAATGCAAACCGCCTCATCTTGGATTTGAACCCGGGTCGACGAGTCCAATTCCAACTATTCTAAGCATTAGACCATGCGCCAATAATTGACAATATAAAACTTCTATGCTGGATTATTCTCGGTATAAATCCCAAACAACTTTCTGCCTGAAATAAATAACCATCGACGTTGCATCCTGGTAAAAATGAATAGTTTAATTATTATTAAAATGAACATACGTATCCATTTAAGGAAACTGACATCTTGTAGATGTTGGATTTAATTTTTGGAACTTTGCCCTTTCTAGATTTATTGCTGAATTGGATTGTGTGAACTTTATTGATTCGGGACTTGATGCTAGTCCTTTGTGAATTATATTCAACTAAACCCTTTTCACAAGTGTATTCTCTATATTGCCGTTTAATATGTCACACCTCCCATCTCTCTCTCTCTATATATATATATATATATATTTAATAACCCTCAGCACGAGCAGGACGCGACACAAGGTCAATATCTTAAGCGGAGTTTAATAGGTTTGAATTCAGAGTTTTCCTCCTAGACTGGTTGCCTAGCCAAGGTTAAAGAGCCCAGTCCGCTCTGCTATTTACCCATAGCTGAAGGGAGAATTGAATTCATACCTTTCCAAAGGGTATTAGCGCTATGTGAAATGCAAACAGCCTCGCCCAGGATTTGAAATCGGGTCGGCCAGTCTATTTCCTACGACTCTAACCACCTACCACCCATGAGCTTCGGCTTGTGGGTGGGCCCACATAAAAAATGTCCTTGTGTCACGCCCTCATAAGTGGGATGAGAGGTAAATACCTGTAGATAGGACCAACATTATTAATAATGTAAAACAGTTTTATTAATAACTGGGGTTTAAATAAAAAAAATAAAATCATGGAGAATGTAACGTAAATAATGAAGGGAATTGTGACTTGAGTAGTGATAGTTTCGGTTACAGACAAACACACAATCTACATTAGAATAGGATACCGAACTAAGCCTTCTCGTCCCTTCCTTGCCATTTTTGGCCACAAAATTCAAATAATTTAGGTTGAAGTCAGTCAGTATAGTGTTAGTTTGGATAACAGCAACTGGCTAAGCACAAGTGAACCAGTGCCCACAATAGCTGGTACTTATGGGACTCAAAAATAGTCCATTCATATATTTGGGTGATTCCTATCCTTAATAGGTACCAGGTACTTTTTACGATATCACAGTTTTTCCTTAAGAGACCCTCTTTGCTGCCCACATGTCCGATACCTAAGCTTTGACCCCCACTCTCGACGGGAGATTGGTATGCAAAGGGTTAATTCTGTGGGTTGAGTTTTGAATTAAAGGAATACTTCAGTTGTAAATTTGAGAAACACTCAAAAAAAAAAAAAAAAAAAAAAAAAAATAGAACACTCTTTTCTGATTCACAATTTAAAACGTTCCATTCTCAGCCTTTATGGGTTTTTTTTCGATGTATAATACGCAAGAGTATTTTCGCACACATCTCTAACTTACAAAAAAAAAAAAAAAAAAAAAAAAAAAAAAAAAAAAACAAATTCTTTAATAAAATATAAGAGATCTCCCGAGAGATTTCCTTTGTAAATAACCCGGGCCCTCCGCCAGGTGCGCGGTAAAGGTGAGGGTAGAGTTGGGTGGGGGGTTGAACAAATCCCTTGGCACCTCCCCCTGAGAATGTGAGGTGAACTAATTTTCGTGTGCCAATTCTTCGACGAGAAACCATTTTTACCCCCACCCCAACCCCATTTGTAGTCAACCCCACCCCCCAACCCGAACTCGCAGTACCTTATCGAAATGCCAAAAATGAATGCTTTAAAAATATTGTGACCGGGACCCTTTCGTATTCTAGGAAAAAAATACGTATTTATTTATACAATATATCTTGTCATGATGTAATGGTGAACAAGACTGTTTTGTAAAATCAATTATTACTGAGTAATGAGTTCGTTCCTCACTGGGTGCTTCATAAATTTATACGATATTCAAGGGTTGGTCAATTGGTCCACAGTTTGCTAACCATTTCACTACGATGGGATGGGATGGGATTTTTACCCAACCAGTTCGTCACGGGTAGGATGAGACACAAGTGTTACATAATAATTGGATCCCTAATACATTTTTAAGGTAGTGTAGAAATCATTATGGCGATCAGTACAGCTGATGGCCTTGAGAGTGAGTGACAATGCTTGACCTCACTCTGACCTTGCCTTGCGGAATAACCGTGAGAACCGGGAACCCCGATAGAAGGCCCTTCCGATCTAAGGAGTAAGCAACTCAGTTAGAGTTAGAACTTAGAAGCCGAGCTAGCAAGATGTAAGGATCCGCGCCATTGTCTGGGGTTTATGAATAAAGTAACATCAAAAGTAAATCGAAGTCTTGTGTTTATTACTAAAAACTAACAATGACACAGGGCTTCTGATAAGAAGAAATCCCAACAGAAACCAGACCCGGAATCCTCAATAAAAGACCAGACGAGACCTTAGAAGATATACCAGACCAAGATGATAGACGATCAGCCGGCCAGAAGAATAGACGACCAGAGTAAGAAGTAGTAAGAAAGGTATATAACGTTATATGCTGATTTGGCTTAGTGAAAAGACCAGTATATAACATGTACTTATTTAGTGCCGGTAAAGAAGGCGCTATGCAACAGACACAAGGTCACAAGCATGGGGCATCCAGCGAGGATCGAACTCGCTGTCAAAGATTCATGGATCAACGAGATTAGGTTGCCAAAAGTCGGAGGGGGGTGGTTAAAATTCGCCGATTCCATCCTCACCAGAAAGACCCCCCCCATTCTCCAATGTCCTAAGAAAAATAAATTACCCAAGGTTGTGAGGCTCCAGTTCTGGCACTGTGGGGAGTATAGAGTCACCTCTTCATTGTCATTACTCCCGGCTCCACTCTGACCCAAAGTGGTAGTACCTGTTAGAGTCCCATCTATAGATCTGTTTGGGTTAAATTGAACTTAACGGACCTAAATTCAATAATAGTATGTCATCCCGCCGAAAGAAAAAAAAACCCACAAAAATCAGGGAATTAACCGAATTTAATGAAATATAATAATTGATATATTAATGAATAAAAGATATAATGCACCAGTTATTTTATTTTAAAACTTTTAATTTTTTTCAGGTCAGTCAATTTTGAACCACGTATCTTTGAGAATCTATGTTACACCTTAAAGACATGAAAAAATATAAAAACTTGATAGGAACTTGTCTTTCTGTGCCCATTTTTGACTCTTGATTTTTCATGGATTTTTAAAAAAAATTACTGTGACGTAGTTTCGGTTAGAGACAAAAAGAGACAAAATCTCCATTATTAATAGATATACACTTGTAACAATCTTTATTTACTAAGCTTAGCACTAACTGAGAATTGAACTTACTAACAATGGTCTGCTAGTCTTGCTTTTTAACCATAACACTACGCAAGGTGACCAATTATGGGACGGAAGTGGTATTATATTTCGACATAACCTCCTTCCTGTTGAAAGGGCTTAGAGTAAATTACCTATAGCCAGCAGGGGATAATACCTCTCACCGAAGGGGGGTCCTAAGTATGACACTAAACTGCATCCGGTGGTGAGGCTCGAATTCTGGAGTTTGGTGGTGGGGGTACTCCTTCATTGCCATTATTCACAGGCACGCCCTGAGAGGCAGTACCTGTCAGGGTACCTGTCTATGGTTCAAATATAGTTATTTGAAAATTAATTATCATTGGCTCGAAATACAGGATACCATAGAACAGTGTGCAAACAAATTATTTTTATTATAATATTATTGTATAGTTGGATTCTCACTTGATACTCCGTTCTCATGGCCTTGTGCCACATCTAAGCTTAGATAACTATATATCTATCAACACCTCCGCACGAGCAGGATGTGACACAAGGATAATTTCTTAAGCAGAGATTAACAGGTTTGAATTCAGAGTTTTCCTTCTCCTAGAGCGGTTGCCTAACCAAGGTTAAAGAGCCCAGTTGCCCTGCTATTTACCCATAGCTAAAGGGAGAGTAGGATTCATAACTTTCCCAGGGTATTAGCGCTAAGTGAAATGCAATCAACCACGTCCAGGATTTGAACTCGGGGCGACTATTCCATTTCCCATGACTTTAACCATAAACTACGCGCTTAGATAACTATAAGTTTAAGAAATATTGTGCAAATAGAGGTTGTAATTTTTATAGGCACCAACCAGTTATTGAAAAAATAATTGTGAATTGTCTAAATCTTTTAGATGGGGATTGAAAAATTGTACCGTTATGGTTCCCAAGTTTGTCAAGAAAAACCTGAAGAAGGCCGGAAGTTATATCGGCCGAAACGTTGTGTATATAACAATGAAGACGAGGGCAACCCGATCTCTTGCTTATAAATTCACAATATTCCTGTAAATCAATTATCATATTTGTAAAATAGGAGTTATTTAATAGTAGAATTTTCTTGTATTGAAAGTATGGCTAAACTTGCAAATCGGTCTGAAAATTAGGGTGACCCAGAAAAAACAAATCCACAAATTTCGTAATAAAACTTAATTTTAACTTGGGAGGTTTAGAGTTAGTTTAATGGGAAAATAAATAAATAATTTGGGTTCTGTTTTTTCTGGGTCAGCCAGTAATATGTTTTAATTTTCCTACCGATTTGCAAGTTTAGCCAAAAAAAAAAAAAAATATATATATATATTATTATTTATTTACTTGTTTCAGCATCTGATCTATATCAATACCCGTATTCCTTAAAAGTACGACTTTTATCATCTTGAAACCCCCTCTGGTTAAAAATGAGACCATCCAAAAACCGAAAAATCTAAATAATACTATTTTATAAACTTTGCTCATTATTCAGACAGACAGAAGCAGAAACAGAAATTACTATTCATATAATGCGTTCTGAATGTTATATAGAGACAGGCAGGGTGTGTGTGTGTGCACACAGGTAGCCGGCCCAATCAAGAAAAGCACCTCTCATCGCACGACCAGAAATAGACGTCTGAATTTCAAATCCATATACCTGACATGAAATATGTTTTCTATGTGGGCTAAGAATACACACAGAGACTTTCTCACTCTCCCTCTGTTTGGAGCCCCTCCTCCAAATCCCCATATTTTTACTGAGCGATACGTCACTCGGGGGTTTGAGAAAAGAATTTCAGAGGTTGTATTAAGCTCCAACTACCCACGCCCGCTCACCCCCAAATGCTCCTGTGCGGTGTGCGGACGTGAGAGAGTTTCTATAAATAGAGTCGAAGAGGTTGCTTTATTTTTCGCGATGGGGATATATTTCCCCTCTACTATTCGTAGTTTAGCATAATCTCTCGACGCTACACCTTCCCTCTCTCTTACTCATACTCCTCAGTTATGAACTGAATAGTACCATTACTGTTCTTCTACAAGGATATATTTGGCATTAAATAACCCATGAGTGCTGCCATTAAACAAAGAAACCGAACCAAACCTCACTCACACACACTCAGGATAATATAAAATAATTTAGATTGTCTAGTAGTTTTTTTTCTATGATAGCAATCGATATCCAATATCAACCGAAACTATCAGTTTCACGTTTTAATGATCTTCAGACAATAATTTCTTTGAAAAAAAAAAAAAAAAAAAAAAAAAAATATTTCGTTATCACCATATCATCTCTCTCTATACATACACACACACACACACATATATATATATATATATATATATATATATATATTATATATATATATGGGCAGTTTTTGTGTATGTATGTCCGGTGGAAACTATGAAAATAAAACAATATATGACAAAGTAAATATATATACACATTCACTACCACCAGATCTTGCTTTTTGAGCAAAAATAATGAAAATTGATTTATATTCATGAAGATAATGGAAAAATAAAATTTAAATGATAATAGCATGGATTGTTTATTTTCTTATTTTATTTTTTTATTTTTGTTGCATTTAGTATTTTAAATAGGAGACATTCATTTTCTCTTTTCAGAGTGTCTAGATCAACACAGGGTCTTTTTTACATACGACTTAAATGGGGTATCCTGCGAGGATCCAACTTGTGATTCAACAATAATGGATCTACAAAACTTCCGTTTAGCCCCCCCCCCACACACACCACACACCACCACCAGTACCTAGGCAACGCCGGATAGCCGCTTCTGGTTATGTATAAGTTGAGATAGCATAAACACAGAGACAACGGCGTTGGTGACTCATTTCTTGTTTATGTGATCATTAGACCAAAAGTATTCGCCTGATGATCGAATAGGCGTGAAACTGACCGTCAAAAAGCCCCAATACCTTATGATATTAAACATTCTTTAACTATGAATATAGCAGACACACACACACAGAATATATATATATATATATATATATATATATATATATTCACCAGGAAAAAGTTTGTATTGTGTGATTACAAACTATAAAGGCCAGGGTGTTTTTTTTATACTGTCGGAGTTGAGAAATAAAAACGATATATATATATACATGAGAGAGAGAGAGGGGAGGGAGATAGAGAGGGGGAAGGAGAGAGAGAGGTAGATTAAATAGTATAGTATAACTAGTGAAAAATCAGTTATAGTAAGATTGCTCATTGCTTTGTTGCTATACTGGGTTGTAAACCAGACACAATCAATCCAGCTCCTCACAAAATAGGAACACCTACGTCAACGAAATAATCGGAGGTGGTCGCAAGTACATGTACTCGGACTACTCCACGAGCATTTGGATAGTTTTGGCTGTAGGCCGCTACAGCCAAACAGAAAAGGTGAATAAAAAGCTAAACACGCGACTGTACTTCCTAATGAAAATAACGTGTGAGTGTGTGTGTCGGAAGTTTATATATATATATATATATATATATATATATATATATATATATATATATATGTATGTATGTGTGTGTGTGTGTTTATGTGTGTGTATTTGTGTCAATGTCGGTATATATATATGTGTGTTTGAGAGGGCACATATATCAGTTAGAATATATATACATTTATATTTGTATATGTATATATGTGTGTGTAGGAAGCGTGTGGTGTAATGGTTAAAGTCACAGGAAATGGACTCGTCGACCCGAGTTCAAATCCTGGACGTGGTAACTGCATTTCACTTAGCGTTAATACCCATGGGAAAGGTATGAATTCTATTCTCCCTCCAGTTATGGATAAATAGTAGGGCAGACTGGGCTCTTTAACCTTGGTTATGCAACCGGTCTGGGAGAAGGTAAACTCTGAATTCAAACCTGTTAAACTCCGCTTAAGAAATTGACCTTGTGTCACATCCTGCTTGTGCGGAGGGGTTGGTAAATATGTGTGTGTGTGTGTGTGTGTGTGTGTGTGTTAGTGTGTACATAAATATAATTATTTGTGTGTACATATATATGTGTATGTATGTGTTAATGTAAATGAACAAAGGTTTTTCTTAAATCAAGAAAGGTGCTCAAATTGGGCTGTTTACATCCAGTTCTTCCTTTTCCTCGACTGGTTGCCTTACCAAAGTTAAAGATCGCAGTGTGCTCTACCTTTTTTTATTAACCTTGACTGGAGGGGAA
>CM042166.1:11920077-11942577 GCA_023376005.1 Doryteuthis pealeii | reverse complement strand
GTCCAAAAGTGAATGTAATAACGCGAGTGGAATTAGAAATTACTATGAAATCGCTGTCCAGTCCGCTAACCACTAAGCCACGGTGAATCCCCTATGACATGGTTTGGTTTCTTTATTTAATGACAAATCAACCTTCGTGTATTATTTAATCGCAAAGCCATCCTTGCAGAAGAACAGTAGTAGTACTATTTAACCCCATAGCTGGAGGTATGAGAGGCTGCATAACTTTCCCAAGGGTATTAGTCCGAAAGTAGACCTCATAGCAAGACTGGTGTTTGAACACGCTTACTACTATGTCGCAGACAAGCACGTTAACCACTACGCTACTAAAGACTAGTAAAAAAAAGTTAAAGAATACATTACAGTAACTGTCACCACTTCCACCATTCCGCCACCGCCGCGGCCGCCATTGTTGTTTTGCTGACAAAAGTAAACACTGACCCAATCCAATTTTATGGTTCACCTAACTAAACCTTGTTCTGATGTAATGAATAGCAATTACTTCGATGATATCATACTTGGTTACAATATCAATGTTTTAAAAGCCATTGTTTTCATCTAGTGAAACATCATTTGAAACACTATCTCAAACAAATCTATTTGACTCATCGAGTGGATCATGACAAGTACTGCCACTCCGAGTGGACATGGGAGTAATGAAAACCAAGAACAGGAGTCTCGTCACCGGATAGAGTTTAATATCTGCTGGGTTACAGTTAGACTTTGTTTTAATCCAGTTGTTTAAACGACTGAATTTGGACCAGTGGTTCTCAGCCAGGGTCCATATAGCTCCTGAATGTCTATGTAATATGTTTGGGGGTCCACCCAAGTTAATTCTTATATGGACCCTCATTGGGCACCTCAAGTTGTGTAATGGTTGGCAAGCTAGCTCCGCAGACCATTGTTAGTGAGTTCAATTCTCATTGGTCGCCCAATACTTCTGGCCTTGTGCCACATCTAAGCTAAGCTTAGTAAATAACTATATGGACATCCATTATGAGAATTTAGTCCAGTGTTTCTCAACCGGGGGTCATATGTCCATGGATATAAGATTTTTGGGGTCCACGCAAACAAAATAGAAACTTGGCGGTCTACAATAATGTTTTAGTATTCATTATGTTCATGGCTTCATTTTCCATAGAATTTTGTTGTAAATGCAATAAATTTATTATACTTCTACAATACACAAAATATTCCAGCCATCTTTTGATACAAATCCTGATTATAGTCAGTTTTAAAAATATAATAGGATTTTTTAAATATCAAATGGTTATGAGGGTCCACCAGAATAAACTAGAATTCAAAGAGATCCAAAGATTGAGAACTACAGTATTCAACAAACACTTTCTATGGTGATTTATTTTATAATGAAAATACTTGAAACCCATAGTCATGAGACTAACATGAGATGTGAATATATATATATATATATATATATATATATATATATATTATATATATATATTATTTTATCCTGCTCGATTTGGACAGTATTTGAGCACTTTTCTGATTAAAATTTGTTGCCTTGATTTCTTATATAATATATAACCCGGATAAAAAAAAAACGGTATATCTAAATGAGATCCTAATTAGAGTAATATACTTAAAAAGCTTTAACTTTCAAAATAAAGCAATTTTGAATTTGCAACTGAATGGCAATTGTGTGCGGTCAGCGTTCGCACTGGAGATAACTACGATAAAATTCTAATTCGAATCCTACTCTCATTCCTCATTGTGATTTTTCAAATCTTATATTTCGTTTTTATATCATCATCGGGTCGCACTAACAACATGGATTCCCACGACTCTCTCTCGCCACACGTCCCTATCATTTATCACCCCCCAAAGAAGTCATACTCTTGACATTGTCATTGATAACTGTAACCAAGCAGAAATGGTAATTGAAGCGTATCAAGTCCACAAATTTGAAGAATAGATAAATTTCCAGTCTAATTTGTAACTGAATTCTATAAGGCCTGAAAATCTTTTTTTTAAGTCATCCAAATTATTGATATAACGGGGATATCAGGAAATGCCAATTAGAAGTCTTCTCTCATATCAAAATGGAATCATAAGCATCTCAAATTGAGGGATATGACATCAAGAACCCAACAGATTTACGGGTCGTCAAGGAAACAAATCTTGGAAGCTGATCTGTAGGGACACTTGCCTCCTATCACACAAACTATCCAAGTAAGACTAACTAGACATGCTAAACACTGGTGGAGAAGTGATGTTCTCCTGTGGACAACTACAAATGGATACACCAGTGTATGCCGACCAGCAAAAAAACCACATCAATCAGTTCTATGCAGATTCGTGGTGGGGGTAGAGCGAGAGACCTGCCAGGGTCACTGACTGGTTGGAAAGAAAGAGAGAGGGGGGTATCAATGCTGTTAGCTCGACCTGATGATGATGATGAGTAAACAAGTATGTGTGAATAACACACACACACACACTGGTTTCCTCTCTGACTGACTTTTGTTCAATAAGCTTTCAAATGAAAAGTGATTACGTCATATACGGGCAGTTGAAATTAATAAATAACATTTATCCGTTCCGCATAGCCAGTCTTCAATTCGGTACAATTCTTGTTTAGTCACGGACCATAAAATATTCTATTTTCATGAAAATTATACCTTCCTAAAAATGTTAGATATGTATTAAACACTACAATCATTTCGTTTCCCATGCTTTCAATTAAAAATAATAAACAATTCATAAATGTCATATCATTCACAAAATATCCGTCCGTCCGTACTACAAAGACACAGCTATCTCTTAACGGATTTCAATCAATCTTTCAAAAATTGTTAGAATCTATAATTGCAAATGTTTTAAACTCTACATCATTATATTAGTAAATTTTTACTCCCTAAAATGGAAAATACTCTGGAGGTGAGTGGTGTAGTCATGCTGATAGCTTTTACATTTAGTACGTCCTGTGACGCACACATTTGCTTTGAATGAGTCCCCGGGAAAATTTACGGGTTCCAACTGAAGCCGTCTAACTCCTACCTTGTAAACTATACTGTGTAATCCGTTTCAACGAAACTACTAAAATATATTTACAGTTAGCTTGAAATGGTGCGGAAAGAAAAAAGAAACAACTGGGACGTATGGATACGATTTTACTGCGTCCTTTTACATTTTTGTGCGTCAGGGACGCAGGACTCGTACCTATCAGCATCTCTGGTGGTGTAATGGTTATGCTCATAGGATAAGCAGTTTGCATTTCCCATAGCGCTAATACACTTGGAAAAAAATCAGAGTTGATTATACTGACATTCAACTGTGATATACAACATCGTGACGCCGAGATTTCTTTTGTACAAATTAGTTTTGGAGCCGCTTGGGTGTAATGGTTATCGGGATAGGAAATGCACTCGGCGGTCCGAGTTCAAATCATGGACGATGCTGCTTGCACTTCACATTGCGCTGATACCCTTGGGAAAGGTATGTATCCTACTATGTTACAGATGAATAATAAGATGGATTGCACTCTTTAACTTTGGTATGGCAACCGCTTTAGAAAGAGGTAAACTCAAAAATATCAAACCTCAGGTTGAGAAATTTATCTGGTGCCCCATCCTCCTAGTGAAGAGGGGTTGGGTAAATACATTATGCACAAGTTAATCAATTTATACAGAAGTAGGTGTTGTCTGGACGGTGGGACGACTCCCTCAAGCAGAACTCTTTAACTAACTTCAACCGGCTGAGATGCTAGAGTTGGGTTATTTCAGATATAAAGTGTGCTGGAAACCACCATAAACTTATAGACTGGGCGTGGTCACATAGATTAAACTCAGCCAATCAACAGCTCGAATACGTGGTTAGTTAACTATTTAATCACCGATATTGAAACCTGTTCATTTGCACGTATTCGACATTGAAAAACATACCTGCAACTTAGAAAGAACCAAATGATTTTACCCAACACTAACGGACACTAAGGAACAACCAAAGGTTCCTTCACTAAAGACAACACTCTACTTAACACAAGGGATCTCCACTGTAAAGTGCTCTAACTTGAAGCCTAAAATGGCCACAAAAATCGTTAACAGTTTATATGTCGGATTTGCAGAGCATTCTTGTAAAATCTCAATGACATTCCCCACAGAATAACTATTCACAATTATTTTATATTATTTGATAGCACTGGTCAGTCTCACGGGACCCCATGGATCTGTACCTATGTAACATATAAAACTTAACATAGCTTTACACTTGTACCGGGTCTTGGTTGAGAACAATCTACCCCGGTGGATTGAATAAAGGGTTCGTGAAGGCTCCAGTGTTCAACAAGAAACACCTGGTCCCCAAGAAGGCCGAAGGGCACATCAGCCGAAAAGTTGCGTATACAACAATACTATAACAATAGTCTGAAAAATCCAAATCATATAGGAATTTACAAGTTTTTCTTTCTTTTATTTTTCATCTTAAATCAATTAAATATGTCATTTTGTTTTAAATTCCAGCTGGTCGTCATTTTGTGAAATTTCCAAACTACTGACACACAAATGGGCCATACAGTGACATTTGCGAAGCTGTTGTTGACCCCTAGAGGTTGGGTCAGGATTTACAGCTATTTAGATCACACTTCTTCGGCGTAATCTGTTCACATGGCGACTTTGTGATTCGTCAAACAATATCGTGTCCTGATTATGACACTAAATAGTATCCGGTAATAAAACTCCAGCTCTAGACCCCTTTGACCCCACATCGTTCTCTTTACTTCTAGGCCCACTTAAACCAAGAGCAGTACTTGTAAGGGTCCCATCTATGGCCGGGGCAGAACACACTGCGGAGGGGTAAGTAAGTCGTCGTCAGGGTGGCCTAAAGTCGGTATCAGCCACGGAGTCTATTCCCTTTTTACTAGCACTAGACCAAGGTGATCGTTTTTGTGTCTGAGGTGGAGCTCCACACCTACCGTTAGCTCCTTTACCGCACAGATCCATGCGCTACTCATACGCTGAGTTGGCAAGGGCCGGTATCGAACTAGGAACCTTGTGGTTTCTAGCCGAACGCTCTACTGACTGATCTAAACCGGATCCCCCTAATGGTGACCCGTGATTCTTAAGGATGGAATCCTGGTAACTGAGCAATCATTAACATGCAATACTCCACTTTGGTTCTTAGACTATAGGAGTGGTCGGAGAGACCTCTTCCCATCAATTGGCTCATCACTTTAATCCCTAACCCCTATACAATTGTCCCAGCCCAACTGACTGCATGGCAAACCCACAATCGTTTTTACCATATATATATGCTAGAAGGCGGTGACCGGAGGTCTTAGAGTCCTGGGTATGACGTTAAACTGCATCTTGCAGTGAAGTTCCAATTCTGGCAATCTGGAGAGAATGGAGTAGTCCTTCATTGCCATTACACCCAGGCCCACCATGACCCGTAGTGGTAGTACCTGTTCGGGTACCATTTATAGGTTAAATAGTAAAAATGTGTTGTGTTTTTTTTATAAATTTAAAAAGAATTAAATACCCATCAAGAATGAGTTAAACAAAGCGTATTCAGCATAAAATAACCGAACAAGGGTTGATATGCCGTAAAATTAAACTATCCAACCAAACCATCTATTGGCCATATAGATCTGTGTCGGAGAGTCTCTATTCGATCAATCGATTGGTCATGTCAAGCCCTAGCACCTCTATGATTGTCCCAACCGTATTCTTTAAATTATTTTTTTTTTACAAACATATATAGGTGATAGTAGTTATGTTTTGTAATTTAACTCTTTACCCCCAAAATTTTCTTGGTATTTGATTCCTACTTACAAAACGATCAAGTATCTCTGTTGGTGACCCGTTATATCGGAGGAGAGGATTGTGGTGGCTGAGCGGTCGGTGGCCCGAGTAATAAGTGGTCCCATAATATTAGGGTAGGTCGATTTTTCACTTTCTAAAAATATCAAATTGGATATCTATTCAAAAGTTGTGTTAGTATACTGAATACTGATACCAAAAATTAAATCTTTTACTTGGACTATTGTTTGAGGAAATAGCATCAAAGATCGTCTACTAAAATGCACTAAGAATCCTCCTCGTTTTCTAAAGGCTAAATTTTGCGAAAACGAAGATTTTTAGTGCATTTTAGTAGATGATCTTTGATGCTATTTCCTCAAACAATAGTACAAGTAAAAGTTCTAATTCTTGGTATCAGTATACTAACACACATCTTTTGCATAGATGGACAATTACAGGCCCCGACACTAACTTTTGTCATGACCATCCCGAACAAAAATTATCAACCGTCCCGAATGGGGTTTGGACCGTCCCGAAATCAAAATATTTTTGTTTAATTCATTAGCATCATCTATACTTGTCAGTCACCAGTAGCATTATAACATGTAATAAAACATTAAGAAAAGCTGAAGCAGTGATAATTCTGGATATTTGGACAAAAATCCATTTCCTCGTGTGTTTTGAGCTAAAAAATACTTTTTTTACTTTAAGTTACCCTGAGTAAGGTTAGTAGTACATAATTCGGTCCTTTTAAACTATCTCCCTCCACCATTATTCATTACATGGCTTTGAGAATAGACCTGCGGTACCGTGGACTCATTTTGAGGTTAGCATTGGGGCAATCACTGGACGGCCAATATTGGAATGTAGTACTAACTTTTATGAAAAAATTTTTACCGTCCCCGACAAACTGTCCAGGATGACGTATTGTCCGTCCCGAATATAATTTTTATCGTCCCCGGGACAGCGTTAATGTCGAGCCCTGGACAATTAAATATTTTTTTTAAGTGAAACATCGACCGACCCTACCATGACATGCCACATTTCCCTTGGACTTGAGGTAGGTGGTCAGTCTGAGGACTTTTCAAGTAATAACAACTGTGTTATTGTTCCGACAGTATTTTCTTAATTCTATTATGTCAAACCCTCACCCCTATTTATCATATGCTAGACAACGGTGGTTGAGGGTTAACCACCAGTATTTATTAATATAAACAAAGTTACCAATTACTAATAATCTTGGGAAATATATATATATATATCCATTTATTCTTACATGTTTTAGGGCTATGTGAAATACAAACAGCCTTGTGCAGGATTTGAACTAGTGTCACCGTGTCCATTTCCTAAGACTATAACCATTATACCACGAGCGCCTTCAATAAGGACTAAAATATTAGCAATATTTTGTTTAGTCTGAAAAACAAATTAAAAGGGTGACTTCATATTTCAAATAAGACGACCCTGCCAGCTTTGAAAAATGAGCATTGTTAACCATTACAACATGTGGTTCCGTTAAGAAAAAAATTAAGCGTTGCTTAAATTTAGCTGAGGGCCAGTAGTATGCGACCCCCAGTGAGAATCACACTCACTACTTAGTATAGATGGCTAACAAGCTGATTTCGCAAAACTATTACACTACAACAAGGAGTCCCCACAGTCTATTGACCGTAGTAAGGCACACATACCATAGACGGCTTACAGTATTTTCTGTCCCGAAATGGTTACCCATATATATAATGGCCAAGTTCATCACTGCTTAACTAAAGAGTTCTACCGGAAACCGGTGCTTTCGGTGTGATTTGATCGTAAGTAAAAAAAAAAAGTGTACATTTTGTTACAATATCAATAATACTGTCGTACATGAGACAGACAGAGACAGACAGACAGACAAAAGTGCCGTGGTAAGTTACTAAAGGGAGAGCTGGTGTGCCGAGAAGTAATTTCACACCCCTGCTGTGATACTGATAACTTTTTGATTTAGTGCGTCCTGGGATGCACATATTTGCTTTGAAAGTGTCTCCGGGAAAATTTATGGGTCCAAACAAAGGCCGTCTAACTCCTACCTTGCAACCTATCCTGTGTAATCCTAAACAATTGAAATATATTTACGGTTAACTTGAAATGGTTAGGGAAGAAAAAAGAAAAACACTGGGACGCAGGGATACTATTTTAGTGCGTCCTTTTAGATTTTTGTGCGCCAGGGACGCAGGACGTACCTATCAGTATATCTGGCCTGATGACCAGTGTTTTAAAAGCACAGTGGAAAATGCCTTGTTCCTTATGCTGTGATTTTCAAACAACGACCCGTATGAGGAAAATAAAAGCTGGCTTTCTATTGGATAATATTTATTGACTGTTCCTCACACGAAAGAAGAAGAAGAAAAAAATTGATGAAGCAAAACAAGTTACTTTACGTAGGCGGCGAGGGTCCATTCCCCCCTCCTCCTATAGCCGCTTTCCACCGCATATACAAGGGGCTGGTGAAACCATTCTCCGTTGCTAGCAGTTTAAATGAGGCATTTTTTCCCCCTGGATCATACAAGAACTAAACGATATTACGGACTAAGCAAAACAAAGAACCTCTATATAATAATAATAATAATAATAATAATAATAATAACTTGTCAACTGGTAGATTTTGCAGTTCCAGCAGATCACAGGGTGAAGCTAAAGGAAAATGAAAAAATGGACAAATATCTGGACCTTGCCAGAAAACTGAAAAAGCTATGGAATATGAAAGTCAAAGTGATACCAATTGTAGTTGGTGCACTTGGAACGGTCCCAAAAGGATTGGAAAGGGGTTTGGAAAGTTTGGAAATCAGAGGAAGGATTGAAACCATTCAGAACACTGCACTGCTGCCATAATACTCAGAAGAGTCCTGGAGACCTGAGGAGTCTTGCTGTCACTCAGACTCCAGTGAAAGACCATCAGCTAAAACTCAAAAGGAGTAATAAATAATAATAATAATAATAATAATAATATCCTTTCAGCTAGTATATTAGGTCTGAGACCTGTCAGCTGTTCCTTATAAATATTCATTTTAATTCCACAGAATATTCATAATTATTCCACAGATAATCCAACTTTGCCTTGAAGGAGTTTAGAGATGGGGCATTCACTACTGATGAAGGTAGTTTATTCTATGTATTCACCACTCTGTAGCTAAAATAATTTTGTCTTGCGTTTGCTTTACAAAATTTTTTAAGGAGTTTTAATTTATGTCCCCTGGTATTGATATTTTGAGCAATGTTTAGTAGATCAAAGTTCGTTGAATAAAAACCATACGTGTATTTGTAGGCTTCAATCATATCCCCTCTTACTGTATTTGACGACATAAAAGTAAAAGTCGTCGGGCGGCCTAATGTCGGTATCAGCCATACAACGAGAGAGTCTATCCCCTTTTCAATAGCGCTAGTCCAAGGAGATTATTCTAGTGTCTGGGGTGGAGCTCCACACTTTACCATCAGCACCTAACTTTACCGCACATATCCCTGTGCTACCCATACGCTGAGTTAGCGAGAACCGGTATCGAACTAGGAACCTTGTGGCTTCTAGCCGAACCTTCTACCGACTGAGCCAACCCGGCCCTTTGACGACATAATACCCATTTTTACAGCAAATTAAAAAAATGTTTTAAAAAAATACGGCTCGGCTCTTATATACAAAGTTGGGGTATTTTAGTTAAATAATATTAACCGAAATACCGTAGTACTTGTACCTAAACTAACATAGTAAAATCGATGGAGTGGCATATTGTCGGTATCAGCTGGACAGCGAGGGAGTCTATCCTCTTTCCACAAGTGCTAGACTAGGGAGATTGTTTTTACGGCTGAGGTGAGGCGCCAAAACTACTGTCAGCTCCTTACCTTACCACAAAGATCTAAGCTGTGCTACTCATGCCCTGGGGGGACAAAACCCGGAACCTTAGTGATTCCTATGTGGATGCCCTACTGACTGAGCTAAACCGACACCGTGTTAATACTATATCAAATGTAAATGGGTAATATCTTATATTAATTACGCTATGGAGCCACAGAATAATATATAAATATCTTTTTTAGAATGTGCTTAATTGAAGTCATACCTAATTTTGAAAATTAATTAATTGATAATTAATGAATTAGGCGGGCATATCTGTTCAAATGTAAGGCTAAACAAATCGAGAAAAAGTCAATCTGTGTGTGTACATTTCGGCCGATTATGCCTCATCAGCAGAGTTATAGACAGGAAGACTGCTCTATGTGTGATTCGAACCCTAAATGTGTGTGTGTGTGTGTGTGTGTGTGTTGTGTGTGTGTGTGTGTGTGTACCATTATAGTATATGGCCTACCTTTGAATGTTTTGAAGCATATTATAAGGTTATAATAATAACTGCTAACCCTAACCCTATTTCAGAATTTTAGAATATTTTAGAATTAGATAGATCTCTGATTCATATAAATTATGGATAAATCCCTTTTTAACCATTCTTAATTACAATATACAACTTATGACTGTATTGCATTTCTTGAAACTGAATATATGTGAAAAATAATTAGTTTCAATAGATTGCCTACTACTTATATCTGTAAATATACTCTTACTGAGGTAGGACACATTCAAAGCAGGTAGGCCACATATTATAACAGAATCAAAAAGGTAGGCAAAGACTATAACGGCACACACACACACAACACACAACATATATAAACACTATGCACACACACACACATATATATATATATATATAAACACTATACACACACACACACACACCACACATATATATATATATATAACACTATACACACACACACATATATATATATATATAATAAACACTATACACACACACACATATATATATATATATAACACACTATACACACACACACACACATATATATATATATATATAAACACTATACCACACACACACACACACATATATATATATATATATAACACTATACACACACACACACACACATAATATATATATATATAAACACTATACACACACACACACATATATATACACTATACGCACACACACACATATATATAAAAACACTACACACACACACATATATATAAACACTATACACACACACACATATATAAACACTATACACACACACATAATAAACACTATACACACACACATATACATATAAACACTATACACACACACACACATATAAACACACACAAACATATATATATATATATATATATTATATATATATATATATATATATATACTATCGAGTATTAAACATTTTCTTTTATCAGTCTGCCGGATAAAATGATCGAAAGTGTTCACATTTAAAATATCGAGCTATTTTTGAAGGCATCTAAATTGGATATACTTTGCCGTTTAGTAAAGCAATAGAAAAAGAATAAGAAATTCTTTGACAATTTCTTATATGTAATAAGTAGGTAAAATGGATACGAAGGGAAAATAACAAAAATATATAAAAGATTTTCCATTTCAATAATTCAGCAACATTTAATATTATACAATGAAAATGTCAGATCAAAACTTTGCTGCAATAACATTTCTCTCTCTACACACACACACACACACACACACGTATATATTATTGGAACGGGCCATTGATAAAGTTATCTGCTATACAAACTGAGATAGCGCAAGATTAATGTATACTATTTCTCTATACTTATATATATATATATTTATTCACACAGATATATATTTATACATGTACATTTACATATATATTTCACAGACACACGCACACATATGGAGATAAAGACTCACGCACATAAACACACACACACACACAAATATAAACACACACACAATATATAACACACACACATATATATATATATATAAACACACACACACACATATATATATATACACACACATATATATAAACACACACATATATATATAAACACACACATATATATATATATATATATACACACACACACATATATATATATAAACACACACACTCATACATAAATGTGCGCTAAATCATGCAAGCATTATAAAAGAAAGAACAACGGACAAATAAACTGGTATTATACTTTTCAAACAAGGGGGAAATGGGAACTTTTGCATGGGTGTGTGTGTGGGTGGGTGAGAGAGAGAGAGACAGACAGACAGACAGACAGAGTGTGTGTGTGTGTGTGTGTTGTGTGTGTGTGTGTGTGTGTGCGCAAATCATAACTCGATCGTCAGGTGAATTATTTTAATGATATTAAGGGTCATATAAAGGTCATACATACATAAGTATTACCCCCCACACACACACACGCAAGTAGGATACGACACATGGTCAATTTTTAAGCGGACATTAACAAGTTTGAATTTAGAATTTTCCTTCTCCTAGGCCAGTTGCCATACCATGGTTAAAGAGGCCAGCCTGCTCTTTTTATTACCGATAGCAGGAGGGAGAATAGTGGGTTGCTTACCTTTCCCAGGGGTATTTGCGCTATGGGAAATGCAAATAGGATTTGAACTCGCGTTTTTGTGTCCATTTCCTACAACAATAAGCTTACACCATGTCCCCCCCACACACACGTGTGTGTATGTGTGCGTCTCTCTTTGAACACGTGTGCGTGTGCATGTGTGTGTGTGTGTGTGTGTATTAAATTTAAAGCTTAAATTTAACCATTAGCAATAGCTATCCCACGCAGTATATGTGGTATTTTTAAACGCAATATTTTTTAAAGGAAAATCATCCCTTATATCAAGTCAGCTCACCATGTTTCGGGTGGGATATCAGATATTCCCATTTGCCTGGAGCCCCCAACACTTGAGGCCTCTTGTCAGACGTCCATCTGCTACTAGGATTGGTAAATTGATACATAATCTTTACTGACACACACACATACATATATATATATATATATATATATATATTCATCAAAAGTTGCTACCACGTTTTCACTGTTACAAATTAATCCAAATGGGCTCAATATATTTCCTAAAATATAGAGCATTTATAGTTGCAGAAAAACTCTTTTCTACACCCCCCCCTCTCTCTCTCTCTCTCTCTCTATATAATATATAATATATATATATATATATATATATGAAGTAGTCAAACGATGCGTTTGAAAAGGCGAAGGTCGACAATATGTGGGAGATTATGTGCTTAATTAAAGTCATACCTAATTTTGTTTAATTAATTATAGCTAAATGAATTAGGCGTGCATATCGGTTTAAATGTAAAGCGTAAACAAATCGAGAAATAATATATATATATATATATATATATATATATATATATAATGAAATAATAATGAAATTTATTGTGTACAGTGCTCAGGTGCACCACAACTCATCAAAGTCTCATGTCAAGTACACAGAATAATGTATTAGTGTCAGGAACATGAACAGTTTACATACATATATATATACAGTTTACATATACATATTTGTGTTGTGTGTGTGTGTGTGTGTGTGTGAAATATATATACTTTGGTATGGATGAAATTTATTATGGTTATTTGTTCACACGTGTTTCGATCAAAATTCGCTTACACACACTGTATTCTATTTAAAACTATTTTAGATATATCATAAAATAAAACAATAGAAAATTAAAATAACAGACATGCAAACAAGAGATCTTTTCAAATGATATATATATATATATATATATATATATATATATATATATATATTATATATATAGCTTGATAACGAATGTCATTTACGATAGTAGGTATACTCCCAACCCGTCCATCATGGGTAAGATGTGATACAATATCGCAGCGATGACGCATCCAGCAAGGATCGAACTCGCTATTCAGTAGTAATGGATCTGTCAGACTAGCTCGCTAACCATTATACCACGAGGAGACGCTCTCTTTTACCCAACTCTTTCGTCACAGATACAATGTGATACAGGATCGCAAGTATGGGACATCCACTGAGGATCGAACACGCTATTCAGTAGTACTTGGATCTGCGAGACTAGCTTACAACTATAGTAGCGAAAAAGTGGGACAGTTTATTAGGAACTAAAGACTTTAGCATGACATCAGCAGAGATGCTGATAAGCACCCGTCCTGCGTCACTTATACACAAAACTCTAAAAGGACGCAGTAAAATCATATCCACACGTCCCAGTGTTTTTCTTCCCTCACTAATTGTAAATACATTCCAATAGTTTCTTAGAAACAAGTTATACAGGATAAGTTACAAGGTAGGGGTTAGACGGTTTTAGTTGTTTCCCAGATCATGAATAAAAAAACTTACAATTTATCAAAATACTTAAGTTGGGACCCATCAAATTTCCCGGGGACTCATTCAAAACAAATATGTGCGTCCCAGGACAAACTAAATCCTAAAACTATCAGCATCACTACATCAGTGTAAGATTTATTTACCATGGTTCAAAGTCACACAAGCAGTCACCCATCTAACTAAAGACCTGAGACTAAATGGCTTAACTTTGATAATGAGGTGATCAAATGCAAGTAAGTAAAGTAAAGTCGACGGAGCGGCCTAGTCGGTATCAGCCAATCAGTGAGGGAGTCTATCCCCTTTTCAATAGCGCTAGACCAAGGAGATTGTTTTAGCATCTGAGGTGGGTGCCACACCTACCATCAGCTCCTTACTTTACCGCACATATCCCTGTGCTACTCAAACGCTGAGTTGGCGAGGACCAGTATCGAACTAGGAACCTTGTGGTTTCTAGCCGAACACTCTACCGACTGAGCTAACCCGGCCCCTTGATCAACTGTAAATTAAATGAATGATAAAAAAAATAAAATATGGTTTATTTTGGTTTCTTTGTTTAATGACAAATCAACTTTCGTTGGTTATTTAATACCAACGCTTGTAGAAAAAACAGTTGTGGTACTATTTAACCCATAGCTGGTGGATGAGTGTGGTTCATACCTTTCCCAAGAGTATTAAATCCAAAATTGGACGTAATAGCCTAACTGAAGTTCGAACCTGCTTACTATGATGTCGCAGTCTAGCCCATTAGCCACAACGCCACGGGGACTCCTCCCCAATACAGACTTAAACAAATCAATGCTTTTCTTTGCGACAGAAAGAAAAGAGGGTTCAGTTTTATATGGTTATTCCTTGATAAAGTGATCTCCCACTTTAGGTTCATACACTTAGCATATACATGGGGTTTTGTGTTGCGTATGAATCTCATTCCTGCTACTTGCCAATTTTAAATGTTTAAATGCGGGTAACTGAACTAGTTCAGTTGAATTTTTTTTTCAAGCTTTTGATAGGTAAGAGAGGAAGAACCCCCCCCCCTCCTACAACAACAACAAAAAAAGAAAGGAAGAAAGAAAGAAAAATGACTTCGCTCGATTTCTCGATATATATCAGCAATTTCCTCATCGAATATTTTACGTCAAAAATCACCTTGCCCATTAGAGTAGGAAGGTCATTGTTTGAGGGAGGCTTACGGTTTTGTGTAGGTAACAAAAATACAAGAGTGCTCTTTGAGTAGATGTTACTTATATTACTTCTGTTTTATTGGAAAATTTTTTAAAAATCTCTCGGTCGTTAATAAAAAAAAAAACAATTATATAGTTAAAAATTAATCTGTTAAGAATTTGTTTTTTTGCGACATTACAGACCAAGGTCCATATTCGACGCTGGTACAAATTGCCTAATAGAAAATATTGTATCCATTCACTATCAACATAAAAGCTAGGGAGAAAAAACATTTACACACACACACAATTTAATATGTTGATAACAACAGTGAAAAAAAAACAGAGTATATACAAAGGTGTGTCATAAAAGTATCGAGATTGAAGCTATATACCAAGATAAAAATGAACAATGAATGGAACGTTAATTTTTTTTTCAGAATACAAGTTGTATCATAAAAGTGCCGAATCTGAAGCTGTATTTACCAAGATAGAAATGAACAATGAATGAAACGTTAATTTTTTCAGAATACAAGTTGTATCATAAAAGTGCCGAATCTGAAGCTATATTTACCGAGACAGAAATGAACAATGAATGAAACGTTAATTTTTTTTTCAGAATACACGTTGTATAATAAAAGTGCCGAATTTGAAGCTGTATTTACCGAGACAGAAATGAACAATGAATGAAACGTTAATTTTTTTCAGAATACAAGGTGTGTATATAAAAATGCTGAGTTTGAAGCTGTATTTTCAAGACAGAAATGATCAATGAATGGAACGTTAATTTTTTTCAAAATGAAAGGTGTGTCAAAATGTACAAAAAATCTCTACTTTTTTTACACACCTTGTATATCGAGGGTCATTCAATAAATATGGTGAAATATTGCCTAACGAGTTGGCAATCGGAAGCTGTGTTTACAGTAGCATTTTTAAAGGAAATCAATAATGATAAGTCTTTTGAGAAGACTGTTCACGCGATCTTCTTTACTGACCGCTGCGACCAGAACTTTTTCTTTACTGGAGAGTCAGTATGTTCCACCCCATTGACTGTATTTTCAACTCCGGGTTGTCGTGTGAAATTAATGTTTAGCCTGTTAGTAATTTTTTTTTTAACTAAAAAAATTCTTCTCTTATTATTCTGTAAAATTTTACATGGTATGCATTTCTCGGTGACAAAAAAATTTGATATATATATATATATATATATATATATATATAAGTAAAAAAAAACAGTAAAGTCCTCGCGGTGGCCTAAGTCGGTATCAGCCTGACAGCGAGAGAGTATATCCCCTTGTCACTAGGCTTAGACCAAGGAGATTGTTTCTTAGCGTTTGAGGCGAGGTGCCACACCTACCATCAGCTCCTCAGTTTACCACACAAATCCCTGTACTACTCATACGCCGAGCTGACGAGCACCGGTATCGAACCAGGAACCTTGAGGCTCCCAGCAGGATACACTTCTTTGTTTGCACGGGTTATATATACAATTGTGTCGCTCAATTGTGTGTGTGTGTTTCTTACATTGAAGATTTGAATATACTTTCAGTCTTCAATGCTCCAAAACATCGATGGTAACGTCACTTAAAGTTTGTCAGTTTTTAATAGGCTGTGCGTTATATCGAAATATCAATGCAATTCAAGCACTTTTTTCTTAATGTTGATAACCTACAGGGATGTTCTTCGGAGTTACTTTCATTTGCCGCTTTTCAAAATTGACAAAATTTCAGCAAATTCACGGATATTCGAAAAGACAACTGACATACACACTTAGTAACAAAAGTTCGAACATTGACAAGCTTAAATCTTACCGGTAGTTGATTAATCTTAAACGGCATTTCAAATCGTACAGGGTTATTTTAGACTTAGAGGTTAGGAAACGCTATCATTGTACGTTTATATCCATGTTTTGTGTTTTTGTTTCTTAAAAGTTTTTTGACACGATTATATGGTTTCAAGTATTCCTATCTAATACTAATAATTTATACACAATTATATGGTTTCAAGTAATCATTTCTATTTAATCATTTATTTGTACACAGTTATATGTTTTCAAGCCACTACTAATAATCATTATTTAACAATTATAGCTTCAAATAACTATTCTTAACTCTTTGCCTACCAAATCTTCCCTACGGCTGTACCAATTTTTATTGGCTACTTTTACCTGTATGATGGGATATTTCAAACTAAACTATCTTTTCACCTTAGATATGATCCTATTCAAATAAAGTCCTATTATTATTATTGTAAGCTGGTACTTCTGCTCAATCATAATGAACTAGCCATGAGTTTGTGTATTTTGCTCACGGGAGGATCACAGTGATGGGAGATCCGCTGTGAGTGACTTAAAGTAGACAAAGTGTATACAATTTATACTAAGTTATATCAATGATTTATGAGTCAATATTAAATTTTGAACATTATCACAAACATATCGATTTGACCCCAAACAAGTGCCACCACTCCGGGTCAGAGTGTAAATAGGAGTAATGTTAACAAAAAATCACTTCACACTACAAAGAGTTCCAGAACACGAACCTCACCATCAGATATATTTTAGCTTTGAAATGTAGACAGCATCGTCTAGGATTTGAACTCAGGTCGACGAGTCCATTTCCTACGACTCTATCCATAACACCACCTGTCTCCACACTAGTTAAGGATGTGACACAAGGTTATTTTAACATGGGATGCTACGCACAAACCAAAGCTCATGTGATGGCTAGTGCAAAAAAAAATGTCTGAACCCCCTCGTCATTCCCATTTAGAGGCGTCTCAAACACCGGTCAATAAACCCAGCCTGCCCTTTAAATCGAGGGGGCAGGTAGTTGCCTGGGGAGATGGATCCCCTGGGATCACGCAGTTATTAATCTCTGATCGGTTCTGAAAAAACGGAAATGCAGCCAAATTCCAGTGTAAGATAATTTAAAATTGCATCCTGGGACACCCCCTTTGTTTGGGTGGGTCTTACCTCCCCTGCGAGGGGGGGGGGGTAGAGTCAGCGTATTCTGAGGATCGTCAACTGAGCTAACTTGAAGATAGTATAAAACAAGAATGTATTTCTTTTTGTAATTTTGTCCCTTTTCTTTTATTTTTCATTTATTTATTTACTCATATGTATTTACCCAACCCCTTCGCACAAACAGGGTGTGACTCAAGGTCAATTTCTTAAGTAAAGTTTAACAGGTTTGAATTCAGAGTTTTCCTTCTCCGAAATCGGTTGCTAAAACAAGGTTTAAAAAAAAAACAAGTCTGTCTTACAATTTCACCCATAGCTGGAGGGAGAATAGATGGATACATACATTTTCTAAGGTTATTAGCGTTATGTGAAATACAAACAACTTCGTCCAGGATTTGAACCCCGTTCGTCGTGTCTGCTTTCAACGAAGATAACTACTCAATTTCTTTTGCTTATATGTATTTTTAAAAATTTGTTTTTATTTCCCCGAATTCTGGTTTGAAATGCGCCGAAGATAATCTAATATTACATCGTGTAGTTGGAAGATGAGTCATGATTTTCCAAAACTTGTTCGGACTATTGATCTTATTGTGTTTCTTTTAACCATATTATTTTGTCCGATTTTTTTTTTCGGTCTCCTTCGTGTACAGTGTTTTTAGAAAGAATGAATGAAGAAAAGAAAAAGAAAGCGGACGAATTGAGAGATCTTTCCATAAGGAATGTACTCTTGAGGAAGACCGAAGAAGGGATACAACAAAAGACAACCGCACCAGGAGTCAGAGAACAACGTCGGCTAGCTAAAGTGCACCGTGTTCAGTATAGACAAAGAGAAACATGACTACAGAACATTTTACGGTCTGAAAAGCACCCCCCCCCCGAAAAAAAAAACAAAAAAAAAAAAAAAAAAAAAAAAAACAGGAAGAATTTTTTTTTTTTCGGAAAGGTCAAATGTCACTTCCGTCGTCAAAAATAGGGGTTTAAGAATATAACCGAATTTGGAATGATATTTGAGATCCTTTCTCGAAAAAAAATTGCTGGAATAGGTTTACAGGAATTTTTAGATATTTTTTAATTTTGATAATTATTTTTTAAAGATATTTTTGTTGATAAGATGTGAATAAGAAATATATTTTCTTAATTCATTTTTTGTTTGTTCGCCATTAGAGATAACAGGAGAGTCCTGCTAAACGCCAACTTATGCGTTTGCCACTTTCTCATTGTTCTCCTTGACTTCATCCTCTCCCTCATTATTATTATTATTATTATTATTATTCGAGTTTTTCACGCCAGCGTTAGCCGGTGCTCTTTCACTCGAGTATTATTATTATTATTATCTTCATTGATATCATTATTATTACTTCACAACTAGTTAAAAGGGGATAGATAGATAAGTGATATTTTAATATTCTAATTGTTCACATTATTATCAACATTATTCTCGATAAATGGCAGCTCATAAGGAACACAAGTGAAACGCCAACATTTTTCTCAAGGTACCCGTTGTCTTCAACAATTTCTATTTATTATTATTATAATTATTATTAATACAGCTATATATATATATATATATATATATAGATAGATAGATGAATAATATCCCGCTTTTTTAGTTATTATTATTATTATTATTATTATTATTATTATTATTATCATCATCATTCGATAATTGACAGGTCATACAGAAGCAGAAATGACGCTACCACATCTTTCTCAATGTTCTCATCTCCATCATCAATTATTATATATCATTATTATTGTTTCACATTAGTGATAGGTAGATATACGTATGGCCTAGTAGTAATAATAATAATAATAATAATAATAATAATAATAATTATAATAATTATAATAATAATAATTATAATAATAATAATAATAATAATTATAATAATAATAATAATAATAAATACAATATCTTCATTATCATTTTATTGCTTGGGAGTTTTTCAACATCAGTTTTAACTGGTGATTATTATTATTATTATTATTATTATTATTAGCAAGGACATGCATCCTCCGGGCGTAAGTATTTAAGTTTTAATGCAAAGGAATATTTTGAATTAGAAAGACAAACGATATCAAATAAAAAACATAAAAAGATTACACTTATTTTTACTTAGTTTCTATATAAAAAGAATCATTCATACGATTGATTTTAATACGTTGCAAAATAAAACAATAATATTCCAGATTTTCATAGAAACATTGTAAGGAATAAGATGAGATTTATTCTATGTATTAATGATTTTGACAATTATTTAATACTCATTAACAAACTTACACAATTCCTTACGGTATTATGATGTAAGCAGTGACATAGTTTCTGTTACAGACAGACACAGAATCTCCATTAAAATAAGATTTCTATTATTAAGTTCCATCAGTAATAACTGCCAGTTTCCACAGATATGGGTAATTTGCTCTCATCTATATAGTGGACTCTTCTGGGGATGTAGAAAGGTGCAGCACAAACTATATTCATGCTAAATACGTATTGCTTTTCATATAAAAGTAAAGTCGTCGGGGTAGCCTAATGTCGAATTCGGCCAGACAGCGAGGGAGTCTATCCCCTTTTTACTAGCACTAGACAAAGGCTATTGTTTTCGTGTCTGAGGTGGAGTGTCACGCCTACCATAAGCTCCTTAAATAATAACCGGAAAGTCCTATAAAAGATCAGGTGGTATTCCAGCATCTTTCCTCAATGTTTTTATCATCATTAGAAAGGCTAGAAATAAACGACAGAGCCCGAAGAAGGTTAACATAATGTCAACAGTCTTCATTAGTTAACTTCTTGTATCTATTAATATTACTATTATTATTATCATTATAATTACTAACAAATATTTGCACCCTCCGGTTGCAAGTATTTAAGTTTTAATCTAATAAAATATTATATTAAATTAGAAAGGCTAATGAAACTAAATAAGAATGCAGATAAAAAGATTTAAACAGAGGGAGTATAATCGAAAAATAGAACAACTGAAACTTACTCTTCCATCACTCCCGTCTTCATTGCTAAATTTCCCTAATTTAATTATTTTATTAAAATAGTAAGTAAATAATAAATTACTATGATTTCTTCTTGTTAATGAATTTCTTTTAAGATTCATCCCCGAGATTTTTGCTCATATTCATTAAGATAAAACCAAACAATTAGAAATCAATAATACTAAGCACATATTTATTAAAATCATTTTTTATATCAATATGCAAATTAGCCTTCCCGTTCACACTGTAAACCGCTATTTTGTTGTATATATAAATACAATTGCAAGTTTTTAGTATAGAGATATGGTCGACAGTATTAATGATGTAAAACAATTTTTATCAACAATGGAGGTTTGAATAAAAATAAAATCATGGACAATGGGACGTAAATAAACAAGGGAATTGTGAATTGAGTAGTAATATAGTTTTGATTACAGACAGAAAAACACTGAAGCTCCATTATAATAAGATTATCAATATTCTTTTCTTTTAATACCATCAACATGTAGCAATTTGGTTGGTCGCTACCATGTCGAATGCAGGCATCGAGTGTTCTGTCGGCTTTTAAGATGGCTGGCACATTAAAAAGCCTGGGATAGGCGTCCTGCGTCAAGTTGCTAACTTGGAAGAGAGAGGCAGATGTGGATATGGAAGGAAGAAGAAGAAGAAAGAAAGAACGGCCCGTTGTGCTAAGTCGTATGCATGGGGAGTGAACTCAACTGCTAGCAGTGCGCATTGCTTGCCAATTGGAAACAGATCAATATGGCTACCAATAATAATAAAGGCAACAGAAGAAGAAGAAGAGAAAAAATATGAAAGCTTTGTCGATCTGAAGGACTTGTTGTCACTTGAATCTAAACATTTTTTTTATTTCTTGAGATAATAGATAATTAGTGCACTGGAGAGAGTCGGAAATTCACAGGTACACACACACACACACACACACGTATTCGCTCCCTCTCTTTCACACACACACACACACATGTATACGTACACACACACGCGCGCGTATACGCTCCCTCTCTTTCACACACACACACACACACATACATGTATACGTACACACACACACACACACACACACACACACAGATCACGGATTTTAACGATTATTTAAAAACCCATTAGAAAGAGTAATTTTGAAACGTTCATGATGCAAATTTGTTTTTTTTGTTTTTTGTTTTTTCAGTCTTTTTTGTGTTTAAATTGGAGAGTTTTTTTTTTTTAATTTTTGCATGTATAGTTTAAGTGTTAGAAATAATATTTGATATGTAAAACTTTTTTGTGATGATGTGAGTGTTATCAAAAAATATTTTTATAACATGAAAATATTCTTAAAACTCGTTTTTTTTTAAAGTTACATCGAGTTTAGAAATTGAATTTAAACAACGAACAATACTGCAGGAACATTATAGAAT
>CM042166.1:11910077-11915077 GCA_023376005.1 Doryteuthis pealeii | reverse complement strand
CCGTTATCATCTTGTAACACCCTCTGGTTAAAATTTAGACTGTCCAAATCGTCAAAGATGAAATGAAAAAAAAAAATGTAAATCCCGATTATCAGGTGTTGATTATCCACCGAATTCTCATTTCTTATGTATCGTTACCTCAGGTAAATAAAGGACCATTCAGTTTTTATTATATAGAAAGAAAGGGAAGAAAAAAGGACAATCGATACAGAAAAATATAATCAGAAAGAAAGAAAGAGCAGGGAAAATAGAGAGAGGGGATGGGTGTACGGAAGTGATAACGCTACTGTTTCAATCGAACATAATGAAAAGAAGGAAAGAGAGAAGAAAAAGAGAGAGGTAAATCAAGATTAATATACTTTTTACATATTGAACTATTGTAATAACTTTTAAGTAAACATATCAAACGTTGTGATAATTAGATTATCATACTGTGGTATATCCACAGGTCCTACTAGTATATTTAAATGTTATAATGAAAAATGCGATCTGGATTTTCAAGTACTGCAGCCCAACAAACCCCAGAAAAGATAAAATTGTTAAGTTTGGAGATTCTTCAATATCCTCCAATGCTCACCAGATTTTGACCCAAACAGAAGCAAAGAGGAAGTTGAAAACAGTTTTGAGGAAAGTTTTCTTCAAGTAAAATCCTATATATATACCGCCCTGTCGGCTGGGGCGTTAGAATGCACCGACTGCACCTCTGCAGAGGGGTAAGACTCCCCCAATGGGGCCACATGTTGGCCTTGAGTGGCGACCCGTGATGCTTAATGATAGAACCCTGGTGGATGAGTAGTTCATGACTTGCAATAATCCACTTTGGCCCTATCTTGGGCTAGACGGGCGGTCGGAGAGGCCCCCCTCCGATCAATCGGCTGGTCACGTCAAACCCTAGCACCTATATGATTTTCCCAACTCTATTGCCCTTATGGCAAGCCCCTACACTTTTTATCATATGGGTGCTAGAAGGCGGTGGCTGAGGGTCTACATGTCCTGGAATGACGTTAAACTCTATCTGATGGTGAGGTTCCAGTTTTTGAGGTTTGGGGAATGTGGAGCACCCTAAAACTTTATCGGCATTAAGTGACCCACTGAAGTTGATGTGCCGTAAAACAAAACAAAACCTATATATATATATACACACATATATATTAGTTCAAATCCCGGATGAGGCTGGTGGCATTTCATATGCCACTAATATCCTTAGGAAAAGTATGAATCCAACTATTCTTCCTCCAGCTATGGGTAAATAGTAGGGCAGACTGGGCACTTCAAACTTTGCACGGCAACTGGTCAAGAAGAAGGAAAACTGAATTCGCACCTGGTAAACAATGCTTAAAAATTGACTTTGGGACCCATCCTGCTCGTGTGGAGAAGTTGGTATATATATATATATATATCATACACATCTGTCTATGGATAATATTTGTGTTCACACACATTGTGCATAGGAAGTGCCCGCCTATTAGTGTACATTATCCTGTGTGTATGTATGACGTCCCGTCGTGGTGTGATGGTTTGTAAGATAGTCTCGAAAATCAGTTACAATTTGAAAGTGAGTTCGATCCTCGCTGCATGTCTCATAATAATATCAAATTCTACCAGTAGAATAAATAATTCTTTTTTTTTTATTATTTGTGAATGAGGTTTTAGTGTGTAATCTCAGTGATGGGCAGTATAAGGGGTCAGTTAGTAATAACATGTTAGATAATTATTAAAAAATAGAACCTTTTAAAATTATTATTAACTTCTCTCTCATTCTACGCTACCATATATATATATATATTATATATATATATATAAAAGGTGTGTCAAAACAGTATCGAGATTGAAGCTGTATTTACCTAGATAGGAATGGATGATAAATATTTTTTTCAGAATACAAGGTGCGTCAAAAATCTTGATACTTTTTTTTTTTTACATACCTTGTATATATATATATAATATATATATATATATATATATATTCTCGGTTTGTTTAGCCTTACATTTGAATAGGTATGCCCGCCTAATTCATTAATTAATTAATTTTCAAAAATTAGGTACGACTTCAATTAAACATATATTCTCTCAAAAATTGTCGGCTAAAAAAGCCATATCAAAACACATTGTTTATTTACTTCTCATAATATATATATATATATATATATATATATATATATATATATATGAGTGTGTGTATATGTGTGTGTGTGCGTGCGTGTTTGTGAGAGAGAGATTTCTTTTTTAATTGTAATCCTTCACATATTAGATGGCAAGGTTAAAAAGAGTAAATTTTTTTTTATTTCTTTTGAAGCATGAAAGAAAAGTGAAACTAAGAATTCAAATGGGTTAATATTCACAAAATACAACTGACTTACGCGTTTCGTTCAGATTAATTGTTTAAATGTTAATATTCTAATGAGATTCATATAGTTGGTCGTTAGCTTATTTGTATTAGATAGAGAATACTTGCTACCATTTAAATGTGGGTAATCAAAAAACTACTTTATTTTTTTATAACCTTCCAATATATATGTTGTTGTTGTGAAAGGTCCAGACATGAGCACCCCTTGACCTCTAAAGCACTAGAAACTACAAGAACCAGTCAGTCTAAAAAAAGAGAGACGTAGTCCCCGAAATGTCTGGAAAATAAACGGCATGTTGAACATAATACTCAACACATTTTTTTCATTTATTTTGCTTTTAATAAAAATTTAAAAAGTAATAATTCCGATAAATATATAATATAGATATACATATAAACACACACACACAAATATATATATATATATATATACAGTATATATATTGGAGATATGTGCTTAATTGAAGTCATACTTAATGAATTTAGGCTGGCATATATGTTCCAATGTAAGGCTAAACAAATCGAGAACATGTATGCCCGCCTAAACTCATTAATTATTAACTAATTAATTTTCAAAATTAGGTACGACTTCAATTAAGCACATATCCTCCAAAAATTGTCGGCTTAAAGCCATGTAAAAAAAACACATTTGTTTGTTTACTTAATATATATATATATATATATATATATATATATATATATATATATATGTGTGTGTGTGTGTGTGTGTGTGTGTGTGTGTGTGTGTGTGTGTGTGTCGTTTTGAATAAGATATTTCCTCCACTTAACCGGAGTCAAGTGTGTTGGTCAGTCTGTCATGCAAAAAAAGCATTTGACCACTGACCATCGGTTTTGGTTAAAGATGAGGTCAACTATTCAATTCTAAAAAGGGAGAGAGCTTTTTAAAATGACCACCCGAAAATAAAAAAATAAAATTTTTTAATGCTAATGAATCAAAATTATTTTTTTTAAAAAGAAAAGAAAGAAAACGGAAAGCTCTTTACATGTTTGGCCTTGTGTCTTACTTAGCTAAACTTTAACCCGTTCACTCTCACTGGGACAACAGTATACCAGTCGAATTTGATTTTTTCATTTTAACACTAAAAACGTCGTATTCAAAGCCTAATATTGTATATCTAAAACTTGAAAAAATAACTTGTTAGTGAAAGGGTTAAACCATCATTTGAAAGTTAGATGTGTTGATACCTGGGATTGAACCAGATCCTTAAAATACGCTGCACTCTCTTAGCTTAACTCATCGGAGAGAGTAACACTAAATATACGGAAGTCAGAAATTTAAAAGAAATAATATTTTCAAACGAATCGTACAATATTCGAATTCATTTTATGGGTGTATGTATGGTAATTCTTTTTCTTAATGTGATTTTGTTTGAATAAGAGTTCAATCTCTGGTCCAGTCAGGATTCTTTCCTGTCGCCACCAGGTAAACCAACCAGGTAACCTAACACTAGCCGTCACGTGATACTTCTGAGGAGCTGGGTGCCGACAAGTAACCCCCTTTGCCCTTTGAGTTTGGAATGAAGGATAAAGAGACCCAGCATGGCGCTTCAACGACCTTCGGATTGTTGAACAACAAGGGGTCAGTACAAATATACAAAATCAATGCTAGCACATTCTATATATATATATATATATATATATATATATATATATGTGTGTGTGTGTGTGTGTGTGTGTGTGTGTGTGCGAACATTGATTTGTATATTTGTACTGACCTTAACTTTTAACTTACATACCCTCTCTCTCTCTCTAACATAATATATATATATATATATATATATATATATATTGTGTGTGAGTGTGTGAGTGAGTGAGAGAGAGAGAGAGAGGAGTATGTAAGTTAAAATTGTCTTATGTTTGTACTTTTAGGTTTCTTCACAAACGGAGAGATTTGTTTGTTCACCCCAGTGTTTCTTCCCATGTGTATTCTCACACACACACACACACACACATATAATATAATGTATGTGTGTGTGTGTGCTTGTGTTCCAGGGTGTATTTACATTACTTTCGCATACTTATTTACTTAAAATGTTTTATTCACATCTATGTTCACACACACACACACACACATCTATATTCACACACACGTTTCCTCCTATATTTATTACACACACACACGCACGTACATTTATATATATATATATTATATATATATATAAAGTTGTACTGGGATCCACATATGCTTCGTAGTTCGTAGTTGATATATGTGTATTTATATGTATATCTGTCTATAATATATATTGTTTGGGAATTAGTATGAAGCATTGAATGTGAAATATAAGAAACTCAGTTTTTTTAAAGTTAAGTTTTGATTTATTTCGTTGAATTTATGGGATGCTTAAACCCCTCCTTTGGAAAGACATATATATATATATATATATATATATATATATATATATATATATATATATATACATTTGAACATATATGCCCGCCTATATTCATTAATTATTAAATAATTAATTTTCAAAATTAGGTATGACTTCAATTAAGCACATATCCTCCAAAAATTGTCGGCTTAAAGCCATATAAAAATAAAAACACATTTGTTTGTTTACTTAACCTCATATATATATATATATTATATATATATATATATATATAGTGTGTGTGTTTGTGTGTGATAAAC
>CM042166.1:11900077-11905077 GCA_023376005.1 Doryteuthis pealeii | reverse complement strand
GCCAATATAGAGACTTCAAATGTTTTTTTCTTTTAATTTTCATTCTATTCTGAATTTTTGAAAAAAAAATCCCATAAAGATGGTCTTTATTTCCATGAGTTGTACAGGTTAATATAAAATAAAAAATAATGTATACTCTTTCGGAGTATGTCGGTACAGGGAGAGGGGTTACTTCCGCTTGGTTAATTACAAAAATGAATGTGTAAAAATTTCCAGCGTCATCATTGTTTACAGCGGGTAATCCAAAACAGAATAAAAAATTAATTAAAAATTCGATGAAAATAAAAATGTGTGGGTAAGTCTACCATAGGATCTTGTTTTTTTTTTTTTTTTCTGTAAATTTCAGCTGAGTAGACCTTTTTTTAAGTAGAGGGTGCTGGGAACTTTCGCACACCTTGTTCGGGATTGATTTGGAGTAATCTCCCATTTTTACCGACATCTTCCGAAAAATCGCCCAATTTTTTTATTTCTTTTTATAACATGTATTCTTGAAAAAAAGAGAAAGAAGCAAACAGAGGATTTAGAAGGATTAATTGCAACGAATGAGATTCGGAGAGATTGGGAGAATTTTTTTAAATAGGAATAAAAACGAAGTAAAATATCTCCCTTTGTTCACGAATATAATCTATAAAAAAAATATCCCTAAGAAGACTGAATATTTTCAGGTATTTTTGTAAGGTATGATTTTTAAAAGACAAACAAAATAATTTTAAAAAATAAATAAATAAATAAAAAAAAAAAAAGGTAGATTATGAATTCAGAGACGTAAATTTTTACCATAGTCTACCGGATAGACGTTAGTGGAATATAAAATGAAATCCAATATTCTTAATTTCTGAACTGGGATTAATACTTTTAATATAAATGAAACTCTAACGAAAAACATAACTTAATACGTTAATTCATTTATAAGTTTTAAAGATAATTAAAGGACAGCATTAATTGATCTTGTATTGATCTGAGGTTGTTGCGTAGTGATTCAGTTATACATTTTTTGACCTCAGAATTGCAAACGTAGACTGTTTTATTTATTTTTATTTTTTTTATTACTGTTACTAAGAAATAAAAAAAAATATCGTTAGATACTCGGCAAAATTACCAGCGAATAGTAATTCACAGTATAGGACTTACTAAGTTTATTTCAGTATAGGACTTGATAAGTTCAAGAAATTAAAAATATATACATCGGACTTCATTTCATATTCCACTAACATCTGTCCGGTAGTACTATGGTAAAGAATTTACGCCCCTGAATTCACAGTCTACCAAAAAATAAACCAAGTGTTTCATTTGCATTTTCTCACACAAATGAAACAGTCATGCGTAAAAAATGGCGGTATGAAGATCCCGAAACCAGGATATCTTTTTATGATCAGTAAAATTCGTCGATTCAAGAATTTAAAGTAAATATTAAATAAATAAAGCCCCTTATGAAACAATAAACATATCTCTAATTTCAAATTGTATTTTTAAAACTCGGCTAAATATTTACAGCCCGAGTAAACAAAGCTCTTTTAAAAATATCGTTCCACTCAAGCAGGTAAAATGTGTGTGTGTGTTAAGACCGAAGGATTCTTTTTTGTGTGTGTAGCGTAGAAACAGTACTCTGACCTAAAAATTGATACTTAAAATAATACTAGATGTGTAAGCACAGGAAGTGTTACGCTTTACACGTGTGTGTATGTGTCTGTGTGTTGAATGTGATATTATTGGGATTATTATCATTATCATAATATTATTAGTAGTATTAATAGATAGATAGATAGAAACTGTGTGAAGCGGTGTGTTAATAAAACGATTCTTAGCTCTATTCGGATATGTCGAAGAAGAGAGTCTATATTCCTCCTTGGTTGGCGTTTAACTTCGCCAGCTTTGCTTTTAAGAGGAACAGGCACGTCATAAAAGGATAGATGATTGTGAACATGACAAGTGCGTGTGTGAGATGCTTTCGAGAGTTCCATGACAGTCCTTGAGACGAGAACGGATTGGGTTAGATGTTGAATTCTGCTATTTTTATTTGTTTTGCTTTTTTTCTTTTTCTTTTTTAAACTAGTATTATGAGACATAAATAACTATATCAAAATATTTACCTAAGAAAAAAATATCGATAAATAAACATACACACAATATATGTGGAGAAAGGTAGACAAACACGGGATGTTGTCGGAAATGTATGTTTATTGTAGGCATTTTCTACAACATCCCGTGTTTGTCTACGTTTCTCCACATACTGTCGGATTAATTTCCTCTCTCTCTCATATATATATATATATATATATATATATATATATTATATATATATATATGTGTGTGTGTATAATGTAGTTGACGATAAAATCCAGGAAAAGTAAATAAATATTCAAATTTACATATTTGGGTATTCACAGCTCAACAAACGCATAAAAGTGCTCAAAGTAAGCTAAATATACAATTAAAAACCGAATGGTCGAAAACCAGACTGAACAGAGTTTCCTGTAGTTAACAAATGTTTAGGATAAAATCACACACACACATTATATATATATATATATATATATATATATATATATATATATGTGTGTGTGTGTGTGTGTATCATGTCTATATTTATATGTATATATATACACTTACCAAGGGTAATCAATTAAACATTACCTCCCCATGATTGAGCACCGTTTAATTGAGATTATTTATCATCAATATTTTAATTTTTAATTCCGTATTTAAACTTTTAACGCTATGACCAGTGAGTGGCATCAATACAAAATAAATTAATTTGATTTAATTAACCTTAATTTAACAGCTTTAAAGAAAGAAATTTTTGCAGCAAAGTGGATTTTTTCCCTCGTATTTGATAAAACACAATTGGAGAGGGTGAGAGTGAGAAGAGAGAGAGAGAGAGACGAACAGTTATTCGCTTTTCATTTACATAAATGAGTAATAATATCAATAAATGCCTTTTAAAACACACACACACACACACACACACACCTGACAACAGTGAAATAGATTACACTATAATTGGATATTTAAAAAAAAAAGTGTATTGTACTCTTTAATGTCGAAATTAACGTTTAATAATAACTCTATAGGCTTTTATCTCGTATTTGATGTAAAAACGAAACGATTGCCTTTCTTTAATAGCCTCGAATGCTGACTGGATCGAGATTGGTTTAGTGACATTTTTCTTGTTTGCCGTATTTTCGAACCTCTTAGGGGATTACATATCTTTAGATTTAAATACATAAAAAAAGTCAGTTGCTTTTTATATTATGTACATGTTTCAACGAGATTTGAAACAATAGGTATTCTACTACGGACGTTTCATTTTATGAAAGAATGCATAAAATATATATTGGTCAGAAAACAAATAAATGAATGAATGAATAGATAAATAATTAAGATACTATACCTGCGTCTGTCCCATGGATGTTAAATTTAGTACATTATTAATTATCATTATGGGACAAAGGTAAGTATTTTGATATGTGTGTTTAATAAAACGGCTATAAATAAACAAACAAATACACACACACACAAATATATATATATATATATTATATGCGCGTGTGTGTGTATACATGCAGTCTGTGCTTTACGAGGTAGAATCAGTTGAACACACACTCCATAATTATACACAGATTAATTGAAAATATCTTATCAATATTTTGATTATTAATTTTGTATTTACAAATTTTAATTTAGAGTGTTGATTGTTATCAGTCTATTTTTATCTCCTAAATATAAAGGAAACGCGAATAGATAAGGCCTAATGGAATCCCATTAAGAACAAGACTGGGAACTGGTAGCAGAAAATTCTGACGGCCAGTATCTACAGCATGTAGTAAATGATTACACGAATACGTTGTGTTTAGCAAAACGCATCCTTTATAAATACACACACACACACACACACACACATACACATATGATTATATATATCACATAGAAAAAGGTTTTATTCATTTCAGCTCCATATTTTTTATAGCGCTAATAGGTATCATTTATTTTTCGAAACCAGTGTAGAAAAGGCGACATGGTAGGAAGTAAGAGAAAATCATATACGGCCTCTGCTGGGTGTTTTGTAAAAAAAAAAGAAGTCCATCACAACTCTCCTATGTTGGGTCAAAAGAAAGAAGTGAAACAAAAAATAAATTTAAAAATAAACAGAATTATTATTCCTAAAATAAAATTTAAAACAGGAAAATAAACATACAAACAAGACCTTATGTTTGTGTCTGTTTACTGTTTTAGCAATCCTGCTTAAATTTACCTGGTCTTTCAAAACCAAACGTGAATCACTGCCTTTGAAAGAAAAAGAAACCGTGTGGGTGGGGGTGTTATATATATATATATATATTATATGTATATATATATATATAATTTATTTATTTATAATATACATGTATATAATAATAATTATGAAGTTTGTTGTTATTGTCAGTATTTTTTTGTTATTTATATCAAACGTTTACAATCGTACAATATTCGAACAAGTAAAATCGTCCATACAGATATTACACAGTCTATCAAATAAACGATCCCTTAATAGCAACAAGATACGAAAACAGAAAACAATATCAAGGAAATAAAGAAGAAAAAGCGAGACAGAATGTTGATTGATATACCAATCAGGTCTAAATGAATAGATAAATAAACATAGACCTTTTTCTGTTTTATAATAAAACAAGAGCTTTAGAAATTCACCCCCTCCATTATAATGGAGAGTAATGAATAAAGGAGAGCTAGTAAAAATATTTGTAGTCCTTCTAGAGAAGATTGTCGTAAAGGGAGAGAGAATCTTAAAACAGAATTAATGGGAGAAGATAGAGAGAGAGAAAAAGAATCTAGGACAGAGAGAAGGGGTACATGAAATATTTGACTCTGATGCAAAAGGAACAGAATTAACAAACAATATCAAAAAATGGGGGGGTATTTCAAGGGGGGCGGTATACAAAGGGTAAAAACGTTCAGAATTACGTACAAATCTCAAAGATTTCCTCTGGTTCCCGTGTTAGTAT
>CM042166.1:11877577-11897577 GCA_023376005.1 Doryteuthis pealeii | reverse complement strand
AGAAAAAATTCACAAAGCTGATAGAGAATTGAATCAGCTTGGGTTCCACTTATAAACTATTATGTTTCTCATTTGGAGATGTTTTAACTTTCTTTTAAAATACTTTTCAACATTACTATTATTCCTTTTGAGTTTTCACATCAGCATAAGCTGGAGTGACAGCAAGTCTCCTCAGGTCTCCAGGACTCTTCTGAGTATTCTGGCAGATTGCAGTAGTGCAGTGTTCTGGATGGTATCAACCCTTCCTCTGATTTCCAAACTTTCCAAACCCTTTTCCAATCCTTTTGGAACCGTTCCAAGTGCACCAACTACAATTGGTACCACGTTGACTTTCATATTCCATAACATTTTCAGTTCTCTGGCAAGGTCCAGATATTTGTCCATTTTTCTCATTTTCCTTTAGCTTCACCCTGTGATCTGCTAGAACTGCAAAATCCACCAGTTGACACAACTTGTTATTATTATTATATTATTATTATTATTATTATTATTGGCATTTCACTCTCGGAAGACTATAAGGACCATATGACCTTAAGGCACCCCTTTTTGATCTCGATTAAGAAAGGACATGTTTTTCATTTACACCGGCAATATCCGATTGTTTTAACAGACGAATTTTAGATTTTTAAAAATTATAAAACTAACCCTAACCCCTAACCCTAACTCCTAACAAACAACCGAATATTGTCGGTGTAAATGAAAAACATGTCTTTTCTTAATGGAGATCAAAAAGGGGTGCCTAAAGGTAATATGGTCCGACTATAAAATAGTTTTTGTGTCCCTGAAGTTACAGCGTCTCCTATGACTGTAAAATCCAATGTTAGAAAAACATTCTCGACCACAGATGTCGCATTTGAAGGCTGTCACTGAAGATGTTGATGTGCCTCCTAGCTTCATGGTGTTGCGCCAGGGTAACCTCAGACATGAACAGTCCTCTATTCAACTAGGATATTGTTATTATACACAATTGATGGCTTTATTTGTTTAACGGCACATCAACTATTTATGGGCGACTTAATGACGAAATTTGATTCGTTTGTAAATAATTACATTCAAAACTGTTTATACTTTCAATGTTCCATTGCAACCATTTTAAAACCCTTTTTTCATTTGACTGTAATTTTCATTTATTTGCACAGTTATATATTATCAAGTTGAGAGCGCTTGTTTTGTAATGGTTATCTTTGAAGTAAATGGACACGGTGACTCGAGTTCAATTCCTGGTAGATGCAGTTTGCATTTTATATAGCGTCCTGGGAAAGAAAGTCTTTTTTTTACTATTTGTGACACAAAGCGGCAAGTACGGGTTTCTCAGTGAGAATCGAACTCATTAACAATGGTTTGCTAATTCAGCTTGCTAACCAGTACACCAAGCGAGGTGCCCAGCACATTGAGAAAAATATGAATCCAACTATTCTCCCTCTAGATATAGGTAAAATCGTAGCACAGATTGAGCTCTTTAACCTTGTTTTGGCAACGTGTATAGGAAAAGAAGAACTCGGAATTAAAACCTGTTCAACTCCGCATAAACATTGACCTTGTGTCATACATGGATCGTACTGAGGGTGTTGGATGAATACAAATCATAATGCTGAAATTATTTTAAATGATCCATTGATGAGTTTTTATGAAACATTTTTTTTATCTAACTTTAATAATTTTTTTTTTGTACAGTTATATGGTATCAAGTTGGATGCGCTTGTCGTTGAACGGCTATCGTCACAGAAAATGGACACGGTGATCCGAGTTCTAATCTGAGACGGGGCATTTGAATTTCATATAGCGCCTTGGGAAAGGTAGTTATTTACTAAGTTTAGGGTATTCTCACCCCCAGCTATAGGTAAAATAGTAGGACAGACTGGGCTCTTTAACTTTGTTATAGCAAACATTCTATGAGGAGGAAAACTGAACTCGTACCTATTAAACTCTGCATTTAACTGACCTTGTGTCGCATTTGGCTCGTGTGGAGGGGTTAGATAAATACAGGGTGGACCATAATGATGAGACACATTTTAAATGCTATTTTCTCAGAGTAGAAAAGGGATACAGAGTACTAAGTATATTTAGTACACAACAGGTACACGGGAGTTTTATATGTACTCTAAGATCTGAATATTATGTCCATGAAATGGTCATTATCATGACGAAAACATTCGCGAGCTCGATTTCTCATATCACGTAAATTGTGGTTTAGCATATCAACTGGAATAGCTGTTATCTCTGTACGGATGTTTTCTTTCAGTTCCGCTATCGTGTGGGGTCTGTCTACGTATACCCGATCTTTCAGGTAACCCCATAGAAAATAGTCCACTGGGGTGAGATCAGGTGATCTGGATGGCCAATGGATATTCTTTGACTACATTTGCAATTTCTTTTGGACTCCACGGCATTATGAGGATCACCAAAATCAATAGCTGAAAGTAATAAAAACTTAATGTAATATTCAAATCTTAGATAATATGTAAAACTCCTGTGTATTAGTTATGTAATCAATATACGTAGTACTCTGTGTCATTTTTATAATCTGAGAAAATAGCATTAAAATGTGTCCCATCATTATGGTCCACCCTTTCCTTGGGATGGTGTAAAACTGCTAGGCAGTAGAGGTTTTGGGTCGCTCTTATCCATGACTTAGATGGGTTGCCGACCAAGGCTAAGGAGCCCCTACTAACCCATTTGGGGATTTATGTGAGTAGTAAGTATCCCAATTCTACTACTGTCGGTGTTCCTGAAAAAATGAAGATGCTACTATACTGGAATCATTTATTATTCCGAGGGCCAGTCTGAAACAGATTGGTGGTGTTTAAGGACGTCATCTTGAATCAAGCGAAACCTATAAGTTTTCTTCTTCCATTCTTCCCCCCTCTTCTGAAAATTGAAAGCTTTGTACAAAAGAAAAAAAGGATTTCTCTGAATTTTTGAGTTGAGGTTTGATAATTTGGATTATTTGGATTATTCAGACTTTTGTCCTCATCTTTATTGTTATCTGTACAACATTTCGGTCGATATGCCCTCCGAACTTCTTCAGATATTCGACACATAGCGACATGGATGTACTGGAGCCAATCGGAAGGGATATGAGAATTGGTGTGTAGTTTTTAACTGCTTCGGACTAACTGACCCTTAACTAAAATCTATCTTTTTTAACTTTTCTAGGACCACTCGGTCAGATGCCTTTCTCGTTTAATGAAAGCCAAGCTTTCAAATGACCTTGGGGTCATCTCCTGTCAATTACACTAGGTGACACTATAACGGTTAGAATATTTTAGAATCTAACTACAGGGTAATTCCATGTCAAATCATTCAGGCTATGTCACCCACCCCCTTCGATTTTTCTGAAATTTTGTCCAAGTGTGGATTATGATAACTTAACATTGGTTAACCTTCAGATGTTTTTTTTAGAGAATTTTTGTATTTCGAATATTTATGAATTAACATTTTGCGAATTGGGTTACGGTTTTAAGGGTTAAGGTTGTTTTTAATTACGTATTGCTTAAAAAAATAAACAACAAAAAACCCAAATTACTATACATTTAATGTTGAAAAATATTTTTTAAAACTAAGTTTAATTGAAATTATACATTGCAATACTAACACAAACAACTGTCTCAATAAGAGATTCAATAATTAATTTAAATGGTTAATTAAATGTAGAGTAATTTGGGTTTTTTGTTGTTTATTTTTTTAAGCAATACGAAATTAAAAACAACCTTAATCCCCTAAAACCGTAACCCAATTCGCAAAATGTTAATTCATAGAATTTAGTTAAACTGTCATTGGGGACCACCAAAAAACTTTCCGTTTTAATTTTCCGACCTAAATCAGAAGTCAGCCGTTTATTTATCTAATTTAGTTCTATACTACCGTGTGCTGTTAATGGTCACCGAAAGTTAAGTGGAATCGTCGTGGCGTAGTGGCTAACGTATTGGACCGCAGCATCGTTGTAAGCGAATTCGGACTATAGTCGCGCTATTGCGTTCATTTTCGGACTAATTCCCTTGATAGGAATACTTGAATCCATATAACTGTGCAAATTATTAGTATTAGATAGGAACAATTGAAACCATATGAACTGAGTAAATTACCAATATTAGATAGGGATAATTGAAAACATAGAACTGAGCACATTAATATCAATATACATTAATAATTACTAAAAGCTATAATTGCTTCTTCTTCTTCTTCTTCTTCTTCTTCTTCTTATTATTATTATTATTATTATTATTAGTAGTAGTAGTAGTAGTTGCTTAAGGGCCGGGTTAGCGCAGTTGGTAGAGCGTTCGGCTAGAAACCACGAGGTTTCTAGTTCGATACCGACCCTCGTCAACCCAGCGTATGAGTAGCACAGAGATATGTGCAGTAAAGTAAGGAGCTGATGGTAGGTGTGGCGCTTCACCTCAGATGCGAACAACAATATCCTTGGTCTAGCGCTAGTGAAAAGGGGGATGGACTCCCTTACTGATGCGCTAGACCAAGGACGTTGTTTTTGCGTCTGAGGAGGAGGAGAGGGGCCACACCTACCATCAGCTCCTTACAGCACCGACGACTTTTTATTTAGTTGCTTAAAACCCTATAGCTGCTTTTAAAAAAGGGACTGGTATAAAGCTGTTTTCTCACTGCTATGGTTTAAATAGTCCCACTACTGTTTTTCTGACATGATGGGTTCGGCAGTAATTAACCCACGAAGGTTGATATGCCATTAAACAAAGAAACTAAACCGATACTCCAAAATCTGGTTTTAGATATATTTTTCTATTTCTGTAACTTTCACACGAATGAAAAGTGTAATAAATATTAAATTCTTTCCGACAGAAGGCTATTTAGAGGTCATAAATAGATTTTTAGCGAAATTCTGGCCTATAAATATGTGCCCATCAATTCGCATATTTTCTTACTAATTTTCAAATTTCAATTCAAGTGTCCACAAAAATGATAATTTAGCGCACTGTATTATTTCGGCCTTCGGGCTCTATGTCCAGCGGCTTCGGCCATTGGACCGGTAAGATACATAATATTAGAGTGAATCCCAGGAGTTTATCCCAACAGGCAACACCTGCCCCTTGGACAGAGCTGGGTTTACTGCCCAGTGCCTGAGGTGCCTCAAAATAGGAATGCCGAGGGGATACACGCAATTTTGACACAGGCCACTGCATAAGCTTTGGTTTGTCCGTGGCTTCCTACAGTAATCGGAATTTATGTCCATCTCACATGGTGAGAATCAAAAAATAGATACTACCGATATAGGCTGTCATAGTCCAAACATTTCGATTCGTTGTCCCTTATGGCAATCCCTAAGCCCTTTTTTAACATATGGGTGCTAGAAGGCGGTGGCTGCGGGTCTACATGTCCTGGGAATGACGTTAAACTCTATATGATGGTGAGGTTCCAGTTCTGGAGGTTTGGAGAATGTGGAGCACCCCTTTATCACTATTGCTCCCTGGTCCACTCTGACCCGAAGTGGTAGTACCTGTTAGGGTCCCATCTATGGGTTAAATAGAAAACATGAGTTTATAAACAAAATTGTATTATCCATTACAAATGAAATTATTTAAAAACTTTGTCGGCATAAAAAATTTTTGAATACCAAATTACCAATAGAAGTATTCAGCATGAAATAACCCAAGAGATTAACATGCCGTAAAATCCAACCAACTAACCAACCCACACTCATTGTCCCTGCGTCAGGTGTATGGTATTTTGTAACGTTAGAATACAGTTGAATCCTTTTAATATAAGAATATTGCACACTTGACGATGGTAACACAAAATAATTGAATTTAACCCTTCATTCAATACCAATAATACAGTCACTGGCAAATATTGGTAGACTGGCTGGTTTGTTCGTCTGTTTGTTCTGGGTGTTCGTCTTTCTGATTTTTAGGAATACGGATTCCGCGTACATTTAGAATTGAAACAGAGAGGATATTGGTTGGTTAACTAACCAACCAATAACCTCTCTGTTCCAAGTAGATTATTATGTTAGTAGATTATTTAATGCCAGCTTCCGTCTTTTTATAAAAGCCGCTATAGGGTTTTAGTAACTAAGAGGTAAAGTTCTTATAATATATAAGTAACCTTCCCGCGTGGGTACATATGTGTACATAAATTAATCCGACCAAGAAGTTATAAGATAATAACAAACATCGACTTTAATTTGTGAGCACATAGAGAAATATATACAAGACAGGTATACACATACTCATTACAAGGTACAAGATAGATATACAGAAGAGATAAATAAACATATTATAAGAATGTAGGACTTCGTCCTAAAGAAGTGATACAGAGTTTCTGCAGGAATGTCACTTACTGATAGCTGGTTGTGGGGAAGCAAACTCCCCACTTGCGCCCAAACCATGTAAATGGTTGGCGGTCCCAGAGGAAGAGAGAGTTAGAATTTCCCGGGACACTACTTAAATACTCTAGTCCTCTAATGGCGAAAACATGGCAGCAAGGGAAGATAATCATTCTGGACCCCACGTCGAACAAACAGGGGCAGACAATCGTTACAATAATAATAATAATAAATTATAGCTTTTACTAACTATTAATACATATTGATATTAATCTGCACAGTCATATGTTTTTCAATTAACCAATATTGATAATTTGCTCAGTTCATATGATTTCAAGTATTCTGGTCCATATGACATTTAGGCACCCCTTTTGCGATCTCATTTCATAAGGACATTTTTTTCATTTACACCATCAACATCCGGTTGTTTGTTAACATGATTTTTCGAGTTTTTTTAAATTATAAAACTAACCCCCAACCCTAACCCCTAATCCTAACCCCTAACAAACAACTGGATGTTGACGGTGTAAATGAAAAAAATGTCCTTATGAAACGAGATCGCAAAAGAGGTGCCTAAAGGTCATATGGTCCTATATTCTTATCTAATACAAATAATTTGCACAGTTATATGGTTTCGGTTATTCCAACCTAATAGTTATAATTTGCACACAATTATAGGATTTCAAGTAACTATTCTCATTATATATTAATGATAATTTGTTTGCGCACACATGTATGGTTTCAACTATTTCTATCCAATGAAAATAATTTTCACAGTTAAATAGACTTCAAGTATACCTATCAAATACAAATAATTGGCACAATTATATAGTTACAATTATTACTATCAAATATAAACAGTTTGCACAGATATATGGTTCCAAGTATTCCTATCAAATACAAATAATTTGCACAGTTGTATAGTTTCATGTATTCCTATTTGATATTTATAATTTGCACAGTTACATAGTTTCAATAATTCCTATCGGATAAAAATAATTCGCACATTTATATGGTTTCAGGTATTCCTATCTAATACAAATAATTTGATCAGTTATATGGTTTCAAGTATTCGTATCTAATACAAATAATTTGCACAGTTATATGGTTTCAAGTATTCCTATCTAATACAAATAATTTGATCAGTTATATGGTTTCAAGTATTCGTATCTAATACAAATAATTTGCACAGTTATATGATTTCAAGTATTCCTATCTAATACAAATAATTTGCACAGTTATATGGTTTCAAGTATTCCTATCTAATACAAATATTTTGCACAGATATATGATATCAAGTATTCCTATCTAATACAAATAATTTGCACAGTTATAAAATATCAAGTATTCCTATTAAATACTAATAATTTGCACAGTGATAATATTTCGAGTAATTATTCCATTTTCGATAATACCGATAGTTTATTTGCGCACAAGTTTATGTTTTCAAGGGTTCCTATCTAATACAAATAATTTGCACAGTTATATGGATTCAAGTATTCCTATCCAAAGCTAATAATCTGCACATTTATACCGTTTCAAGAATTCTTCTCGAATAATAATCATATTGAAACATACCTGTTTGAACCATGTATCAGATCGTAACTTCTACTTCAGCTCCAGGTCAGAGTAACCCTGTAAGTAAATGGCAGCTAGGGAGATTTTATATTCCCCAGAACCGGAACCTCAATACCGGATGCAGTTTATTGTCCTACCCAGGATACAGAAAGCACAAAAGATATCTGAGAAGTTATTAGGTGCTGACTTCTGACGTTGGGAGAATGCAAACATAAACATGTTTCTGATGACCCGAGAAAGGTTATTGAATCCCTGTCTGTCTATCTCTCTCCTCCCCCCTCTCTCTCTGTCTCTCTCTCTGTCTCTCTCTCTCTCTATATATGTATATATGAAGAGAGAGGGAGAGAGAGAGAGAGAGAGAGAGAGAGAGAGAGAGAGAGAGAGAGAGAGGGGGGGATATAGACAGACAGGGATTCAATCATTTCCAATCAATTCAAATAGTAAAATCATATATTCATACAACTCTCTCTCTCGCTCTCTCTCTCTCTCTCTCTCTCTCTCTCTCTCTCTATATATATATATATATATATATATATATATATATATATATAATCCAAAAGTCCAGAGAAGAAATCTTCCTTACGACATAGGTTTTTTTTTAAAGCAACTTGTCGCAGTTTGAGAGCTCAATGTGTGCTCTTAATGTTAGAGTCACAGAGAAAATTTATATTTAAATAAATAACAAAAGACTTAGAGATCTTGCATTATAGACTATTTCAGGGAGCTTAGACAAAATTGTCTAATTCTCCCGACTCATCAGATGCGAATGATGAATTCTTTATTTTTAAGGCATTTGAAAACAGATTTTTTTTCCCCTTCCTTTTAAATTGTCCTGTCCTGCTCAGCTGTAGAGTAATAAAAATAGGAATAAAAATACAAATAATAATAAACAATAATAATAAAACCAAAGATATCTGACCGCTTGTCGGTAATTTGTCAGGAGTTACTGTTAATTCAATTAATTCAGAATTCAGGGCCACCCCTGTTCACTTATTTAGTAGTTTATGTTTAACTTAATTTATTTTATTTTCTTTCCATATCGCTTCAAAAAAAAAAAAATCTGTTTTCAAATGCCTTAAAAATAAAGAATTCATCATTCGCATCTGATGAGTCGGGAGAATTAGACATTTTTGTCTAAGCTCCCTGAAATAGTCTATAATGCAGGATCTCTAAGTCTTTTGTTATTTATATATATATATATATATATATATATATATATATATATATATATATATATATATGTGTGTGTGTGTGTGTGTGTGTAGAGAGAGAGAGAGAGAGAAAGAGAGAGAGAGAAGAGAGAGAGGGGGGGGAGAGGAGAGTTGTATGAATATATGATTTTACTATAAAAACTGTATTTGATTTTACTATTTGAATTGATTGGAAATGATTTTATTCTAAAATAAAAATCATTTTACTATATGAATTCGGCTGAACTTGCACAAAGGTGTCAAAATTAGGGTGACCCAGAAAAAACAGAACCCAAATTATTTATTTTCCTATTAAACTAACCTTAAAACCCAACCCAACCCTAACCCTAACCCCATAAGCCTAACCCCCTAACCCTACCCCCCTAGTTAAAATTTCTGGGTTCTGAGGGAGTCTATCCCCTTTTCACAAGCGCTAGACCTAGAAGATTGTTTATGCGTCTGAGGTGAAGCACCACATCTACCATCGGCTCCTTACTTTACCGCACAGATTCCTGTGCTACTCATACGCTGAGTTGTCGAGGATCGGTATCGAATTAGGAACCCTGTGGTTTCTAGCCGAACGCTCCACCAACTGAGCTAACCTGTCCCTAAATAAATTTAAATATGTTTAATGTAAATGATTTTACTCCAGGGAGGGTTTAATGTAAGTATTAACTGATAAACAGATTAAATAAATAGATTAATTTTAATTTATCTAAAGAAAAAAAAAATTACCTTAAATTGTCAGTGCAATTAAGAATGATTAAAAAGAAGCAACTGTCAAATCAATGTTAGTTAATTGCATGTTACAGTATTATTTATACTATTCGGACTATTGTCCTCATCTTCTTCGTTGTCTGTACAACGTTTCGGCCGATGGGCCCTTCGGCCTTTTTCAGGTATTTCTTGTCGGACTCGGGAAACTTCTCGGACTCGGGAACCTTCTTTTCGAACTCGGGAAACTTCTTGTCGTAATCGGGAGCCATCACGGAACTTTGAACCTAAAACTTTATTCAGTCCACGGGGATATCCTGTTCTCATTCCACTAACCATAGCTGGGGTACAGTTGTTAAGTTGTGTTAATTATTATTCTATGTTACTGCTACCCCTAACCAGGATTGAACTTGCAGACTATAGATAACTGTCACTTAGAACTGTCTTAACCTAACTCCTTTATCCACTAGGCTATGTATCAAATTCAGAGGTATTGCATGTTACAGATTTTAAGGAATAACATTTTAAACATTAATTTTTTTTAATGAGAATAATTAAAAATATTTCTTTTTAATATGGGACAACAAAAAATTATTCATACCCTTGCAAGGGGTCCCATCATGGTATCAGGGTTAGCAGGCTAGTCTCGCAGATCCATTCTCAGTCGATAGAGCGTTCGGCTAGAAACCACAAGGTTCCTAGTTCGATACCGGTCCTCGTCAACTCAGCGTATGAGTAGCACATAGATCTGTGCGGTAAAGTAAGGAGCTGATGGTAGGTGTGGTGCTCCACCTCAGATGCTAAAACAATCTCCTTGGTCTAGCGCTATTGAAAAGGGGATAGACTCCCTCGCTGACTGGCTGATACCGACTTTAGGCCGCCCCGTCGACTTTACTTACTTAAAACATTGCATTTATAACTCAGTGGTAGAGCAAGAGAATGGTAGGAACGATATCTAAACTGCTTTCTATGTAGTTATTTAGTAAGCTTAGCTTAGATGTGGCACAAGGCCAGAAGTATTGGGTGCCTGGTGAGAATTGAACTCACTAACAATGGTCTGCAAATCTTACTTGCTGATCATTATACCACGTGAGGTGCCAAGCTGCTTTCTATGTAACAAGTTTATCATAACTAAGTATTATATTTAGGGATTTTGATCCTCGCAGGATGCCCCATACTTATCACATCTACCTATGACGTATGGGTCGGGTTAATGTACCTAGCCTTCAATTGCTGTTTGAGGTGAATGGTGTAATGATTAGAGTCATAGGAGATGGACTCGTCGAACCGAGTTCAAATTCTGGGCGAAGCTACAGTTCACTTCGAGCTAATACCCTTGAGGATGGTATGAATCCAACTACTTTCCTTCCGGCTAAGTAAATAGTAGGGCAGACTGGGCTGTTTAACCTTGGTTAGGCAACCGGTATAGAAGAAGGGAAACTCATTCAAACCTGTTAAATCCGTTTGGGGTAGTCACTAGTAGAATAGGTTCAGTCTTAATTTGGGATCTATTTTACTAATATAGCTGTCTGTGTAAAGTTCATGAATCTTAGATTAACAAAAAAAAAAAAAAACTTTAAAGAAAAGATTATTTTAACTCTTAACATCCTGTTGAGTATTTTTCAAGTCCAGAACCCCATTCCTATAAGGATTTATCAAAAAACAGCTAAAATGACCTTTTCATTTAAAGTTAACCGAGATATTTCCCTTAAATCAAAGACTTCTAAATCTTATTATAATGGAGATTGTGTGTTTGTCTGTCTGTAACCGAAACTATATTCCTACTCAAGTCACAATTCTCTTAGTTATTGACATCACATTCTTCATGATTTTATTTTTATCTAAACCTCAATTATTAATAAAATTGTCTTACATTATTAATACTGTTAACTATGTCTACATACTGACAACATGCAATTATATTTTATATATACAACAAAATAGCGGATTACAGTGTGAACGGGAAGGCTAATTTGCATATTAATATTAAAAAATCGAATTTAATAAATATGTGCTTAGTATTATTGATTTCTAACTGTTTGGTTTTATTTTAATGAATATGAGCAAAAATCTCTTCAATGAATCTTAAATGAAATCCATTAACAAGATAAAATAACTGTCATTTTATTCTTTACTTCCTCTTATAACTAAATACTTAAATTAGAAAAAATAACAATGAAAGACGAGAGTGATGGAAGAGTAAGTGTCAGTTGTTCCATTTTTTATTATACTCCCTCTGTTTCAAATCTTTTATTATACCCCCTCTGTTTCAAATCTTTTTATCTGTATTCTTATTTAGTTTCATTAGCCTTTCTAATTTAATACAATATTTTATTACATTAAAACTTAAATACTTGCGCCCGGAGGGTGCATATATTTGCTAGTATGTTTAATATTACATTTAAACAAAGGCTTTCATTTCGGGTTGACTATGAAATGTGACTTCTGGCCGGGTGGAATGAGGTGGTATAGGATGTTAAGAGTTTTAAAGGAGTAGATGTTATATACATTAGCTTGTTTGTGGATTATGATTTTTCTTTTTTTAGGGGCTGCAGTATTTTCTTTTAAAAAATTAACCTGCGTTTTTACCTGACGAGCTAGAACCTCTGCTCCATATTTCAAATAAAACTGTTGACTCGTATTTAGAAAGGAAGTCGGAGTAACAGTACTGTTAGCCACCGATTAAAAAAAGAATTAGGGTACTACTAGGAATAAAATTAGGGGTAGAATCCAAGCAAAAGAAGAAGAAAAAAGTGTTGTTACGAGAAAAAGTAGCAAGGTAAATTTTCAGCTGAACTTGCACAAAGGTGTCAAAATTAGGGTGACCCAGAAAAAGCAGAACCCACAAATTTTGTAATAAAACTGTTAATTTTAACTATGGGGGTTTTAGGGTTAGGGTTTAGGGTTAGTTTAATGGGAAGTTAGATAAATAATTTTGGTTCTATTTTTAACTATGGGGGTCTAGGGTTAGGGTTTAGGGTTAGGGTTAGGGTTAGGGTTAGGATTAGGGTTAGGGTTAGGGTTGGGGTTTGGGTTTGGGTTAGTCTAGTGGGAAAATGAATAAATATTTTGGGTTCTGTTTTTTCTGGGTCACCCTGTATATCGGTGACCCAGAAAAAAAAGAACCCACACATTTTGTAATAAAACTGTTAATTTTAAATAGGGGGGTTTATGGTTAGGGTTAGGGGTTAGGGTTAGGGTTAGGGGTTAGGCTTAGGCTTGGGGTTGGGGTTTAAGGTTAGTTTAATGGGAAAATAAATAATGGGAAAGTAAATAAATAATTTAAGTTCTGTTTTTTCTGGGCCACCCTAATTTTGACACCTTTGTGCAAGTTCAGCCAAATATTCATAGTCTTTACGAAAGAAAGGACACGAAAGGAACCAACGCGGTGAACGGCGGTAAACAATTATTTCTTTCCTTGTATGGTAGCAAAGAAATACTAGAAAACTTTTTTTTGTTTGTTGCGGGGCCGATAAGGATGTCGACCCCACAGACTTTTGAATAAGTGAAACGACTGGAGGCAATGAAAGAGACAAAGGCAGAGGATTTAGATGGCAGGAAGTAACCAGGTGGTCAATTTATTCACGAGAATTGACAAAGGTAAATCGGCAAGTTGAGTTTTCGTCGTTCGAGGTTGGTCGCTCAACGTTCGGTCAGTCTTTCGTTAATCTGGGTGGATAGGTCGTCCGTTGTCGGATAGGCAACTGGAATCCGGAATCGGGATACAGTGCGTCTACGGGTTTCGGTTGACGTCGTGGTCGGTCGGTAACGGTCTCGGCTTGCGGTTGTATCGGCTGCGAGCCCCGGTCGTAGTCCCGTCGAGGACTGTTCGGGTACGAGCGTGAAACGTAACAGCGACGGACCGTTCGCTTAGCACGTGCGTTGCTTGGGTCTGATTGGCCGCGGTTATGCGGGATTTCAGACCAGGCTGGTACGTGTGCGCAAATGCCTCGAGTAGCTAGGTGTTTGCTCGGCGGAAGATCGAGTCGGATCTACCAAGCTAGGAACTAGCGTACTGTCGGCGAGGGACGCCTATCTGGTCGTAAGATCCAGATCTTCTAGGGATTTCGCCCTAGGATCGCATTCGTGGTTAAGGAAAGACTGAGGTGAAAAGGCCGACTGGTTAGCTCTGAAAAGAGCTGGGTTTGTTTAGCCTTGAAAAAGGCTGATATTGCTGGACTGGAAATGTTTGTGTCATCACAGCGTCGTCTAGCGTCAAAAAAGGCAGGTCGTTCCAGCAGCGTAGAGAGGCAGGGCGGTCAGGAATCAGGAAAGGCCATTTGTTCAGAATAGGAATCAGGATCGTTAACTGTCGGTGGCTGGCTGGAACTGTCCTCGTCATCGCAAACGACTTTCTTAAATACCCGAAATTTGCCGGAAATATCGAATGACGTCAGGGAAAAGTTCGTTAGAAATGATGATGACATAGTTTTGACTACGTGACCCAATACATGCGAAAGGGGTGGAGCTTAAAGGGTTAAAGCTGGGCAAAAACTGGATATATCTGGTCAGACATGGAAAGGGGTTTGCTTACGTGCGAAAATGCACACGCGTGCTCTGATTACGTGCGTTCGTTCAGAGAAAGGGGTCAAGGCTGTTTTGGCCCCGACATGTTAATCTTTAGGGGTTCGATTAAAATCTGTTGTTAGAGCGTATATAAAGTATGAAACGGTGTTGGATTTACCTATAAGCTAAACAAACTTTTGCTTTGGGCCACACACTTTCTTCATATACATACATATAAGCCGGTTTTGCTCAGTCGGTAGAGTGTCCGACAAGGTACCTGGTTCGATGCCAGTCCTCACCAACTCAGCGTATGAGTAACACAGGGATCTGTGTGGTAATGTGAGGAGCTGGTTATACGTGAGACACTCCACATGATACGCAAAACAATCTCCTTAATCTAGCGCTTGTGAAAAGGGATACACTCCCTCGCTGTCTACCTAACACCGACATTAGGCCGTCCCGATGACTTTCCATACTTTATATACACACACACATACACACATACACACACAGACACAGACACACACACACACACATACACACATATATATAATATATATATATATATATATATATATATATATATATATATATCCGTAGATGGGTAGAGAGCTCAATCGCCAATTTAATTGAACAGATACCTAAGAGAAGAAATAGATATATAACCGCAAAATTGCCGATTTTATGCCTTTTTCTTCACCAATTATATATATATATATATATATATATACACACACACACACACACACACACACACACATATATATATATATATTATATATATATATATATATATATATATATATTTATAAAGAAAAGTTGATTTACCGGTGAATTTGGTCACGATGGTTAGTAAGTGTGGAATTCAGTGTGTGTGTGGGGGGGGGTAAGTCAGCGATATAACAAATACAAAGTGCTCAATACTAAGTTGAACAAAATCTCTTGTACCCATTTTATAATATATATATATATATATATATATATATATATATATATATATATATATATATATAGAGAGAGAGAGAGAGAAAGAGAGAGAGAGAGAGAGAGTAAGAATCATTTCTAATTCCTTTTTATAGTAAAAATCAGTTCCAATGCATTTTTGCAATACTCCACTTTGACTTTTACTTAGGCTAGACGGGCGGTCGGAGAGGCCCCCTCCGATCAATCGGCTAGTCACGTCAAGCCCTAGCACCTATAAGATTTCCCCAACCCTATTGCGCTTATGGCAAGCCCCAACCCCTTTTTATCATATGGGTGCTAGAAGGCGGTGGCTGCGGGTCTACATGTCCTGGGAATGACGTTAAACTCTATCTGATGGTGAGGTTCCAGTTTTGGAGGTTTGGGGAATGTGGACCACCCCATTCATCACCATTGCTCCCTGGTCCACTCTGACCCGGAGTGGTAGTACCTGTTAGGGTCCCATCTATGGGTTAAATAGAAAAATGTATTTATAAAAAAATTGTATTATCCATTAAGAATTGATTTATTTCAAAACTTTATCGACATTAAATGACCCACTGAGGTTGATATGCCGTAAAACAAAACAAACCAAACCAAACCAATGCATTTGTTTAGTAAAAATCATTTCTAATGCATTTTTTATATTAAAACTCATTATAGTAAAATCCTTATCGAATGTGCCGACCCGTAAATTGTGCCGGCCGGGGCGAACTGACCTCCTCGTCCCTTTTTGTTAGGCTACTGGGGAAATAGAAAGGAATCACCAACAGACAAGCTGGGGTCATTCAGTGTCAATCAGAGTTCATAGAGGAGGAGGATGGTAGTGTCCCTTCTGAAATAAAGTGTAGTAATCACGCTACTCACTTAAATAGGTAAAGAAAACTTAATTTCAGTTTAATCCAACGACATTTTTTTGCATGAGTGCTAGAAGGCGGTGGCTGAGGGTATACATATCCTGGGAATCACGGTAAAATCTATCTGATGGTGATCTTCCATTTCTGGGGGTCTGGGGAATTTAGAACATCCCTTCATCACATAGCTCCCTGGTCCTCTCTGACCCGGAGTGGTAGACCCTGTTAAGGTCCCACCTATAGGTTAAATATAAAAACATGAGTTTATTAAAAAAATTGAGTATCCATTGAGAATGAATTTATTTCAAAATTTGTCGGTATTAAATGACCCACCGAGGTTGATATGCCATAAAACAAACCAAAAGACTTAATGGACTTTTGCTTAAGATGGACCTAACATACCTGATAATATTTTTATTGTTAGACTGTTTTGGGTGACTGGGTATTGTCTGCACCAAGCCCACACCACTCTGATGATACTTCTGTTCGGTCCTCCACTGGTTTTTTGGCTACATGCTACAAAGCCTCACTCGTAGCTTTCTGGCCGTCCCTGGACCGACACACACAATATATATTCGTTGCATGATTGTCGTTTCACATCACGAGCATCACACTAATATATATATACCAACCCCTCCACACAAGCAGGATGTGACACAAGGTCAATTTCTTAAGCGAAGTTCAACAGGTTTGAATTCAGAGTTTTCCTTCTCTTAGACCGGTTGCCTAATCAAGGTTAAAGAGCCCAGTATGCCCTATTATTTATGCATAGCTGGAAGGAGAGTATGATTCATACATTTCCCAAGGGTATTAGCGCTAAGTGAAATGCAATTACCACATCCAGGATTTGAACTCGGGGTTACGAGTCCATTTCCCATGACTTTAACCATTACACCACGCGCTTCCACACTAATATGCCAGAGGGATACTAACAGTTACTATACCTTGCTCAAAGATGATCCAAACTTGTGCAATGTCGATGCCGAGGCTTTGTTAGGAACAGCTTATCATTTTTAACATGAGGTGTAAAGTATCTTAAAATTAGCTGTAAATCAGTAGACATTTACAGTTGGATTAAAGTAGTTTGATTGACAGGTATTAAACCCATGTTCCGCTCAAACAAGGGTCTCATTGGTTTAGAGAGTCACGTGATCAGACAACACCGAGGAAAGTGGAATTAGAAGTTACTGGAGTCGAGTCCCGCGACCTAGTGGGGCAGACGTATTTTTCTGCACAATTTGTTTAAATTCTTTTTGAGTTTTCCTTCTCCTAGACTGGTTGCTTTACTAAGGCTCAAGAACGTAATGTGCTCTTTTAGCTTATATAATATTTGATGCTTAAGTATAAGGATGTATGTGGATGGTTTTGTATTATTGGTTTGTGTCCCTAGATTTAAGGAGCTAACAAGACGCATAGCATTTTATTTTTATGTTTTCTAGCCCGAATGTTAAGTATCTTCATTTGTCTGCGAGTCGTAGATAGTCAGGGCTTAGTTGCTGCTATTTAACTGGGGCTAGTCATACACAACAGTTGAAAACTTGCTCTATCACAAAGTGTTATTGTGTTCACTATATTTATTTTATTTGTTGTAAGAGTATTGAAAAGATAAAAAATGTAAAATATTACTGTTACAAGGAGATATTGTTACATACTCATACACCTATATCCATGTTGGGTACATACACAAGTGTTCTTTTACTGGAGAGAGGGGGAGAGATAGACACAGGTAGATAGAGAGATGCATAACTTACTTCTTTGGCCATTGGTGATCTCTAGTCGTTTCTATTCTTTCTCTATGACTTCTATTTCTCTGTTCTTGCTGGTTGGTCGTCCTTGATTCATTTCTTCTTCTAGGTCAGTCTTGTTGCCAACACATTCATCAACCACAAAACCATATTATATATTCAAATTTTTATTTACTTAACTAAACATCTTCCTCTAACTAAACACAGCGCGCGCGTGCAAGTGAGCCCCAGCTAAGGCAGATATGACTTCTCTGCCTGACGTCCAAGCTGGAACTGCGACCCAACCAGGTCCCACGTGACTTCACGTATTTCACAGGCTTTCTGTAAAATTCCATGGAAAGTACCACCCGTGACATGAAAAGGGCCATCCCTTCAGAAATACAGGGGATTTTACAATAATCTTATGCAACCGCATAGATTATACAACAATATTAGTGAAATTAAGATTAACTATTTTACTAGAAAGAAAAATAAGTGGACCTGGGAGCAATGGTGATGAAGGGGTTCTCCACATTCCCCAGATCTCCAGAACTGGAACCTCACCATCAGATAGAGTTTAACGTCATTCCTAGGATATAAATGTATTTACCTTGCATCCCACGTATGAGGCTCGGGCACAAGGCCCTATTAATGTAGTACCACACACGAAGCGAACCTCATGGGATGGCAGGTACAAAAAAATACGTGGATCCTATCGGCATTCCCCCATTGGGGTGTGGTCGCCCCAAGCACTAAGCAATAAATCTAGCTCTGTCCCTTTAAATCAAGGGGGCAGGTGTTACCTGGGGAGTGACCACTGGGATCATGCTGTTAATTATTTTATCGGTCAAGAAGCCGAAGCTACTGGACCCCCACCCCAAAGGCCGAGTAAGGGTATTTACCTTGCATTTCACGTATGCGGGTATGACACAAGGTCTTTTTAATGTGGTACCACCCATGAACCAAGGCTCATGGAATGGTAGTTGCAAAAATGCATAGATTCCACCGGCATTGCCCCTTAAGGGGGGCACCTCAAGTACTGGGCAATAAACCCAGTCAGCCCCTTTAAATCAAGTGGGTAAGTGTTGCCTTGGGGGATAGTCCTCTGGGATCAACACTGTTAACATTACTTAACCGGTCCAGTGGATTCGGCCCCGATGCGCACCCTCCTCCGATGTTGCGCAAGTATTTCATTCCCGGGACATAAATCCCCCCAGCCACCGCCTTCTAGCACCTATATGATAAAAAGTTTTGGGGATTGTCATAAGGGCAATTGGTTCAGCGCAATCATATAGGTGCTATCATAATGGTTAGAGTAATAGGTAATGGACTCGTCGATCTGAGTTCAAATCCTAGAAGAAACTGTTTGCCTTTTACATAGCGCTAGTACCTGTGGGAAAGGTATGAATCCAACTATATTCCCTCCAGCTATGAGTAAATAGCAGGGCAGACTGGGTTCTTTATCCTTGGTATGGAGAATGAAAACTCTGAATTCAAATCTATTAAACTCTGCTTAAGAAATTGATCTAATGTCGCACCCTGCTCGTACGGAGGGGTCGATATATATATATATATATATATTCTATAAAAACGAAGGTTTGCAAAAAGGATTATGATTTTTTTTAAATCATTATTAACTTACATATGCGACACGTGTTTCAGATCTGTTATCTTCTTCAGGCATTGAATAACTATATTTTGGTAAAATATGTATATGTGTGATTTCTGATAGGTTTGATAGGTTGATAGGTTGTGTTATACATATATATATATATCTTATTATAATGGAGATTGTGTGTTTTTCTGGCTGTAACCGAAACTATATTACTAATCGAGTCACAATTAACATAGTTATTTACATCACATTCACCATGATTTTATTTATATTTAAACCTCAATTATTAATAAAATTGCTTCACCTTTTTATTAGTGTTGTCCATATCTACATACAAATAACATGCAATTGTATTTATATATACAAAAAATAGCGATTTGCAGTGTGAATGGGAAGGCTAATTTGCATATTGATATTAAAAATGTGATTTTATTAAATATGTGCTTAGTATTATTGATTTTTAACTGTTTGGTTTTATTTTTATAAATATAAGCAAAAATCTCTTCAATGAATCTTAAATGAAATCCATTAACAAGAAAAAATAACTGTCATTTTATTCTTTAT
>CM042166.1:11870077-11875077 GCA_023376005.1 Doryteuthis pealeii | reverse complement strand
CGACTGTAACCATTACACTACGCCCCCCCCCCGAAAAACTGCAGTACGGCCACTTACCGCTTATTACGCAACCCATCCAAGTAAAACGAACAAGATGCTATATACTACTGGAGAAGCAAGGACGAACTCATGTGATGTTATCTTGTGGACTCCCACCCCTGGACAGACCAGTGTAGGCTGACCAGCAAAAACCTAAGTAAATCAGCTCTGTATGGATTCTGGATGCCATGCGAAAGATTTTCCAGGAGCGATGACCAATAGGGATGGGTGGTGAGAGAAGGAGAAATTCATAGGAATTAGTGCTGTCGTCTTGGCCAGATGATGATGATTATATTAGGCCTTAAATTAGAATTCATCATTGTAACAATTTAAAATTAAGATTGAAAATATAGCCTTATTTTATTTAAGGAATATATTATTCCTGTGTGATGTCAGCACATATGCCACGTGTTAGGACCATTTCTTCCGAAAAGTACTTGGTTATTGATTCAATGATTTAACCGTCATATCAACCCGTCTAGGGTTATTTTTATGTGGAGGTTAGGGAATAGCGTTCATTGAACGTTTATGTTTACATTTTTTGTGTATTTTTTCTTAAAAGTTCTTTTTTTTTTGCACATATTTCTATCTGTTACGATTTTTGTGTCAATTTTTAGGCTTCTCGTGAGAGCAATTTACAGTGGAGATCCCTTGTGTTAAGCAGAGACTGATCCTTAGTGAAGAATCCTTTGGTTGTTCCTCGGTGTTCCTTAGTGTTGGATAAAATCCTTTGGCTGTTCCTTGGTGTTCCTTAGTGTTGGGTAAAATCCTTTGGTTCTTTCTAAGTTGCAGGTATGTTTGTCAATGTCGAATACGTACAAATGAACAGGTTTCAATATCGGTAATTAAATAGTTAACTAACCACGTATTCGAGCTGTTGATTGGCTGAGTTTAATCTATGTGACCACGCCCAGTCTATAAGTTTAAGTGGTGGTTTCCAGCACACCTTATATTCTGAAATAACCCAACACTAGCATCTCAGCCGGGTGAAGTTAGTTAAAAGTTCTGCTTGAGGGAGTCGTCCCCACCCTCCAGACAACACCCACTTTTTGTGTAAATTGATTAACGTTTGCATAATATATTCACCCAACCCCTCTGAACTAGGAGGATGGGGCACTAGATCAATTTCTCAAACGGAGGTTTGAAATTTTTGAGTTTTCCTTCTTCTAAAGCGGTTGCCATACCAAAGTTAAAGAGTGCAGTCCATCTTATTATTCATCTGTAAGTCCTTGGTCGTAAATCCGTGCGTCCGAGTATTGTATACTCTCTTTACTTTTATTATTCTTCTGCTCATCTTTGGTATCTTACGTTCTTCTTCTAGCGTCTGGACTTCGTCTTGGGGACTTCGTGTCTGGTCTTCCATTGGGGATTTCTCTTTATCAGAAGCCCTGTGTCATTGGTAGTTTTTAGATAATAACCCAAGACTTCGATTTGCTTTAGATCATATTTTATTCCGAAATCCCCATCAGACTACCTGCGCAGATTGAGTCGGTCGTGCGCTTAACACGACTTACCACTTTTGTGGTTTGGCCGATACTGAACTAAAACTCTCTTTCTAATCTAAACCGGAAGAGGGGTGACCCAGAAAAAATCAGGACCCACACATTTTGTAATAAAACTGTTAATTCTAACTAGGAGGGGTTAGGTTTAGGTTTTAGTTTAGGGTTAGGATAAGGGTTGGGGTTTAAGGTTAGTTTAATAGGAAGATAAATAAATAATTTGGGTGTATACAGGGTGACTCTGAAAAAAACAGAACCCACAAATTTGGAATAAAACTGTTAATTTGAACTAGGGGGGTTTAGGTTTAGGGTTGGGGTTGGGGTTAGTTAATGGGAAAATAAATAAATAATTTGGGTTCTGTTTTTCTGGGTCGCCTGTAATATGTTTTTAATTTTCCGACCGATTTGCAAGTTTAGCCCAACACCGCGCACTTTTTTTTTTCATACGCCAAAAAGAGAATAAGGCAGAAATCTACCCACTTCCAAGAGAGACGACGGGCAATGATATCTAACATAGGCCTCTTTCCACTGTTACTCCAAAGTTATGTGTGCTATGTGATAAAATAAAACGAATATAAGTACTTCGACTCCTGACACTCTCTCTCTCTCCCTCCCCTCTCTCTCTCTCTCCCCTCTCTCTCTCTCTCTCTCTCTCTCTCTCTCTCTCTCTCTTTCTCCACCTCTCATTCATTCTTTTTCTTCGCCAAGCGAGTCCTACACTTCTCGACATTTGAGAAGCGTTACCATTACCCATCAGGTCTATTTAATACTACTACAACAACAACAACTACTACTACTACTACTACTACTGCTGCTGCTGCTGCTGCTGCTGTTGCTGTTGCTGCTACTGCTGCTCCCAATCTTCTCGTTTTCAATAGCTAAGAGAGAAAGAAGAAACAAAAAAAGGGGGTCACTCTCTCTCCTGTTTAAAACGTCGATCTTTTTATAAGAATAATTTGAAACTCGGTGTGTAAGAAAGAAACATTTTCTCTTCTTCCTTTTTGTATTTTACAACTGGGATAGGTAAAATCACGTTTCTCGTCGGCGAGGGTTAGAATACACTGACTGTATCCTCTTCAGAGAGCTAAGGCTCCACTCGTGTGTATGTGTGTGTGTGTGTGTGTGTGTGTGAGTGTGTGTGTGTGCTTAATTGAAGTCATACCTAATTTTGAAAATTAATTAGTTGATAATTAATGAATTAGGCGAGCATATCTGTTCAACTCTAAAGCGTAAACAAATCTAGAAAAAGTCAATCTCTGTATGTACATTTCGGCAGAGATTGGCTTTTTCTCGATTTGTTTACGCTTTACATTTTAACACATGTTCGCCTAATTTATTAATTATCAATTGATTAATTTTCAAAATTAGGTATGACTAATTTGGGACTAAAAAACAGTTTTATGGATACTTCAAGCGACAAATTGGAGAGATTGTTCATGAAAAGACCTGGATATGGTTAAGAAAAGGAAACCTCAAGAGAGAAATTGAGTCGCTCATAATTGTAACAAAAAAGCAATGCCATAAGAACAAATTATATCAAAGCTAAAAAAAGATAAGACACAACAGAACAGTAAATGTACGATGTGTGGAAATAGAGATGAGACGATCATTAATGTAATAAGCGAATACAGCAAAATAGCACATCGAGAATACAAGGTTATGCATGACTGGGTATGAAAGGTGATCCACCGAGAATTGTGCAAGAAACTAAATGTTAATCATACAATAAAATGCTCTATGTACAAAGCCGAATTCTTTCTTGAGAATTAAACGCATAAAATTCTGTAATACTTTGAGGGGGATTAATTATAACAGTACATGACCAGAGATTACCAACTAGAAATGAGTGGCCTATTGTCGGTATCTCTTAATCATGCTCGACCATTTTACTTTCGTACCTTTTTGGAGTGTTTCTTTTTCCAGCATTTTTTTTTTTTTAGCAGTGTTCATTAAATTGTTATACCTTAAATATAAGGTCATTAAGCGATATATGGGATTGAGAAATACTTTATTCTGTGTCAAGCACAGGGTGTTCAGGAGAAATTTGACAGTTTTATAAGGAAAAAGAAAAGTACTTCGTAACTACAAAATTTAATGGATTGTAAAGAAATTCAACGGGCACAGAAATTACACTACTGTCAACAAGTTTCACTCAACATAACCGCCATCAGCGTCGATCACAGACTCAATCCTGCTCCGGAACCTGGGACAAGCTGATGTTACAGTTTTCCTGGGAAGGGTCTCAAAACTACCTTAATTCTGTCGATTAACTGGCTTTTTAGTACTGACTCGGCGATTGGTGTCTTTCTCAACAGAGCCACATACATATTAATCCATGGGGTTACGATCTGGGGAGTTCGGAGGCCAAACATTGGGACTGGTGTAGTCGTAAAAATTCGCCGAATGTGGCAGGGGGGCGAATCCTGCTGCCATACATATGGCCTACCATTGGCTACCCTTGTTATCCAGGGCTTGACTACAATGTTTAGCAACTCCACATAGGTATATGACGGTCCTCCAACATATTTTCTGCAGATTTTCGAGGAATTCTGCTGTACGAACGCAATCAGATCGTCTGTTATGTTGCTTTCTTAGAGCCACAGCCTCGTAGGCTCGATTGCAATTCTCCAGTTCATGCCTGATTGTTTTTACAGTGTTCAGGGAGCATTGGGCAGCAACCATAATCTCCTTATTTTGATGACCGGTGTAGATCATCATTGTACAAGTTATTCTCTTCCATGATTCAGGTGGGTTTCAGTCATCTATTCTATCTGTCATCACGTGTATGAATGAAGAAGCGTTTTTAAATGATGTGTAAGTAAAAATCGTCGGTGGCCTAAAGTCGGTATCAGTCAATCAGCGAGGGAGTATATCCCCTTTTCACTAGCGCTAGACCAAAGAGATTGTTTTTTTGTCTGAGGTGGAGCGCCACACCTACCATCAGCCCCTTACTTTACCGCACAGATCCCTGTGCTACTCATACGCTGAGTTGGTGAGGGTCAGTATCGAACTAGGAACCTTGTGGTTTGCTATCCGAACACTCTACCGACTGAGCTAACCCGACCCTCAATATTCGGAGAGAAATAACCAAATATAAATATGTCAAATTTATCCCGAACAAATATCATTAAATATCACCAGGGCTTGGTTTTCGAGCAAAAATAATAAAGATTTGATTTATATTTGTGAAGATAATTAAAAAAATAAATTTAAATGATAACAGCATGGATTTTTTTTCATTTAATATTTTAGATTTTAGACATTAACATTTCTTTTCAGAGTAGCTGGATCAATGCAATGTCTATTTTTTTACATAGGGATTTAAATGAGGCATCCGACGAGGATTCAACTCACGATTCAGTGATAATGGATCTGCGGGACTAACTTTAAAAAAAAATCCTCTACCCAGGTGATGCCGGGTAGCCGCTACTAATCATATACATATATAAAAGAGCATCTCTC
>CM042166.1:11813790-11869977 GCA_023376005.1 Doryteuthis pealeii | reverse complement strand
TATATATATATAGAGAGAATTGAGAGAGAGAGAGAGAGAGAAGAGTTGTATAATATATGATTACTATTTGAATTGATTTGAAATGATTGAATCCCTGTCTGATCTATCTCTTCACCCCCCCACACACACTGCTCTCTCATCTCTCTCTCTCGCTCTCTCTCTCTCTCTCTCTCTCTCTCTCTCTTCATATATACACATAGTAAATATAGACGAGAGAGACAATAGACAGAGACAGAGAGGGGGGGGTGAGAGAAGGGAGGAGAGAAGATAGACAGGACAGGGATTCAATAACCTTTCGGGTCAAGAAACATGTTTATGTTTGCATTCTCCAACCGTCATAGAAGTCAGCACCTAATAACTTCTCAGATATCTTTTGTGCTTTCTGTATCCGGGCACGGACAATAAACTGCATCCGGTATTGAGGTTCCTGGTTCTGGGAATATAAAATTCTCCCTAGCTGCCATTACTTACAGGGTTACTCTGACCTGAGCTGAAGAAGATGTTACGATCTGATACAGGTTCAAACAGGTATGTTTTCAATATGATTATATTTTCGAGAAGAATTCTCTGAAACGGTATAAATGGCAGATATTAGCTTTGATAGGAATACTTGAATCCATATAACTGTTGCAAATTATTGGTATTGGGTAGGAATGCTTGAAACCAATAACTGTGCCAAAGTATTTGATTGGATAGGAATAATGAAACCATATAACTGTTGCAAATATTGTATTAGAACGAATACTTGAAACCATATAACTGTGCAAATTCATTTTATTAGATAGGGAATACTTGAAACCATATAACTGTGCAAATTATTGTATAAAGATACGATACTTGAAACCATATAAAACTGTGCAAATTATTTGTATTAGATAGAATACTTGGAACCAATAACTGTGCAAATTATTGTATTAGATAGGATACTTGAAACATACAACTGTCCAAAATTATTTGATTAGATAGGAAACTTTGAAAACATACAATGTCCAAATTATTGTATAGATAGAACTTGAAATCATATAACTGTGCAAATATTTTATCCGATAGGAATTAATTGAACTATGTACTGTGCAAATTATTATATATCAAATAGGAATACATGAAACTATACAAACTGTGCCAATTATTTGTATTTGATAGGAATACTTGAAACCATATATCTGTGCAAAACTGTTTATATTTGATAGTTAATAATTGTAACTATATAATTGTGCCTAATTATTTGTATTTGGATTTAGGTATACTTGAACTTTATTTAAACTGTGAAAATTTATTTTTCATTGGAAGAAATAGTTGAAACCATACATGATGTGCGCAAAAGATTAAATCATTAATATAAATAAGAATTAGTTACTTGAAATCCTATAATTGTGTGCAAATTATAATTATTAGGTTGGAATAACCGAAAGCCATATAACTGTGCAAATATTGTATTAGATAAGAATACAACTATATGACCTTTTAGGCATCCCTTTTTGCGATCTCGTTTCATAAGGACATTTTTTAATTTACACCGTCAACATCCGGTTGTTGATTAGGGGTTAGGGTTAGGTTGGGGTTAGTTTATAATTAAAATACTCAAAATATAATCTGTTAACAAACAACCGGATGTTGATGGTGTAAATGAAAAAAATGTCCTTATGAAACGAGATCGCAAAAGGGTACCTAAAGGTCATTATGGACCAGAATACTTGAAACTATATGAACTGAGCACAATGATCAATATTGGTTAATTGAAAAACATATGACTGTGCAGATAATATCAATATGTATTAATAGGTACTAACAGTTATAAATTATTATAATTCATTATTATTGTAACGATTTCTCCCCTGATTGTTCGATGTGGGGTCCATAAGGGTTATCTTCCTTGCTGCCATGTTTTTTTGCCAGTAGAGGACTAGAGTATTTAATGTGGGCCCGGGAAATTCTACTTCTCTCTTCCTCTGGACCGCCAACCACTTTCATGGTTTAGGCGCTTGTGCCCTCTTTCCGTTAATTGGGGGCTTTGCTTCCCCCCAACCAGCTATCAGTAAGTGACATTCCTGCAGAAACTCTGTATCACTTCTTTTAGGACGAAGTCTACATTCTTATAATATGTTTATTTCTCTTCTGTATATCTATCTTGTACCTTGTAATGAGTATGTGTGTATACCTGTCTTGTATATTATTTCTTCTATGTGCTCACAAATGAAAGTCATGTTTGTTATTATCTTATAACTTCTTGGTCGGATTTAATTTATGTACACATAGTACTCACGCAGAAAGGTACTTAATATTATAAGAACTTTACATCTTAGTACTAAAACCCTATAGCGGCCTTTATAAAAAGACGGAAGCTGGCATTAAAATAATCTACTAACATAATAATCTACTGGAACAGAGAGGTTATTGGTTGGTTAACTAACCTCTCTGTTTCAATCTAAATGTACGCGGAATCCGTATTCGTAAAAATCAGAAAGACGAACACCCAGAACAAACAGACGAACAAACCAGCCAGTCTACCAATATTTGCCAGTGACTGTATTATTGTATGAATGAAGGGGTTAATTCAATTATTTTGTGTTACCATCGTCAAGTGTGCAATATTCTTATATTAAAAGGATTTCAACTGTATTCTAACGTTACAAAATACCATACCCACTGACGAAGGGACAACGAGTGTGGGTTGGTTAGTTGGTTGGATTTTACGGCAATGTTAATCTCTTGGGTTATTTATGCTGAATACTTCTATTGATAATTGGTATTCAAAATTTTTTTATGCCGACAAAGTTTTGAAATAATTTCATTTGTAAGGATAATACAATTTGTTTATAAACTCATGTTTTCTTTTAACCCATAGATGGGACCCTAACAGTACTACCACTTCGGGTCAGAGTGGACCAGGGAGCAATAGTGATAAAGGGGTGCTCCACATTCTCCAAACCTCCAGAACTGGAACCTCACATCATATAGAATTTAACGTCATTCCAGGACATGTAGACCCGCAGCCACCGCCTTCTAGCACCCATATGTTAAAAAAGGGCTTAGGGATTGCCATAAGGGACAACGAATCGAAATGTTTGGACTATGACAACCTATATCAGTAGTATCTATTTTTTAATTCTCACCATGTTTGGTGAACATAAATTCCGATTACTGTAGGAAGCCACGGACAAACCAAAGCTTATGCAGTGGCCTGTGTAAAAATTGCGTGTATCCCCTCGGCATTCCTCTTTTGAGGCACCTCAGGCACTGGGCAGTAAACCCAGCTCTGCCCGAGGGGCAGATGTTGCCTGCTGGGATGAGCTCCTGGGATTCACTCTAATATTATGTATCTTACTGGTCCAATGGCCGAAGCCGCTGGACATAGAGCCCGAAGTCCGAAACAATACAGTGCGCTAAATTATCATTTTTGTGGACACTTGAATTGAAAATTGGAAAATTAGTAAGAAAATATGCGAATTGAAAAAAATATGCGAATTGAGTTTATAGGCCAGAATTTCGCTAGGAATCCATTTATAACCTCTAAATAGCCTCTGTTGGAAAAAAAAATTAATATTTATTACACTTTTCATTTCTGTGAAAGTGACAAAAATAGAAAAATATATCTAAAACCAGATTTTGGAGTATTGTTTAGTTTCTTTGTTTAATGCATATCAACCTTCGTGGGGTTAATTACTGCCGAACCCATCATGTCAAAAAACAGGGGACTATTTAAACCATAGCAGTGAGAAAACAGCTTTATACCAGTCCCTTTTTTAAAGCAGCTATAGGATTTTTAAGCAACTAACAAAAAGTCGTCGGTGCTGTAAGGAGCTGATGGTTAGTGTTGCGCTCCTCCTCCTCCTCCTCAGACGCAAAAACAATGTCCTTGGTCTAGCGCATCAGTAAGGGAGTCTATCCCCTTTTTCACTAGCGCTAGACCAAGGATATTGTTGTTCGCAATCTTAGTGGAGCGTCACACCTACCATCAGCTCCTTACTTTACCGCACAGATCCCTGTGCTACTCATACGCTGGGTTGGCGAGGGCCGGTATCGAACTTGAACCTTGTGGTTTCTAGCCGAACGCTCTACCAACTGCGCTAACCCGGCCCTTAAGCAACTACTACTACTAATAATAATAATAATAAGCAATTATAGCTTTTAGTAATTATTAATGTATATGATATTAATGTGCTCAGTTCTATGTTTTCAGTTATCTCTATCTAATATTGGTAATTTACTCAGTTCATATGGTTTCAATGTTCCTATCTAATACTAATAATTTGCATAGTTATATGGTTTCAAGTATTCCTATCAAGGGAATTAGTCCGAAAATGAACGTAATGGCGCGGACTATAGTCGAATTCGCTTACAACGATGCTACAATCCGACATGTCAGCCACTACACCACGACGATTCCATCTAAACTTTCGGGAGCATTGACAGCACACGGCAGTATAGAACTAAATGAGATGAATATAACGGCTGACTTCTGACTTAGGTCGGAAAATTAAAACAAAAAATTGTTTTGGTGGTCCCCAATGACAGTTTAACTACATTCTATGAATTAACATTTTGCGAATTGGGTTACGGTTTTAGGGGATTAAAGTTGTTTTTAATTACATATTGCTTAAAAAAATAAACAACAAAAAACCCAAATTACTATACATTTAATTAACCATTGAAATTAATTATTGAATCTATTATTGAAACAGTTGTTTGTGTTAATATAGCAATGTATAATTTCAATTAAACTTAGTTTAAAAAAATATTTTTCAACATTAAATGTACAGTAATTTGGTTTTTTTGTTGTTTATTTTTTTAAGCAATACGTAATTAAAAACAACATTAACCCCCTAAAACCGTAACCCAATTCGTAAAATGTTAATTCATAGACTGTATTTAAGCTGTCATTGGGGACCACCAAAACACTTTCCGTTTTAATTTTCCTACCGTCTTCAGACGTCAGCCAAATAAACATAGTTTGATTCGGATTTGGGTAAAAATTGCAAATCGTTGTCAAATTAAAACGGAAAAAATTTTGCTTGGGAATAGATTTTAATGAATTTAATCATTACTAAGGACACGATTTATGTATTTTTAAATTAAATCTTAAACGTTAGTTGTGTTTAAGGGAAAAAATAGATAAAATAAAACAGTGAATGATAAGACTAGTCAGAATTAATAAACATCTACAAACAAAAGACGTACTTTCTATTTCAATATTACAGGCGTCGCATGCTTTTCTTAAGTATGGATGTCCAAAAGTGCAATAATCCGTGTTTTTTTATGTTAATGAATTCTTGGAAAATATTTATCCCCCTTAAAAAATTGTTCTTTTGCGGCCCACTGTAGGAAAATAACATCCAATGAAAAACGGTTAAAAACACAACTAACGGTTAAAATTTAAGTAAAAAATAACATAAATCGTGTCCTTAGTAATAATTGAATTCATTAAAATCTATGCCCAAGCCAAAATTTTCCGTTTTAATTTCCTGACGATTTGCAATTTTAACCCGGATTTTTGCTTCTTACAATTGAATGATACATGTCATTTTCCTTATTTTTATAATAGAAATCAACTTAAGCGACAAAATATCAGTAGTTTAAAGACAATTTTCATTATAGATGATTTCCAAATAGAATAGGTTGAACTTAATAAAATTACTTTAAAGGTTTTAATCTGTTGAATTTTAAAACATGTCAACCCTTGTTGGGTTATTCTATGCCGAACAGGTTTTGTTCTTCTCATTCTTGTTGGGTATTTAAATACAGATATCGTTAATAAATAAGATTTATTCCATGTATTAATGATTTTGACTAGGGATTAAATACTCATTGATAAACTTACGCAGTTCCCGATGTTATTGTGACGTAAGCAGTGACGTAGTTTCGGTTACAGACAGACGGACACCGATTTTCCATTTTGATAAGATAAGCAAAGCATTACTGTTCAAAACCTTTATTAACACAAAACAACTTTCCCCATGTCGACAGAACTTAGAATACGTTGATTAGACTCCCTGCAGAGGGGTAATATCCCTCCCTCCAAAAACACAAGGGGGGGGGTCCTAGGTGTGACACTAAACTACATCTGGTGGTGAGTGTTTCATAAAAGACTGACAAAAATTACTATTTGGCATGTAGTGTCGGGTAATTCCAAGACAAATCATCCAGAAAAAAGTAAAATTGTCACCCACCCCCTTCCATCTTTCTGAATTTTTTCCAGGTTTGGACTATGTTAACATGTTAAAATTTGAGCTTCTAATTCAAAAAATTAGCGGAATTATGTAGATTTTTAGCTCTCCAAATTTGGTGGGGTAGGCGAAAAAATGGCGACTTTTTATAATCTATTTTTGTCTGTAAAATGAGTTCTAGAGCTTTCCTACTACTAAAAATTGGTTCATAAAAGCATTTTTGCCCCGAAAATCCAAGACTGCTATAAAAAAAAGTCTTAAAGTTAACCAATTTCAAGTTATCATAATCCACACTTGGATAAAATTTCACAAAAACTGAAGGGGTGGGTGACATAGCCTGAATGATTTGACATGGAATTACCCTGTAGTTAAATTCTAAAATATTCTAACCGTTATAGTGTCACCTAGTGTAATTGACAGGAGATGACCCCGAGGTCATTTGAAAGCTTGGCTTTCAATAGACGAGAAAGGCATATGACCGAGTGATCCTAGAAAAGTTAGAAAACATAGATTTTAGTTAAGGGTCAGTTAGTCCGAAGCAGTTAAAAACTACACATCAATTCTCATATCTCTTCCGATTGGCTCCACTACATTCACGTCGCTATGTGTCGAATATCTGAAGAAGTTCGGAGGGCATATCGACCGAAATGTTGTACAGATAACAATAAAGATGAGGACAATAGTCTGAATAATCCAAATAATCCAAATTATCAAACCTCAACTCAAAAATTCAGAGAAATCCTTTTTTTCTTTTGTACAAAGCTTTCAATTTTCAAAATTCAGAGAAATCCTTTTTTTCTTTTGCGCAAAGCTTTCAATTTTCAGAAGAGGAGGAAGAATGGAAGAAAAAAACTTATAGGTTTCGCTTGATTCAAGATGACGTCCTTAAACACCACCAATCTGTTTCAGACTGGCCCTCGGAATAATAAATGATTCCAGCATAGTAGCATCTTCATTTTTTCAGGAACACCGACAGTAGTAGGATTGGGGATACTTACCACTCACATAAATCCCCAAATAGGTTAGAAGAGGCTCTTTGGCCTTGGTCGGCAACCCATCTAAGTCATGGATAAGAGCGACCCAAAACCTCTACTGCCTAGCAGTTTTACACCATCCCAAGGAAAGGGTGGACCATAATGATGAGACACATTTTAAATGCTATTTTCTCAGATTATAAAAACGACACAGAGTACTACGTATATTTATTACATAACTAATACACAGGAGTTTTACATATTATCTAAGATTTAAATATTACATTAAGTTTTTATTACTTTTAGGTATTGATTTTGGTGATCCTCATAATGGCGTGGAGTCCAAAATTGCAAATGTAGTCGAAGAATATCCATTGGCCATCCAGATCACCTGACCTCACCCCAGTGGACTATTTTCTGTGGGGTTACCTGAAAGATCGGGTATACGCAGGCAGACCACACACAACAGCGGAACTGAAAGAAAACATCCGCAGAGAGATAACAGCTATTCCAGTTGATATGCTAAACCACAATTTACGTGATATGAGAAATCGAGCTCTCGAATGTTTTCGTCATGATAATGACCATTTCATGGACATAATATTCAGATCTTATAGTACATATAAAACGCCCGTGTACCTGTTGTGTACTAAATATACTTAGTACTCAGTATCTCTTATCTCCTCTGAGAAAATAGCATGTAAAATGTGTCTTATCATTATGGTCCACCCTGTATTTATCTAACCCCTCCACACGAGCCAAATGCGACACAAGGTCAGTTAAATGCAGAGTTTAATAGGTACGAGTTCAGTTTTCCTCCTCATAGAATGTTTGCTATAACAAAGTTAAAGAGCCCAGTCTGTCCTACTATTTTACCTATAGCTGGGGGGAGAATACGCTAAACTTAGTAAATAACTACCTTTCCCAAGGCGCTATATGAAATTCAAATGCCCCGTCTCAGATTAGAACTCGGATCACCGTGTCCATTTTCTGTGACGATAGCCGTTCAACGACAAGTGCATCCAACTTGATTACATAATAACTGTACAAAAAAAAAATTATTAAAGTTAAAATAAAAAAATGTTTCATAAAAACTCATCAATGGATCATTTAAAATAATTTCAGCATTATGTTTGTATTTACCCAACCCCCTCAGTACGATCCATGTATGACACAAGGTCAATGTTTATGCGGAGTTGAACAGGTTTTTAATTCTGAGTTCTTCTTTCCTATACACGTTTGCCAAAACAGGTTAAAGAGCTCAATCTGTGCTACGATTTTACCTATATCTAGAGGAGAATAGTTGGATTCATATTTTCTCAAAGTGCTGGGCACCTCGCTTTGTGTACTGGTTAGCAAGCTGAATTAGCAAACCATTGTTAATGAGTTCGATTCTCACATGAGAAACCCGTACTTGCCGCTTTGTGTCACAACTAGTAAAAAAAGACTTTCTTTCCCAGGACGCTATATGAAATGCAAACTGCATCTACCAGGAAATAGAACTCGAGTCACCGTGTCCATTTACTTCAAAGATAACCATTACAAAACAAGCGCTCTCAACTTTGTTTAATATTAACTGTGCAAATAAATGAATATTACAGTCAAATGAAAAAGGGTTTTAAAATGGTTGCAATGGAACATTGAAAGTATAAACAGTTTTTGAATGTAATTATTTACAACGAATCAAATTTTCGTCATTAAGTCGCCCATAAAGAGTTGATGTGCCGTTAAACAAATAAAGCCATCAATTGTGTATAATAACAATATCCTAGTTGAATAGAGACTGTTCATGTCTGAGGTTACCCTGGCGCAACACCATGAAGCTAGGAGGCACATCAAACATCTTCAGTGACAGCCTTCACATGCAAACATCTGTGGTCGAGAATGTTTTTTCTAACATTGGATTTTACAGTCACAGGAGACGCTGTAACTTCAGGGACACAAAACTATTTTTATAGTCGGACCATATTACCTTAGGCACCCCTTTTTGATTCTCCATTAAGAAAAGACATGTTTTTCATTTACACCGACAATATTCGGTTGTTTGTTAGGAGTAGGGTTAGGGGTTAGGGTTAGTTTTTATTAATTTTTTAAAAACTAAAATTCGTCTGTTAAAAACAATCGGATATGACGGTGTAAATGAAAAACATGTCCTTCTTAATCAAGATCAAAAAGGGGTGCCTTAAGGTCATATGGTCCTTATAGTCTTTTCCGAGAGTGAAATGCCAATAATAATTTATAATAATAATAACAAGTTGTGTCAACTGGTGGATTTTGCAGTTTCTAGCAGATCACAGGGTGAAGCTAAAGGAAAAGAGAAAAATGGACAAATATCTGGACCTTGCCAGAGAACTGAAAATGTTTATGGAATATGAAAGTCAACGTGTACCAATTGTAGTTGGTGCACTTGGAACGGTTCCAAAAGGATTGGAAAAGGGTTTGCGAAAAGTTGGAATCAGAGGAAGGTGATTACCATCAGCATAAGCTGGAGTGACAAGCAAGTCTCCTCAGGTCTTCCAGGACTCTTCTGAGTATTCTGGCCAGATTGCAGTTAGTGCAGTGTTCTGGATGGTATCAACCTTCCTCTGATTTCCAAACTTTCCAAACCCTTTTCCAATCCTTTTGGAACCGTTCAAGTGCACCAACTACAATTGGTACCACGTTGACTTCATATTCCCATAACATTTTTCAGTTCTCTGCAAGGTCCAGATATTTTTGTCCATTTCTCATTTTCCTTTAGTGTCACCCTGTGATCTGCTAGAAGCGTGCAAAATCCACCAGTGACACAAACTTTGTTATTATTTTATATTTTTTATTATTGGCATTTCACTCTGCGGAGACTATAAGGACCATATTGACCTTAAGGCACCCCCTTTTGACTTGATTTAAAGAAAGGACATGTTTTTCATTTACACCGTCAATATCCGATTGTTTTAACAGGACGAATTTTTAGATTTTTAAAAAATTATAAAACAACCCTAACCCCTACCCTTACTCCTTAACAAACAACCGAATTATTGTCGGTGTAAATGAACAAAAACATGTCTTTTCTTAATGGAGATCAAAAAGTGGCCTAAAGGTAATATGGTCCGACTATAAAATAGTTTTTGGTCCCTGAAGTTACAGCGTCTCCTGTGACTGGTAAAATCCAATGTTAGAAAAACATTCTCGCCAACAGATGTTGCATGTGAAGGCTGTCCACTTGAAGATTGTTGATTGCCCTCCTAGCTTCATGGTGTTTGCGCCAGGGTAAAACCTCAGACATAACAGTTCCTCTATTCAACTAGGATATTGTTATTATACACAATTGATGGCTTTATTTTGTTTTAACGCACATCAACTCTTTATGGGCCGACTTAATGGACGAATTTGATTCGTTTTGTAAATAATTACATTCAAAACTGTTTTTACTTTCAATGTTCCATTTGCAACCATTTTAAACCCTTTTTTCATTTGACTGTTAAATCATTTATTGCACAGTTATATATTATTCAAGTTGAGAGCGCTTGTTTTGTAATGGTTATCTTGAAGTAAATGGACACGGTGGACTCGAGTTCTTTCCTGGTAGATTGCGTTTGCATTTCATATAGGCGTCCTGGGGAAAAGAAAGTCTTTTTTACTAGTTGTGACACCAAAGCGGCAAGTACGGGTTCTCAGTGAGAATCGATACTCATTAACCAATGGTTTGCTAATTTCAGCTTGCTAACCAGTTACACCAAGGAGGTGCAAACCAGAACTTTAAATTTTGAATCCACTATTCTCCCTAGATATAGGTAAAATCGTAGCAACAGATTGAGCTTTCTTTAACCTTGTTTTGGCAAACGTGTATAGGAAAAGAAGAACTCAGAATTAAAACCTGTTCAACTCCGCATAAACATTGACCTTGTGTCATTTACATGGATCGTACTGAGGGGTGGTAAATACAAACATAATGCTGAAATTATTTTAAAATGATCCATTGATGAGTTTTAAGAAACATTTTTATTTTAACTTTAATAATTTTTTTTGTACAGTTATATGTGTATTCATAAGTTGGATGCACTTGGTCGTTGAACGGCTTCGTCACAGGAAAATTGGACACGGTGATCCGAGTTCTAATCTGAGACGGTGGCATTTTGAATTTCATATAGCGCCTTGGGAAAGGTAGTTATTTACTAAAGTTTAGCGTATTCTCCCCCAGCTATAGGTAAAATGTAGGACAGACTGGGCTCCTTTAACTTGTTATAGGCAAACTCTATGAGGAGGGAAAACTGAACTCGTACCTATTAAACTCTGCATTTAACTGACCTTGGTCATTTGGCTCGTGGAGGGTTAGAATATACAGTGGACCATAATGATAAGACACATTTTACATGCTATTTTCTCAGAGGAATAAGAGAGTAGGAGTACTATAAGTACACAACAGGTACACGGCGTTTTATATGACTATAAGAATCTGAATATTATGTCCATGAAATGGTCATTTATCATGACGAAAACATTCGAGAGCTCGATCATATCTACGTTAAATGTGGTTAGCATATCACTGGAATAGCTGTTATCTCTCTGCGGATGTTTTCTTTCAGTTCCGCTGTGGTGTGTGTCTGCCTGCGATAACCCGATCTTTCAGTAACCCCACAGAAAATAGTCCACTGGGTGAGGTCAGGTGATCTGGATGGTCCAATGATTCTTCGACTACATTGCAATTTTGGACTCCACGCCATTATGAGGATCACCAAATCATATACCCAAAAGTAATAAAAACTTAATGTAAATTAAATCTTAGATAATATGTAAAACTCCTGTGTATTAGTTATGTAATAAATATACGTAGTTACTCTGTGTCGTTTTTATAATCTGAGAAAATAGCATTTAAAATGTGTCTCATCATTATGGTCCACCCTTTCCTTGGGATGGTGAAAACTGCTAGGGCAGTAGAGGTTTTGGGTCGCTTATCCATGACTTAGATGGCCGATCAAGGCCAAAGGAGCCTCTTCTAACCATTTGGGGATTTATGTGAGTGGTAAGTCCCCAATCCTACTACTCTCGGGTGCCTGAAAAAATGAAGATGCTACTATGCTGAATCATTTAATTCCGAGCCAGTCTGAAACAGATTGGTGGTGTTTAAGGACGTCATCTTGAAATCAAGCGAAACCTATAAGTTTCTCTCATTCTTCTTCCTCTTCTGGGAAAATTAAAGCTTGCGCAAGAAGAAAAAAAGATCTCTGAATTGAAATTAAGCTACAAAAGAAAAAAAGATTCTCTGAATTTTTGAGTTGAGGTTTATAATTTGGAATTTGGATTATCATGACTGTCCTCATCTTTATTGTTATCTGTACAACATTTCGGTCGAATGCCCTCCGAACTTCTTCAGATATTCGACACATAGCGACGTGAATGTAGTGGAGCAATCAAGAGATATGAGAATGTGAGATAACTGCTTCGGACTAACTGACCCTAACATAAATCTATGTTTTCTAACTTTTCTAGATCACGGTCATATGCCTTTCTCGTCTATTGAAAGCCAAGCTTTCAAATGGACCTCGGGGTCATCTCCTGTCAATTACACTAGGGGTGACACTATAACGGTTAGAATATTTTAAGAATTTAACTACAGGGTAATTCCATGTCAATCATTCAGGCTATTGTCACCCACCCCTTCAGTTTTTGTGAAATTTATCCAAGTGTGGATTATGATAACTTGAAATTGGTTAAACTTTTAAGACTTTTTTTTATAGCAGTCTTGGATTTTCGGGGCAAAAATGCTTTTATGAACCAATTTTAGTAGTAGGAAAGCTCTAGAACTCATTTTACAGACAAAAATAGATTATTAAAAAGTCGCCATTTTTTCGCCTACCCCACCCAAATTTGGAGAGCTAAAAATCTACATAATTCCGCTAATTTTTTGAATTAGAAGCTCAAATTTTAACATGTTAACATAGTCCAAACCTGGAAAAAATTCAGAAAGATGGAAGGGGTGGGTGACAATTTACTTTTTTTCTGGATGATTTGTCTTGAATTACCCGAACACTACATGCCAAATAGTAATTTTTGTCAGTCTTTTATGAAACACTCACCACCAGATGTAGTTTAGTGTCACACCTAGGACCCCCCCCTTGTGTTTTTGGAGGGAGGGATATTACCCCTCTGCAGGGAGTCTAATCAACGTATTCTAAGTTCTGTCGACATGGGTGGAAAGTTGTTTTGTGTTAATAAAGGTTTTGAACAGTAATGCTTTGCTATCTTATCAAAATGGAAAATCGGTGTCCGTCTGTCTGAACCGAAACTACGTCACTGCTTACGTCACAATAACATCGGGAACTGCGTAAGTTTATCAATGAGTATTTAATCCCTAGTCAAAATCATTAATACATGGAATAAATCTTATTTATTAACGATATCTGTATTTAAATACCCAACAAGAATGAGAAGAACAAAACCTGTTCGGCCATAGAATAACCCCAAGGGTTGAACATGTTTTAAAATTCAACAGATTAAAACCTTTAAAGTAATTTTATTAAGTTCAACCTATTCTATTTGGAAATCATCTATAATGAAAAATTGTCTTTAAACTACTGATATTTTGTCGCTTAAGTTGATTTTCTATTATAAAAATAAGGAAAATGGACATGTATCATTCAATTTGTAAGAAGCAAAATCCGGGTTAAAATTGCAAAATCGTCAGGAAATTAAAACGGAAAAATTTTGGCTTGGGCATAGATTTTAATGAATTCAATTATTACTAAGGACACGATTTATGTATTTTTTACTTAAATTTTAACCGTTAGTTGTGTTTTTAACCGTTTTTCATTGGGATGTTATTTTCCTACAGTGGGCCGCAAAAAGAACAATTTTTTAAGGGGGATAAATATTTCCAAGAATTCATTAACAATAAAAAACACGGATTATTGCACTTTTGGACATCCATACTTAAGAAAAGCATGCGACGCCTGTAATATTGAAATAGAAAGTACGTCTTTTGTTTGTAGATGTTTATTAATTCTGACTAGTCTTATCATTCATCTGTTTTATTTTATCTATTTTTTCCCTTAAACACAACTAACGGTTAAGATTTAATTTAAAAATAACATAAATCGTGTCCTTAGTAATGATTAAATTCATTAAAATCTATTCCCAAGCAAAATTTTTCCGTTTTAATTTTGACAACGATTTGCAATTTTAACCCAAATCCGAATCAAACTATGTTTATTTGGCTGACGTCTGAAGACGGTAGGAAAATTAAAACGGAAAGTGTTTTGGTGGTCCCCAATGACAGCTTAAATACAGTCTATGAATTAACATTTTACGAATTGGGTTACGGTTTTAGGGGGTTAATGTTGTTTTTAATTACGTATTGCTTAAAAAAATAAACAACAAAAAAACCAAATTACTGTACATTTAATGTTGAAAAAAATTTTTTTAAACTAAGTTTAATTGAAATTATACATTGCTATATTAACACAAACAACTGTTTCAATAATAGATTCAATAATTAATTTCAATGGGTTAATTAAATGTATAGTAATTTGGGTTTTTGTTGTTTATTTTTTAAGCAATATGTAATTAAAAACAACTTTAATCCCCTAAAACCGTAACCCAATTCGCAAAATGTTAATTCATAGAATGTAGTTAAACTGTCATTGGGGACCACCAAAACACTTTTTGTTTTAATTTTCCGACCTAAGTCAGAAGTCAGCCGTTTATTCATCTCATTTAGTTCTATACTGCCGTGTGCTGTCAATGCTCCCCGAAAGTTAGATGGAATCGTCGTGGTGTAGTGGCTGACATGTCGGATTGTAGCATCGTTGTAAGCGAATTCGGACTATAGTCGCGCCATTACGTTCATTTTCGGACTAATTCCCTTGATAGGAATACTTGAAACCATATAACTATGCAAATTATTAGTATTAGATAGGAACAATTGAAACCATATGAACTGAGTAAATTACCAATATTAGATAGAGATAACTGAAAACATAGAACTGAGCACATTAATATCAATATACATTAATAATTACTAAAAGCTATAATTGCTTATTATTATTATTATTAGTAGTAGTAGTTGCTTAAGGGCCGGGTTAGCGCAGTTGGTAGAGCGTTCGGCTAGAAACCACAAGGTTCCAAGTTCGATACCGGCCCTCGCCAACCCAGCGTATGAGTAGCACAGGGATCTGTGCGGTAAAGTAAGGAGCTGATGGTAGGTGTGACGCTCCACCTAAGATGCGAACAACAATATCCTTGGTCTAGCGCTAGTGAAAAAGGGGATAGACTCCCTTACTGATGCGCTAGACCAAGGACATTGTTTTTGCGTCTGAGGAGGAGGAGGAGGAGCGCAACACTAACCATCAGCTCCTTACAGCACCGACGACTTTTTGTTAGTTGCTTAAAATCCTATAGCTGCTTTAAAAAAGGGACTGGTATAAAGCTGTTTTCTCACTGCTATGGTTTAAATAGTCCCACTGTTTTTCTGACATGATGGGTTCGGCAGTAATTAACCCACGAAGGTTGATATGCCATTAAACAAAGAAACTAAACCAATACTCCAAAATCTGGTTTTAGATATATTTTTCTATTTTTGTCACTTTCACAGAAATGAAAAGTGTAATAAATATTAAATTTTTTCCAACAGAAGGCTATTTAGAGGTTATAAATGGATTCCTAGCGAAATTCTGGCCTATAAACTCAATTCGCATATTTTTCAATTCGCATATTTTCTTACTAATTTTCAATTTTCAATTCAAGTGTCCACAAAAATGATAATTTAGCGCACTGTATTGTTTCGGACTTCGGGCTCTATGTCCAGCGGCTTCGGCCATTGGACCAGTAAGATACATAATATTAGAGTGAATCCCAGGAGCTCATCCCAGCAGGCAACATCTGCCCCTCGGGCAGAGCTGGGTTTACTGCCCAGTGCCTGAGTGCCTCAAAAGAGGAAATGCCGAGGGGATACACGCAATTTTTAACCAGGCCACTGCATAAGCTTTGGTTGTCCGTGGCTTCCTACAGTAATCGGAATTTAATGTTCACCAAACATGGTGAGAATTAAAAAATAGATACTACTGATATAGGTTTGTCATAGTCCAAACATTTCGATTCGTTGTCCCTTATGGCAATCCCTAAGCCCCTTTTTTAACATATGGGTGCTAGAAGGCGGTGGGCTGCGGGTCTACATGTCCTGGGAATGACGTTAAATTCTATATGATGGTGAGGTTCCAGTTCTGGAGGTTTGGAGAATGTGGAGCCCCTTTATCACTATTGCTCCCTGGTCCACTCTGACCCGAAGTGGTAGTACCTGTTAGGGTCCCATCTATGGGGTTAAATAGAAAAACATGAGTTTATAAACAAATTGTATTATCCATTACAAATGAAATTATTTCAAAACTTTGTCGGCATAAAAAAATTTTGAATACCAAATTATCAATAGAAGTATTCAGCATAAAATAACCCAAGAGATTAACATGCCGTAAAATCCAACCAACTAACCAACCCACACTCGTTGTCCCTTCGTCAGGTGTATGGTATTTTGTAACGTTAGAATACAGTTGAATCCTTTTAATATAAGAATATTGCACACTTGACGATGGTAACACAAAATAATTGAATTTAACCCTTCATTCAATACCAATAATACAGTCACTGGCAAATATTGGTAGACTGGCTGGTTTGTTCGTCTGTTTGTTCTGGGTGTTCGTCTTTCTGATTTTTACGAATACGGATTCCGCGTACATTTAGAATTGAAACAGAGAGGTTAGTTAACCAACCAATAACCTCTCTGTTCCAAGTAGATTATTATGTTAGTAGATTATTTAATGCCAGCTTCCGTCTTTTTATAAAAGCCGCTATAGGGTTTTAGTAACTAAGATGTAAAGTTCTTATAATATATAAGTAACCTTTCTGCGTGAGTACATATGTGTACATAAATTAATCCGACCAAGAAGTTATAAGATAATAACAAACATCGACTTTCATTTGTGAGCACATAGAGAAATATATACAAGACAGGTATACACATACTCATTACAAGGTACAAGATAGATATACAGAAGAGATAAATAAACATATTATAAGAATGTAGGACTTCGTCCTAAAGAAGTGATACAGAGTTTCTGCAGGAATGTCACTTACTGATAGCTGGTTGGGGGGAAGCAAAGCCCCCCAATTAACGGAAAGAGGCACAAGCGCCTAAACCATGAAAGTGGTTGGCGGTCCCAGAGGAAGAGAGAGTTAGAATTTCCCGGGCCACTACTTAAATACTCTAGTCCTCTACTGGCAAAAACATGGCAGCAAGGGAAGATAACCCTTATGGACCCCACATCGAACAATCAGGGGCAGACAATCGTTACAATAATAATGATTATAATAATTTATAACTGTTAGTACCTATTAATACATATTGATATTAATCTGCACAGTCATATGTTTTTCAATTAACCAATATTGATCATTTGCTCAGTTCATATAGTTTCAAGTATTCTGGTCCATATGACCTTTAGGTACCCCTTTTGCGATCTCGTTTCATAAGGACATTTTTTTCATTTACACCATCAACATCCGGTTGTTTGTTAACAGATTATATTTTGAGTATTTTAATTATAAAACTAACCCCCAACCCTAACCCCTAACCCCTAACAAACAACCGGATGTTGACGGTGTAAATTAAAAAAATGTCCTTATGAAACGAGATCGCAAAAGGGATGCCTAAAGGTCATATAGTCCTGTATTCTTATCTAATACAAATAATTTGCACAGTTATATGGCTTCGGTTATTCCAACCTAATAATTATAATTTGCACACAATTATAGGATTTCAAGTAACTATTCTTATTTTATATTAATGATAATCTGTTTGCGCACACATGTATGGTTTCAACTATTTCTATCCAATGAAAATAATTTTCACAGTTAAATAAAGTTCAAGTATACCTATCAAATACAAATAATTGGCACAATTATATAGTTACAATTATTACTATCAAATATAAACAGTTTGCACAGATATATGGTTTCAAGTATTCCTATCAAATACAAATAATTGGCACAGTTGTATAGTTTCATGTATTCCTATTTGATATATATAATTTGCACAGTTACATAGTTTCAATAATTCCTATCGGATAAAAATAATTTGCACAGTTATATGATTTCAAGTATTCCTATCTAATACAAATAATTTGGACAGTTGTATGTTTTCAAGTATTCCTATCTAATACAAATAATTTGGACAGTTGTATGTTTTCAAGTATTCCTATCTAATACAAATAATTTGCACAGTTATATGGTTCAAGATTCCTATCTAATACAAATAATTTGCACAGTTATAATGGTTTCAAGTATTCCTATCTAATACAAATAATTTGCACAGTTATATGGTTTCAAGTATTCGTATCTAATACAAATAATTTGCACAGTTATATGGTTTCAATTATTCCTATCCAATACAAATAATTTGCACAGTTATATGGTTTCAAGCATTCCTATCCAATACCAATAATTTGCACAGTTATATGGATTCAAGTATTCCTATCCAAAGCTAATAATCTGCACATTTATACCGTTTCAAGAATTCTTCTCGAATAATAATCATATTGAAACATACCTGTTTGAACCATGTATCAGATCGTAACATCTTCTTCAGCTCCAGGTCAGAGTAACCCTGTAAGTAAATGGCAGCTAGGGAGATTTTATATTCCCCAGAACCGGAACCTCAATACCGGATGCAGTTTATTGTCCTACCCAGGATACAGAAAGCACAAAGATATCTGAGAAGTTATTAGGTGCTGACTTCTGACGTTGGGAGAATGCAAACATAAACATGTTTCTGATGACCCGAGAAAGGTTATTGAATCCCTGTCTGTCTATCTCTCTCCTCCCTCTCTCTCTCTCTGTCTCTGTCTCTGTCTCTCTCTCTATATATATATGTGTATATATGAAGAGAGAGAGAGAGAGAGAGAGGAGAGAGAGAGAGAGAGAGAGAGAGAGAGAGAGTGTGTGTGGGGGGGGAGAGATAGACAGACAGGGATTCAATCATTTCCAATCAATTCAAATAGTAAAATCATATATTCATACAACTCTCTCTCTCTCTCTCTCTCTCTCTCTCTCTATATATATATATATATATATATATATATATGGAGAGAGAGAGAGAGAGAGAGAGTTGTATGAATATATGATTTTACTATAAAACTGCATTTGATTTTACTAATGAATTGATTGGAAATGATTTTATTCTAAAATATCTTGGAAATCATTTTACTATATGAATTCGGCTGAACTTGCACAAAGGTGTCAAAATTAGGTTGACCCAGAAAAAACAGAATCCAAATTATTTATTTATTTTCCCATTAAATTAACCTTAAACCCCAATCCCAACCTTAACCCTAACCCCTAAGCCTAACCCCCTAACCCTAACCCTACCCCCTAGTTAAAATTTGTGGGTTCTGTTTTTTCTGGGTCGCCGGTATACAAGGTGATCCAGAAAAAACAGAACCCAAATTATTTATTTATTTTCCCATTAAACTATCACAAAACCTCAACCCTAACCCTAATCTTAACCCTACACCCTAACCCTAACCCTAGACCCCCCCCCATAGTTAAAATTAACAGTTATATTACAAAATTTGTGGGTTCTGTTTTTTCTGGGTCACTCTAATTTTGATACCTTTGTGCAAGTTCAGCCATGAATTCTTAAAATAAAGTCTTTTACAATACATTCATATAGTAAAATGATTTCCGAGATATTTTGGAATAAAATCATCTCCAATTTAGAGAAAGGAAATGAATCCGACGATATAAGTATAGATAAAAGGATATGAAAACACATAATATGCTGTTAAAGTGAAAACATTTTATATAATATTCATAGCTAATATTGAACAATATTTCGATTTATAAATCTCTGAAGATGATTTTTATAAATCGAAATATTGTTCAATATTAGTTATGAATATGATATAAAATATTTTCACTTTAACAGCATATTATGTGTTTTCATATCCTTTTATCTATCTATCTATCTATCTATCTATCTATTTGTGTTAAAGAAATTTGCAACGCCAACAGCAACACCCACTAATAGAGAGTAACCTCATAGATGCCGGGCTGAATACCTGCCTAGACCGATAGGAATAGGTGGAAAAGAAGACCCATGGATGAATATTGACCATGTACCCAACGTTGGACAAGTTAGGCACAAGGCCCTATTAATGTGGGATCACCTACGAACCGAAGCTTATGGGAGGGGGGTGTAAAAAATGCGTTGATCTCGTCGGCATTCGCCCTCAAGGGAGGCTGGTCGGCGCCTCAGGCACCGAGCAATAAACCAAGCCCTACCTCTTTAAATCGAGAGAGCAGCTGTTGCCTGGTGGGGATGGCCCCCCTGGGATCTATGATGTTAGATTACGCGGTCCAGGGCCGAAGGTACCGGATCCTCCGGTCGAAACCGGATTTTTATGGATGTCCATGTTATCGACACGACTTGATAATGATAAATATGTTTAATGTAAATGCATGATGTTTTGTTACATTAAGAGATTTATTTTAATGGCATGTCAACCTGTCAACCTGTCTAGGGTTATTCTATGCCTAAAGGTTAGAGAATCACATTCATTGTATATTCATTGAGTGGTGGATTTTAACAACATAATATAAATGTAATTATAATGCAATAAGTCGTCGGGGTGGCCTAAAGTCGGTATCAGCCTATCAGCGAGGGGGTCTATCCCCTTTTCACAAGCGCTAGACCTAGAAGATTGTTTTTGTGTCAGAGGTGGAGCGCCACACCTACCATCAGCTCCTTACTTTACCGCACAGTTCCCTGTGCTACTCATACGCTTAGTTGGCTAGGACCGGTATCGAACTGGGAACCTTGTGGTTTCTAGCCGAACACTCTACCAACTGAACTAACCTAGCCCTAAATAAATTTAAATATGTTTAATATAAATGATTTTACTCCAGGGAGGGTTTAATGTTAGTATTAACTGATAAACAGATTAAATAAATAGATTAATTTTAATTTATCTAAAGAAAAAAAAAAGTACATTAAATTGTTAGCGCAATTAAAAAGAAGCAACTGTCGAATCAATTTTAGTTAATTGCATGTTACAGTATTATTTATATTATTCGGACTATTGTCCTCATCTTCATTGTTGTCTGTACAACGTTTCGGCCGATAAGCCCTTCGGCCTTTTTCAGGTATTTCTTTTCGAACTCTGGAACCTTCTTGTCGTAACCGGGAACCTTCGTGTCGTAATCGGGAGCCATCACGGAACTTTGAACCTAACCTTTTATTCAGTTCACGGCGGTATCCTGTTCTCATTCCGCTAACCATAGCTTAGGTACAGTTGTTAAGCTGTGTTAATTATTATTCTATGTTACTGCTACCCCTAACCAGGATTGAACCTGCAGTCTAGAGATAACTGTCACTTAGAACTGTCTTAACCTAACTCCTTTATCCACTAGGCTATGTGTCAGATTCAGAGGTATTGCATGTTACAGCTTTTAAGGAATAAAATGTTAAACATTAATTTTTTTTAATGAGAATAATTAAAAATATTTCTTTTTAATATGGGACAACAAAAAACTATTTATACCCTCGCAAAGGGCCCCATAATGGTATAAGGGTTAACAGGCTAGTCTCGCAGATCCATTCTCAGTCGACAGAGCGTTCGGCTAGAAACCACAAGGTTCCTAGTTCGGTACCGGTCCTCGCCAACTCAGCGTATGAGTAGCACAGAGATCTGTGCGGTAAAGTAAGGAGCTGATGGTAGGTGTGGTGCTCCACCTCAGATGCTAAAACAATCTCCTTGGTCTAGCGCTATTGAAAAGGGGATAGACTACCTCGCTGACTGGCTGATACCAACTTTAGGCCGCCCCGTCGACTTTACTTACTTAAAACATTGCATTTATAGCTCAGTGGTAGAGCAAAAGACTGGTGGGAACGATATCTAAACTGCTTTCTATGTAGTTATTTAGTAAACTTAGCTTAGATGTGGCACAAGGCCAGAAGTATTGGATGCCTGATGAGAATTGAACTCACTAACAATGGTCTGCAAATCTTACTTGCTGATCATTATACCACCTAAGGTGCCCAGCTGCTTTCTCGATAACAAATTTATTATAACTAAGTATTATATTTAGGGATGTTGATCACCGCAGGATGCCCCATACTTATCACATCTACCTATGACGTATGGGTCGGGTTAATGTACCTAGCCTTCAATTGCTGTTTGAGGTGAGTGGTGTAATGATTAGAGTCATAGGAGATGGACTCGTCGAACTGAGTTCAAATCCTGGGCGAAGCTGCAGTTCACATAGAGCTAATACCCTTGAGGAAGGTATGAATCCAACTGCTTTCCCTCCGGCTAAGTAAATAGTAGGGCAGACTGGGCTCTTTAACCTTGGTTAGGCGACCGGTATAGAAGAAGGGAAACTCATTCAAACCTGTTAAATCCGTTTGGGGTATTCACTAGTAGAATAGGCTCAGTCTTAATTTGGAATCTATTTTACTAATATAGCTGTCTGTGTAAAGTTCATGAATCTTAAATTAACAAAAAAAAAAAAAAAAAAAAACTTTAAAGAAAATATTATTTTAACTCTTAACATCCTGTTGAGTATTTTTCAAATCCAGAACCCTATTCCTATAAGGATTTATCAAAAAATGGCTAAAATTACCTTTTCATTTAAAGTTAACCGAGATATTTCCCTTAAATCAAAGACTTCTAAATCTTATTATAATGGAGATTGTGTGTTTGTCTGTCTGTAACCGAAACTATATTCCTACTCAAGTCACAATTCTCTTAGTTATTGACATCACATTCTTCATGATTTTATTTTTATCTAAACCTCAATTATTAATAAAATTGTCTTACATTATTAATACTGTTAACTATGTCTACATACTGACAACATGCAATTATATTTATATATACAACAAAATAGCGGATTACAGTGTGAACGGGAAGGCTAATTTGCATATTAATATTAAAAAATCGAATTTAATAAATATGTGCTTAGTATTATTGATTTCTAACTGTTTGGTTTTATTTTAATGAATATGAGCAAAAATCTCTTCAATGAATCTTAAATGAAATCCATTAACAAGATAAAATAACTGTCATTTTATTCTTTACTTCCTCTTATAACTAAATACTTAAATTAGAAAAAATAACAATGAAAGACGAGAGTGATGGAAGAGTAAGTGTCAGTTGTTCCATTTTTTATTATACTCCCTCTGTTTCAAATCTTTTATTATACTCCCTCTGTTTCAAATCTTTTTATCTGTATTCTTATTTAGTTTCATTAGCCTTTCTAATTTGATACAATATTTTATTACATTAAAACTTAAACACTTGCACCCGGAGGGTGCATATATTTGCTAGTATGTTTAATATTACATTTAAACAAAGGCTTTCATTTCGGGTTGATTATGAAATGTGACTTCTGGCCGGGTGGAATGAGGTGGTATAGGATGTTAAGAGTTTTAAAGCAGTAGATGGTATATACATTAGCTTGTTTGTGGATTATAATTTTTCTTTTTTTTAGGGGCTGCAGTATTTTCTTTTAAAAAATTAACCTGCGTTTTTACCTGACGAGCTAGAACCTCTGCTCCATATTTCAAATAAATCCGTTGACTCATATTTAGAAAGGAAGTCGGAGTAACAGTACTGTTGCCCACCGATTAAAAAAAATTAGGGTACAACTAGGAATAGAATTAGGGGTAGAATCCAAGCAAAAGAAGAAGAAAAAAGTGTTGTTACGAGAAAAAGTAGCAAGGTAAATTTTCAGCTGAACTTGCACAAAGGTGTCAAAATTAGGGTGACCCAGAAAAAACAGAACCCACAAATTTTGTAATAAAACTGTTAATTTTAACTATGCGGGTCTATGGTTAGGGTTTAGGGTTAGGGTTAGGGTTTGGGTTATGATTAGGGTTTAGGGTTGGGGTTTAGGGTTAGTTTAATGGGAAAATGAATAGATAAATAGGGTTCTGTTTTTCTGGGTCACCCTGTATATCGGTGACCCAGAAAAAACAGAACCCACACATTTTGTAATAAAACTGTTAATTTTAACTAGGGGAGTTTGTGGTTAGGTTAGGGGTTAGGCTTGGGGTTGGGGTTTAAGGTTAGTTTAATGGGAAAAATAAATAATGGGAAATTAAATGAATAATTTAGGTTCTGTTTTTTCTGGGTGGACCCTAATTTTGACTCCTTTGTGCAATTTCAGCCAAATAATCATAGTGTTTACGAAAGAAAGGATAGGAAAGGAACCAACGCGGTGAACGGCGGTAAACAATTATTTCTTTCCTTGTATGGTAGCAAAGAAATGCTAGAAAACACTTTTTTTTTGTTAATCTTTAGGGATTCGATTAAAATCTGTTATTAGAACGTATATAAAGTATGAAACGGTGTTGGATTTACCTATAAGCTAAATAAACTTTTGCTTTGGGCCACACACTTTCTTCATATACATATACCGGTTTTGCTCAGTCGGTAGAGTGACCGACTAGGAACCGCAAGGTACCTGGCTCGATGCCAATCCTCGCCAACTCGGCGTATGAGTAGCACAGGGATCTGTGTGGTAAAGTGAGGAGCTGGTGGTACGTGAGGCACTCCACCTCACACGCAAAACAATCTCCTTGGTCTAGCGCTTGTGAAAAGGGGATACACTACCTTGCTGTCTGCTTAACACCGACATTAGGCCACCCCGATAACTTTCGATAATTTATACACACACACAGATATATATATATATATATATATATATATATATATATATATATATATATATCCGTAGATGGGTAGAGAGTTCAATGGTCAATTTAATTGAACAGATACCTGAGAGAAGAAGGAAAAGTTGACTTACCGGTGAATTTGGTCACGATGGTTAGTAAGTGTGAAATTCAGGGGGTAAGTCAGCGATATAACAAATACAAAGTGCTCAATACTAAGTTGAGCAAAATCTCTTGTACCCATTTTATAATATATATATATATATATATATATATATATATATATTATATATATAGTAAGAAATCATTTCTAATTCCTTTTTATAATAAAAATCAGTTCCAATGCATTTGTTTAGTAAAAATCTTTTCTAATGCATTTTTTATAGTAAAGCTCATTATAGTAAAAAAATTTTCTCGAATGTACCGACCCGTAAATTGTGCCGGCCAGGGCGAACTGACCTCCTCGTCCCTTTTTGGTAGGCTACTGGGGAAATAGAAAGGAATTACCAACAGACAAGCTGGGGTCATTCAGTGTCAATCAGAGTTCATAGAGGAGGAGGATGGTAGTGTCCCTTCTGAAATAAAGTGTAGTAATCACGCTACTCACTTAATTTCAGTTTAATCCAACGACATTTTTTTGGCATGAGTGCTAGAAGGCGGTGGCTGAGTGTATACGTATCCTGGGAATGCCGGTAAAATCTATCTGATGGTGATCTTCCATTTCTGGGGGTCTGGGGAATTTAGAACATCCCTTCATCACATAGCTCCCTGGTCTTCTCTGACGCGGAGTGGAAGAGCCTGTTAGGGTCCCACCTATAGGTTAAATATAAAAACATGAGTTTATAAAAAAAAATTGAGTATCCATTGAGAATGAATTTATTTCAAAACTTTGTCGGTATTAAATGACCCACCGAGGTTGATATGCCATAAAACAAACCAAAAGACTTAATGGACTTTTGCTTAAGATGGACCTAACATACCTGATAATATTTTTATTGTTAGACTGTTTTGGGTGACTGGGTATTGTCTGCACTAAGCCCACACCACTCTGATGATACTTCTGTTCGGTCCTCCACTGGTTTTTTGGCTACATGCTACAAAGCCTCACTCGTAGCTTTCTGGCCGTTCCTGGACCGACACACACACAATATATTCGTTGCATGATTGTCGTTTCACGTCACGAGCATCACACTAATATATATATACCAACCCCTCCACACAAGCAGGATGTGACACAAGGTCAATTTCTTAAGCGAAGTTCAACAGGTTTGAATTCAGAGTTTTCCTTCTCTTAGACCAGTTGCCTAACCAAGGTTAAAAAGTCCAGTCTGCCCTATTATTTATCCATAGCTGGAGGGGAGTAGGATTCATACATTTCTCAAGGGTATTAGCGCTAAGTAAAATGCAATTACCACATCCAGGATTTGAACTCGGGGTGACGAGTCCATTTCCCATGACTTTAACCATTGCACCACGCGCTTCCACACTAATATGCCAGAGGGATACTAACAGTTACTATACCTTGCTCAAAGATGACCCAAACTTGTGCAATGTCGAGGCCGAGGCTTTGTTAGGCACAGCTTATCATTTTTAGCATGAGGTGTAAAGTATCTTAAAATTAGCTGTAAATCAGTAGAAATTTACAGTTGGATTAAAGTAGTTTGATTGACAGGTATTAAACCCATGTTCCGCTGAAACAAGGATCTCATTAGTTTAGAGAGTCACGTGATCAGACAACACTGAGGAAAGTAGAATTAGAAGTTACTGGAGTCGAGTCCCGTGACCTAGTGGGGCAGACGTATTTTTCTGTATAATTTGTTTAAATTCTTTTTGAGTTTTTCTTCTCCTAGACTGGTTGCTTTACTAAGGCTCAAGAATGTCACGTGCTCGAGGCTTGCTTGTTGATCCGACAGACAGGTTTCAAATCACACACGAGGCGATCTTCGTATCTATAGCTCTGCTGATGAGGCCTAATAGGCTGAAATGTACATACATAGATTGATTTTTCTCGATTTGTTTAGCCTTACATTTAAGTAGTTAAATCCCGCCTAATTAATCATTAATGAATTAACTTTAAAAAAAATTAGGTTTGACTTAAATTAAGCACATATTCTCCCAAATATTGTCGGCTGAAAATAGCCATATTTGTTTACGTTTACGTAAGTTCGTGCGAAGTCTCTTAAGAGGAATATGAGTACTACTACTACCTAAACAAAGTCATTTAGCTTATATAATATTTGATTCTTACGTATAAGGATGTATGTGGATGGTTTTGCATTATTTATTTGTGTCTCTAGATTTAAGGAGCTAACAAGACCCATAGCATTTTATTTTTATTTTTCCTAGCCCGAATGTTAAGTATCTTCATTTGTCCGCGAGTCGTAGATAGTCAGGGCCTAGTTGCTGCTATTTAACTGGGGCTAGTCATACACAACAGTTGAAAACTTGCTCTATCACAAAGTGTTATTGTGTTCACTATATTTATTTTATTTGCTGTAAGAGTATTGAAAAGATAATAAAAAATGTAAAATATTACTGTTACAAGGAGATATTGTTACATACTCATACACCTATATCCATGTTGGGTACATACACAAGTGTTCTTTTACTGGAGAGAGGGGGAGAGATATACACAGGTAGATAGAGAGATGCATAACTTACTTCTTTGGCCATTGGTGATCTCTAGTCGTTTCTATTCTTTCTCTATGACTTCTATTTCTCTGTTCTTGCTGGTTGGTCGTCCTTGATTCATTTCTTCTTCTAGGTCAGTCTTGTTGCCAACACATTCATCAACCACAAAACCATATTATATATTCAAATTTTTATTTACTTAACTAAACATCTTCCTCTAACTAAACACAGCGCCCGCGTGCAAGTGAGCCCCAGCTAAGGCAGATATGACTTCTCTGCCTGACGTCCAAGCTGGAACTGCGACCCAACCAGGTCCCACGTGACTTCACGTATTTCATAGGCTTTCTGTAAAATTCCATGGAAAGTACCACCCGTGACATGAAAAGGGCCATCCCTTCAGAAATACAGGGGATTTACAATAATCTTATGCAACCGCATAGATTATGCAACAATATTAGTGAAATTAAGATTAACTATTTTACTAGAAAGAAAAATAAGTGGACCTGGGAGCAATGGTGATGAAGGGGTGCTCCACATTCCCCAGACCTCCAGAACTGGAACCTCACCATCAGATAGAGTTTAACGTCATTCCTAGGATATAAATATATTTACCTTGCATCCCACGTATGAGGCTCGAGCACAAGGCCCTATTAATGTAGTACCACACACGAACCGAACCTCATGGGATGGCAGGTACAAAAAAATACGTGGATCCTATCGGCATTCCCCCATCGGGGTGTGGTCGCCCCAAGCACTAAGCAATAAGTCTAGCTCTGTCCCTTTAAATCAAGGGGGCAGGTGTTACCTGGGGAGTGACCACTGGGATCATGCTGTTAATTATTTTATCGGTCAAGAAGCCGAAGCTACTGGACCCCCACCCCAAAGGCCGAGTAAGGGTATTTACCTTGCATTTCACGTATGCGGGTATAAGACAAGGTCTTTTTAATGTGGTACCACCCATGAACCAAGGCTCGTGGAATTGTAGTTGCAAAAATGCATAGATTCCACCGGCATTGCCCCTTAAGGGGGGCACCTCAAGTACTGGGCAATAAACCCAGTCAGCCCCATTAAATCAAGTGGGTAAGTGTTGCCTTGGGGGATAGTCCTCTGGGATCAACACTGTTAACATTACTTAACCGGTCCAGTGGATTCGGCCCTGATGCGCCCCCTCCTCCGATGTTGCGTAAGTATTTCATTCCCGGGACATAAATACCCCCAGCCATCGCCTTCTAGCACCTATATGATAAAAAGTTTTGGGGATTGTCATAAGGGCAATTGGTTCAGCGCAATCATATAGGTGCTATCATAATGGTTAGAGTAATAGGTAATGGACTCGTCGATCTGAGTTCAAATCCTAGAAGAAACTGTTTGCCTTTTACATAGCGCTAGTACCTGTGGGAAAGGTATGTGTTGTGATGTTAGTCCCAACAGTAAAAAGAAGTCAAGTCGAGATGGGGTAAAATAAGACAAGTGTATTTACAATTAATGGTACATGTACGACTAGCTTGTCGTTAACGGGAACAGTGCTCCCTTTCCACTCGGTGTCTCACTATTTATAGTGAGAACCGGTGCATGTTCTCCACTGTAGGAACGGCCGGTACAACAGTATGAATCCAACTATATTCCCTCCAGCTATGAGTAAATAGCAGGGCAGACTGGGTTCTTTATCCTTGGTATGGAGAATGAAAACTCTGAATTCAAATCTATTAAACTCTGCTTAAGAAATTGACCTAATGTCGCACCCTGCTCGTACGGAGGGGTTGATATATATAATATATATATATATATATATATATATATATATATATTCTATAAAAACGAAGGTTTGCAAAAAGGATTATGATTTAAAAAAAATTATTATTAACTTACATATGCGACACGTGTTTCAGATCTGTTATCTTCTTCAGGCATTGAATAACTATATTTTGGTAAAATATGTATATGTGTGATTTCTGATAGGTTTTATAGGTTGATAGGTTGTGTTATACATATATATATATATATATCTTATTATAATGGAGATTGTGTGTTTTTCTGGCTGTAACCGAAACTATATTACTAATCGAGTCACAATTAACATAGTTATTTACATCACATTCACCATGATTTTATTTATATTTAAACCTCAATTATTAATAAAATTGCTTCACCTTTTTATTAGTGTTGTCCATATCTACATACAAATAACATGCAATTGTATTTATATATACAAAAAAATAGCAGTTTGCAGTGTGACCGGGAAGGCTAATTTGCATATTGATATTAAAAATGTAATTTTATTAAATATGTGCTTAGTAATATTGATTTCTAACTGTTTGGTTTTATTTTAATAAATATAAGCAAAAATCTCTTCAATGAATCTTAAATGAAATCCATTAACAAGAAAAAATAACTGTCATTTTATTCTTTATTTCCTAATTTAACTAAATAGTTAAATAAGTAAAATTCAGCAATGAAAGACGGGAGTGATGGAAGAGTAAGTTTCATTTCTATTTTTCTATTATACCCCCACTCTGTTACATATCTTTTTGTCTGCCTCTAATTTAATACGATATTTCATTACATTAAAACTTAAATACTTGCACCCGGAGGGTGCATATATTTGCTAGTATATATATATATATATATACACACACATATATATATATATATATATATATATATATATATATATATATATATTTACAAAGGAAACGTTAACTTACGTTAGTAAGTGTAAAATTCAGGGGGGTAAGTAAAAAGTGCTCAACCGGACTCTTCTAGATTTTTCGTTTTGTTTAGAAGTAGGTTTCTATTCCTCTTATAGTGACTTTTTCTACACGACAGTATGAGAAGTAAATACACAAACGATGTGTTTTGATATGGCTTTTTTAGCCGACAATTTTTGGGAGAATATCTAGGAGAGTCCGGTTAGTGTAGGGGTTACGGTCCTCGACAGTCAGCTTGACAGCCAGGGTTCGAATCACGCACAAGGTAGTCTTCCTATCTATAGCTCTGCTGATGAGGCCTAATAGGCCGAAATGTACATACAAATATGAATAAAAATACACAAATATACAAGCAGACGACAAAACTTTTGCTCACAAGCATATATACATATTCAGGGATTGACATTTTCTCGATTTGTTTAGTCTTACATTTGAACATATATGCCCACCTAATTAATTATTAATTAATTAACTTTCAAAATTAGGTACGACTTCGATTAAGCACATATTCTCCTAAATATATATATATATATATATATATATATATATATATATATATATATATATATATATATTAGAGAGAGAGAGAGAGAGAGAGAGAGAGAGAGATAGATAGGTGCTATGTATTTTGTGATATGTATTTTCTTTAGTATATTCGATGTTTCCCTAAAAGCGGGTCGGTTTTCTTTTTCGTCAAATTTCTGTGTTCGCATTTTGGAGGAAAAAAATGTTAAGTTGAATTCGGGGGAAAACACAAGCAGAGTCAGCAGGTCTACAAAAGAAGCCCAAGCTTTACGGTTTGATTGACGGTAGGGAATGACGGGAAGAGAGAGACGAGAGAGAGACGAGAGTTGGTTAGGGCGGAGCAGGGTTTCAAACGACAGCGGAAGCAGCAGTTAAAATATAGCCGTCGTTGTCGTAATAGTAGTAGTAGTAGTGGTGGTAGTAGTAGTAGTAGTAGTAGTAGATGGATAGCAACCTTGTTATGGGATTCACGAGTCAAACAAGCTATTTATACAGTGTATTTCATGGACGATTTGGTACTTTTCTGAAGAGGTGGTCTTAAGTGAAATAGTGACGTACGTACGTACTGATATTGACAGTAACACTCGTTCTCTCTCCCACCTCACTCTCTCCCTATATATATTACTATAAGTTCTCTCTCTCTCTCTCTCTCTCTCTCTCTCTCTCTCTATATATATATATATATATATATATATATATATATATATATATATTGGATATACCCAAAATTCGTCTGCTACATTTTTTTAAACGAATTAAAATTAATTAAATCTATTATTTAAGGTCAGACTTTTGTCTAAAACGATAAGTAGTAAGATAATGACTATCATTAAAAAAAAGAAAAATATCATTAAATATGCAATTTATTTTTAATACATTTAAAACGATGTTTTTGTCAATTTCGATCGCGTTCGGCCATTATCGCTCTTTTTAAATGGTATAAATGGTTTGTTTACAAATTTAATGTAACATTCGCGATTGCAAAAAAAATCACCAAAAATCATGGAATTATCCGATTTTAATGAAATCTTCAGTATTGATTTATCAATTAATGAATTTTATAATGCCTCAGTTATTTTATTTCAAAACTTTAATTAAGTATTTTTGCTATGAAAAATTAATACATAAAATTCATTTAAAATAAAAAAATATTCTGATGTTAAGTTTAAAATGTTATATTTTTAGATTCTAGAAATAAATATCTTTTTAATGAAAACCTTATTTTAGTCAAACAAAGTTTAAGTTTTGTCTACATTATTGTAAAACTTAGACCATTCGTAAGGGGACAGTAATGACCGTATACCTAGATTTACTTTTTAAAAGATTCCCACAAAAAAAAAAAAAAATTAGAAAAATTATTAAAAAATTAGTGAAATTGATCACTAATTAGGACTGAGTCTATTCTAGTAGTGACCACCCCAAGCGAAGTTTAATAGGTTTGAATTCAAAGTTTTCCTTCTCCTAGACTGGTTGCCTAACCAAGATTAAAGAGTCCAGTCGACCCTCCTATTTACCCATACCTGGGGTGAGTAGTTGGATTCATACCTTTCTTAAGGGTATTAGCGCTATGTGAACTATAGCTTCGTCCAGGATTTGAACTTGAGTCGACGAGTCTATTTTCTACGACTGTAACCATTACACTACGCCCCCCCCCCAAAAAAAAAACTGCAGTACGGCCACTTACCGCTTATTACGCAACCCATCCAAGTAAAACGAACAAGATGCTATATACTACTGGAGAAGCAAGGACGAACTCATGTGATGTTATCTTGTGGACTCCTACCCCTGGACACACCAGTGTAGGCTGACCAGCAAAAACCTAAGTAAATCAGCTCTGTATGGATTCTGGATGCCATGCGAAAGATTTTCCAGGAGCGATGACCAATAGGGATGGGTGGTGAGAGAAGGAGAAATTCATAGGAATTAGTGCTGTCGTCTTGGCCAGATGATGATGATTATATTAGGCCTTAAATTAGAATTCATCATTGTAACAATTTAAAATTAAGATTGAAAATATAGCCTCATTTTATTTAAGGAATATATTATTCCTGTGTGATGTCAGCACATACGTCACGTGTTCGGACCATTTCTTCCGAAAAGTACTTGGTTATTGATTCAATGATTTAACCGTCATATCAACCCGTCTAGGGTTATTTTTATGTGGAGGTTAGGGAATAGCGTTCATTGAACGTTTATGTTTAGATTTTTTGTGTATTTTTTCTTAAAAGTTCTTTTTTTTTTGCACATATTTCTATCTGTTACGATTTTTTTGTCCATTTTTAGGCTTCTCGTGAGAGCAATTTGCAGTGGAGATCCCTTGTGATACGCAGAGACTGATCCTTGGTGAAGAATCCTTTGGTTGTTCCTCGGTGTTCCTTAGTGTTGGATAAAATCCTTTGGCTGTTCCTCGGTGTTCCTTAGTGTTGGGTAAAATCCTTTGGTTCTTTCTAAGTTGCAGGTATGTTTGTCAATGTCGAATACGTACAAATGAACAGGTTTCAATATCGGTAATTAAATAGTTAACTAACCACGTATTCGAGCTGTTGATTGGCTGAGTTTAATCTATGTGACCACGCCCAGTCTATAAGTTTAAGTGGTGGTTTCCAGCATACCTTATATTCTGAAATAACCCAACACTAGCATCTCAGCCGGGTGAAGTTAGTTAAAGAGTTCTGCTTGAGGGAGTCGTCCCCACCCTCCAGACAACACCCACTTTTGTGTAAATTGATTAACGTTTGCATAATATATTCACCCAACCCCTCTGAACTAGGAGGATGGGGCACTAGATCAATTTCTCAAACGGAGGTTTGAAATTTTTGAGTTTTCCTTCTTCTAAAGCGGTTGCCATACCAAAGTTAAAGAGTGCAGTCCATCTTATTATTCACCTGTAAGTCCTTGGTCATAAATCCGTGCGTCCGAGTATTGTACACTCTCTTTACTTCTATTATTCTTCTGCTCATCTTTGGTATCTTACGTTCTTCTTCTAGCATCTGGACTTCGTCTTGGGGACTTCGTGTCTGGTCTTCCATTGGGGATTTCTCTTTATCAGAAGCCCTGTGTCATTGGTAGTTTTTAGATAATAACCCAAGACTTCGATTTGCATTAGATCATATTTTATTCCGAAATCCCCATCAGACTACCCGCGCAGATTGAGTCGGTCGTGCGCTTAACACGACTTACCACTTTCGTGGTTTGGCCGATACTGAACTAAAACTCTCTTTCTAATCTAAACCCGAAGAGGGGTGACCCAGAAAAAATCAGGACCCACAGATTTTGTAATAAAACTGTTAATTTTAACTAGGAGGGGTTAGGTTTAGGTTTAGGTTTAGGGTTAGGATAAGGGTTGGGGTTTAAGGTTAGTTTAATAGGAAGATAAATAAATAATTTGGGTGTATACAGGGTGACCCAGAAAAAAACAGAACCCACAAATTTGGAATAGAACTGTTAATTTGAACTAGGGGGGTTTAGGTTTAGGGTTGGGGTTGGGGTTAGTTTAATGGGAAAATAAATATATAATTTGGGTTCTGTTTTTTCTGGGTCACCCTGTAATATGTTTTAATTTTCCGACCGATTTGCAAGTTTAGCCCAACACCGCGCACTTTTTTTTTCATACGCCAAAAAGAGAATAAGGCAGAAATCTACCCACTTCCAAGAGAGACGACGGGCAACGATATCTAACATAGGCCTCTTTCCACTGTTACTCCAAAGTTATGTGTGCTATGTGATAAAATAAAACGAATATAAGTACTTCGACTCCTGACACTCTCTCTCTCTCTCTCTCTCTCCCCTCTCTCTCTCTCTCTCTCTCTCTCTCTCTCTCTCTCTCTCTCTCTCTCTCTCTCTCTCTTTCTCCACCTCTCATTCATTCTTTTTTCTTCGCCAAGCGAGTCCCTACACTTCTCGACATTTGAGAAGCGTTACCATTACCCATCAGGTCTATTTAATACTACTACAACAACAACTACTACTACTACTACTACTACTACTGCTGCTGCTGCTGCTGCTGCTGCTGTTGCTGTTGCTGCTACTGCTGCTCCCAATCTTCTCGTTTTCAATAGCTAAGAGAGAAAGAAGAAACAAAAAAAGGGGGTCACTGCTCTCTCTCTCCTGTTTAAAACGTCGATCTTTTTATAAGAATAATTTGAAACTCGGTGTGTAAGAAAGAAACATTTTCTCTTCTTCCTTTTTGTATTTTACAACTGGGATAGGTAAAATCACGTTTCTCGTCGGCGAGGGTTAGAATACACTGACTGTATCCTCTTCAGAGAGCTAAGGCTCCACTCGTGTGTATGTGTGTGTGTGTGTGTGTGTGTGTGTGTGTGCTTAATTGAAGTCATACCTAATTTTGAAAATTAATTAGTTGATAATTAATGAATTAGGCGAGCATATCAGTTCAACTTTAAAGCGTAAACAAATCTAGAAAAGGTCAATCTCTGTATGTACATTTCGGCAGAGATTGACTTTTTCTCGATTTGTTTACGCTTTACATTTTAACACATGTTCGCCTAATTTATTAATTATCAATTGATTAATTTTCAAAATTAGGTATGACTAATTTGGGACTAAAAAACAGTTTTATGGATACTTCAAGCGACAAATTGGAGAGATTGTTCATGAAAAGACCTGGATATGGTTAAGAAAAGGAAACCTCAAGAGAGAAATTGAGTCGCTCATAATTGTAACAAAAAAGCAATGCCATAAGAACAAATTATATCAAAGCTAAAAAAAGATAAGACACAACAGAACAGTAAATGTACGATGTGTGGAAATAGAGATGAGACGATCATTAATGTAATAAGCGAATACAGCAAAATAGCACATCGAGAATACAAGGTTATGCATGACTGGGTATGAAAGGTGATCCACCGAGAATTGTGCAAGAAACTAAATGTTAATCATACAATAAAATGCTCTATGTACAAAGCCGAATTCTTTCTTGAGAATTAAACGCATAAAATTCTGTAATACTTTGAGGGGGATTAATTATAACAGTACATGACCAGAGCTTACCAACTAGAAATGAATGGCCTATTGTCGGTATCTCTTAATCATTCTCAACCATTTTACTTTCGTACCTTTTTTGGGTGTTTCTTTTTCCAGCATTTTTTTTTTTTTTTTTAGCGGTGATCATTAAATTGTTATACCTTAAATATAAGGTCATTAAGCGATATATGGGATTGAGAAATACTTTATTCTGTGTCAAGCACAGGGTGTTCAGGAGAAATTTGACAGTTTTATAAGGAAAAAGAAAAGTGCTTCGTAACTACAAAATTTAATGGATTGTAAAGAAATTCAACGGGCACAGAAATTACTACTGTCAACAAGTTTCACTCAACATAACCGCCATCAGCGTCGATCACAGACTCAATCCTACTCCGGAACCTGGGACAAGCTGATGTTACAGTTTTCCTGGGAAGGGTCTCAAAAACTACCTTAATTCTGTCGATTAACTGGGCTTTTTTAGTACTGACTCGGCGATTGGTGTCTTTCTCAACAGAGCCACATACATATTAATCCATGGGGTTACGATCTGGGGAGTTCGGAGGCCAAACATTGGGACTGGTGTAGTCGTAAAAATCCGCCGAATGTGGCAGGGGGGCGAATCCTGCTGCCATACATATGGCCTACCATTGGCTACTCTTGTTATCCAGGGCTTGACTACAATGTTTAGCAACTCCACATAGGTATATGACGGTCCTCCAACGCATTTTCTGCAGATTTTCGAGGAATTCTGCTGTACGAACGCAATCAGATCGTCTGTTATGTTGCTTTCTTAGAGCCACAGCCTCGTAGGCTCGATTGCAATTCTCCAATTCATGTCTGATTGTTTTTACAATGTTCAAGGAGCATTGGGCAGCAACCATAATCTCCTTATTTTGATGGCCGGTGCAGATCATCATGATACAAGTTATTCTCTTCCATGATTCAGGTGGGTTTCAGTCATCCATTCTATCTGTCATCACGTGTATGAATGAAGAAGCGTTTTTAAATGATGTGTAAGTAAAAATCGTCGGTGGCCTAAAGTCGGTATCAGTCAATCAGCGAGGGAGTATATCCCCTTTTCAATAGCGCTAGACCAAGGAGATTGTTTTTTGTCTGAGGTGGACCGCCACACCTACCATCAGCCCCTTACTTTACCGCACAGATCCCTGTGCTACTCATACGCTGAGTTGGTGAGGGTCAGTATCGAACTAGGAACCTTGTGGTTTGCTATCCGAACACTCTACCGACTGAACTAACCCGACCCTCAATATTCGGAGAAAAATAACCAAATATAAATATTTCAAATTTATCCCGAACAAATATCATTAAATATCACCAGGGCTTGGTTTTCGAGCAAAAATAATAAAGATTTTATTTATATTCGTGAAGATGATTAAAAAATAAATTTAAATGATAACAGCATGGATTTTTTTTTCATTTAATATTTTAGATTTTAGACATTAACATTTCTTTTCAGAGTAGCTGGATCAATGCAATGTCTATTTTTTACATAGGGATTTAAATGGGGCATCCGACGAGGATTCAACTCACGATTCAGTGATAATGGATCTGCGGGACTAACTTAAAAAAAACCCTCTACCCAGGTGATGCCGGGTAGCCGCTGCTAATCTATACATATATAAAGGGCAGTTGTGTGTATGTGTATGTCCGAGAAGAAACTTCGAAAATAAAACAATCAACGACAAAATAAATATATATATATACATTAAATATCACCAATTCTTGGTTTTTGAGAAAAAATAATGAAGGTTTGATTTATATTGGTTAAGATACTTAAAAAATAAAATTTAAATGATAATTTCATAGATTTTTTTTTTTTTGCATTAAATATTTTAAATAGTAGACATTATCGTTCAGAATTTGATTGAAAGTGTTACTTTCTTTGTTGTTCTCTCGCCACAAGAATTCGCAAAGATATGAATCTAGCTTATCTGCTTGTATACCATACTGCCTTTTATTTTGTCTAGTCTCGCGGGATATCCCCCCCCCAAACCCCTACTGTTGTTTAAACTGTTGTTTAGTCAATCCACCCGTCTTGCAATAAGGCTTTCATCAATCTCTACAGTCATATCAGGCCCACCAATTACAGTAATTATCTTTTTAAAAGTTCCATATCAAATTTCCCTAAATAAGTTTCTCCGGTGTACAGCATTTTAAAAACCCATCTCTCGTTTAATCGTCTTATTTTTTTAAGGTATAAGAATTTACCGAACACCGTTAAAAAAAACAATAAAACAAACAAAACAAACTAAAAGAACAAAAAACAAAACGGAATTGAAACGGTCGAGAAAGTACAAGGGTTAAATCCTACTTAACGGACATAAATTCCACCATCGTATGGCACCCGCCCGAGAGAAAAAAAAATACTAAAAATCAAGGAATTAACCGAATTTTATGGAATTTTCAGTGTTTATACATTAATGAATAAAAGAAATAAGGCATCTGTTATTTTATTTAAAAATCTTTACATTTTTTTCACGTCAATTAGTTTTGAACCACGTATGTTTGTGAATCTGTGTTACGCCTCAAAGATACGTGGTTCAAAGTTAACTGACGCTTCTAATCTATAAAAGAGAGATTTTGGTATGTACGTGTCGACGTATAACTCCAAAACGGGAGGTCACTCAGATTTAAAATCTTGCATACACATTGATATCGTTCTAACTAAGAAACACTCCAAATTTGGTTATTGATTTTTACTGATTAAGGGATATAATTAATTAATCAAACAAAAATCAAACGATTTTTCGAAAGCCATAGCATAGCTGCTGCTGCTGCTGCTAATGCTTGGTATATCAGCAGGAGCTCGGCTGACTGTTTTACCAGCAGAAAGAAAGAAAGAAAGAAACAACGAAAATGTTAGCGACTCGCCTAAAACAGTCAGGCGAGTCGCTAACATTTTCAGCAGCAGAAAGAAAGAAAGAAAGAAACAATGAAAATGTTAGCGACAAACTTGAACTATGACTAAATTTTAACGTAAAATAAATTCGTTTTTTTTTATAATCTTTCTAAATATTATTTATATTTATCGTATGTTTTTGAAACTAACTTTTATTTTACAATGTACACTCACTTAAATTAAATTGTCATGCACAAAAAATTGTAGAAAAATGAAAATTGTTTCAAAACACAAGTTTACGGTTACATTTTTAAAAAATAAGATTTTAAATGTCAATAAAAATCAGTCACCAGTATAGGGTTGTATAAATGTAAATTAAAAAAAAATGATAAAACGAGTTGTTTAGTAATTAATACTAATGGTTTTAAAAAAAGTCTTAATAGTTTAGAGAACTAATGAAAACGTTTTAAAATGTAAGCAAAAATAGATATTGCATTCTTTTTATCGTTAAGAACTAGATTTGAATTATCATGTAGAAAAAATTAAAAGAAATAAATTACAATGTACTTCTAACTTATCAAGCAATTAAAAACTGAATTTAAAATTGTCCCCAAATACTATTATTATTTTCAAACTGGAGTTTCAGTGAAACTTTTCATGGAAAGAAGAGAAAATAATCTTGCTCAAATTTGTACGGGTCTTTATCAATTGAATTATTTTTTATAGCGAATTATAAAAAAATTATCTTGCTTCGGACAGCAAAAGTATGTTTTAAGGAAAAATCAAATCTTATTCATATCGCAATATTTTATTCCTGTCTTTAAAATATTAATTTAGTTAGAAATGAAATGAAATAATCTATCTTCCAAATATTTATTTGGTAAGAAAGAGCGAAGTAAAGTAAAAAAAAAAAAAGTAAGCGCTTATTGTTTATTTAATAAATATAATCTAACTCAACTTTGTATATATACGAAAAAATTAAAAACCAAGGAATTTTAGAAAGAAAAGCCTTTTACAAAAATAGGTAGTTAAATTATAACTACTTATTTCGTAACTAAGTAAACATAGTTGTATATTCGTATTGTAATAAAAACAAAAAGATATATAATAAAAATACGATGTCGTTAACATTTCATATATAAACAAAACAGTGTATGATATGTTCTTACCTTAAACATAAAATAAAAATGATTCTAATGTACGTAACTTGAATGAGAAAATTTGTTCTTTAATTTATCATAATTCTAATGATAAATAAATAGGCAGATTTTTTTTTTTGACTATTTTTTATTTTTAGTCCGGTCATGGACCGGGTACTTTAGCTAGTACTCTATAAATCTAAGTGGTGGTTCGGCTTATATACCCAAAATAAATGGGCACCTCCCCCACTTTAAAATATTTTAAGGAGGGGGTTAGATATTTCATTTACATGTCGATAAAAATATGTCTTCAAACCACTAAAAAAAATAATTTTTCGATAAAAACGCCTTCAATCCACTAAAAATTTTCTTTTCGGTATTTTCATTTTATTTTCATTTTCTTTTTCGACTATCAATTACAAATAAAAATCAAAACATTTTTTTCGGTATTTTTAAAATTTTTTTTAGGGAGGGTTGTTTTTTCAGCTATCACCGCCTAGCGTTTTTTTAATCAATTACAAATAAAAAAATCAAAACAATTTTTCGGTATTTTTATTTTTTTATTTTTTTTAGGGAGGGTTGTTTTTTTCAGCTATCACCGCCTAGCGTTTTTTAAGGCAAGAGGTCGGGACGGAATTCTGTGAATAGCACCAAAATATTTCCATACAAACACCTAGAAATAGAAAATTGTAAAAAATATGGTCCCTTAAAACTATCATCGTACTAGTAATAGTCGTAACCCTGGATATTATCAAGAAAGAGAGAGATAAATACATTAACAAGATACCTGGCAGACCCAGTCTATAGAAAATACAAAAAAAAAAGAGAGAGATTTTAAGACTTGTAGAACAGAACTCAGATTCTCTCCCTTTCTCACTTCATCTCGTTCATCTGCCCTGTCGGAGGGGGCTGTAGAATACGCTGACTTCACCTCTGTAGATGGGTAAGACCACCTAAAGGGACTACCTCTTGGCCGTGAGTAGCGACCTGTAATGTTTGAGGACAGTATTATGGCTGAGCAGTTTGTGACCCGAGTATCAAGTGATTCCTTGATGTACAACGCTCAACTCCGGCCTTTACTTGGGCTTGACGGGCAAGCGGGGTGGCTGCTCATGTCAAGCCCTAGCAAGTGTATGATTGTCCCGACCGTATAGATAAAATTAGTCATATAGTAAGCACCCACCTCTTTTTATCATATAGATGCTAGGAGGCGGTGGCAGAAGGTTAACTACCGGTATTTATTAATATACTGATGTTAATGAAAATTATTTTTACCAATTTTTACCTATTTTACCAATTAATTAATACACATGAAATTAATAGAAGTTATTTCTACTAATTTGAATATTATTTCTTTGAATGATTGAGATGAGGCTTGATGAGTAGTATTATCTGCGTTATTCGGACTATTGTCCTCATCTTTATTGTTATCTGTACAACGTCCGACAAGAAATACCTGAAGAAGGCCGAAGGGCATATTGGCCGAAACGTTGTACAGATAACAATAAAGATGAGGACAATAGTCCGAATAACGCAGATAATACCACTGTAGCGTTAGTTTGTATTCGCCGGGTGGAGTTGTCTGCCCCTTTTAGTTTGATGATGCCCGCTAGGGCACGAGTATTTAAGCGCCGGTTTCAAAGCCTTTCGCTCTCTATATAGATTCAGCAACTACGAGCCACATGGGGTAGATTCTATCTAAACCCTCTCGTGGGGCTCCGCCCCCCTTACATTACTGTAAGTTCTTTACAGCATGGACTATCGCTAGTCTCATGTCTGTACTCTTTTATGTTATACTCTGTATCTTTCATGAATGTGTCTATCTTTATTTGTGTAACTCTGTTTACCTTATTATGAACGTTGTATTCTACTGTTATCCATGTGCTGTGTTATTAAATGTTTGTCTATTAACCTTTGTCGGAGTTATTTGTATACAAAGTATGTTGAACTTTAATCCAACGTTACACCACTTTAGATATGATAAGAACTTGAAACCTTTTTTCAAAACGACTTGGTTTGGCTTTGAATGACCCAAAAGAGGTTGCTATGCCGTAAAATAAAACAAACAAATACCACGTTCAATTCTTGATGATTTTTTTCTCCCGGCTAATAATCTACCATCCATGAAAATCAGTCTCTTTTCCCAAATACACTTTTATTCTCCAATTCCTTCTGTTAAAGATTCCTTGTTTTCCGGTCTTCAAATTCTATCACGTACCAAAACCATTCTTTATCTTCCTGTTACCTCGAATGCCATTTCTTGGAATACAATCTTTTTTAAGTGTTTGTAGACGAGTCGTGATCTTGTTGGGTTCCTGTTCTAACAGCAGTCCATGGTATTGATACTTCTATTTCGTTATCTGGAAACTACACAAGAATACTGCATTCTACGTGCAGCCCCCCTAAAAAGAAGCTGTACGGCAACTTTCCTAAAAGAAAGACGAATAATATATGCTGGACACTGTTGGAGAAGAAAGGACGACCTTATGACGCTCTCCTCTGGACGCCTACACATGGACATTACGGTAGGTCGATTTTGAAACTGTAACATCTCCCATGTGGCAAGAATTCCAAATTACCATAAATAATTAGCATACAAAATATTTTCCTTCAAAACTTGATGTTCGGTTGAGGAAATAGATTTCAATCTTTTAAAGTGTTACAGCTTAATTATTAGGTAAAACGCAGCATATCTGAAATGTTGGAGATGATGATGGCATATTTTCAATTTGAATCCTAGTTATAATATCTTGTTTGTTTCGTTTAAAATGACAACATTTGAATTTCTTTCTTTCTTTCTTTCTTTCTTCCTTCATACATTTCAACTTACTTTCTTTCCTTTTCTTTATTTTTTTCTTTCTTTCTTCATACATTTTAACTTACTTTCTTTCCTTTCCTTTTCTTTTTTTTTCTTTCTTTCTTTCTTTCTTTCTTCATACATTTCAACTTACTTTCTTTCTTTCTTTCTTTCTTTCTTTCTTTCTTTCTTCATACATTTCAACTTACTTTCTTTCCTTTTCTTTCTTTCTTTCTTTCTTTCTTTCTTTCTTTCTTTCTTCATACATTTCAACTTACTTTCTTTCCTTTTCTTTCTTCTTTCTTTCTTTCTCTTTCTTCCTTCATACATTTCAACTTACTTTCTTTCCTTTTCTTTATTTTTCTTTCTTTCTTCATACATTTTAACTTACTTTCTTTCCTTTTCTTTCTTCTTTCTTTCTTCTTTCTTTCTTCATACATTTTTAACTTACTTTCTTTCTTTCTTTCTTTCTTTCTTTCTTTTCTTTCTTTCTTTTCTTTCTTTCTTTTTCTTTTCTTTCTTTCTTTCTTTCTTTCTTTCCTTCCTTCATACATTTCAACTTACTTTCTTTCCTTTTCTTTCTTTCTTTCTTTCTTTCTTTCTTTCTTTCTTTCTTCCTTCATACATTTCAACTTACTTTCTTTCCTTTTCTTTATTTTTTTTCTTCTTTCTTCATACATTTCAACTTACTTTTCCTTTCTTTCTTTCTTTCTTTCTTTCTTTCTTTCTTTCTTTCTTTCTTCATACATTTCTTACTTTTTTCTTTTCTTCTTTCTTCTTTCTTTCTTTCTTTCTTTCTTTCTTTCTTCATACATTTCAACTCTTTCTTTCTTTTCTTTCTTTCTTTCTTTCTTTCTTTCTTCATTACATTTCAACTTACTTTTCTTTCCTTTCTTTCTTTCTTTCTTTCTTTCTTTCTTTCTTTCTTTCTTCATACATTTCAACTTACTTTCTTTCCTTTTCTTTTCTTTCTTTCTTTCTTTCTTTCTTCATACATTCAACTTACTTTCTTTCCTTTTCTTCTTTCTTTCTTTCTTTCTTCTTTCTTTCTTTCTTCATACATTTCAACTTACTTTCTTTCCTTTTCTTTCTTTCTTTCTTTCTTTCTTTCTTCTTTCTTTCTTCATACATTTCAACTTACTTTCTTTCCTTTTCTTTCTTTCTTTTTCTTTTCTTTCTTTCTTCCTTCATACATTTCAACTTACTTTCTTTCCTTTTCTTTTTTTTTTCTTTCTTTCTTTCATACATTTCAACTTACTTTCTTTCCTTTCTTTCTTTCTTTCTTTCTTTCTTTCTTTCTTTCTTCCTTCATACATTTCAACTTACTTTCTTTCCTTTTCTTTCTTTCTTCTTTCTCTTTCTTTCTTTCTTCATACATTTCAACTTACATTCTTCTTTTTTCTTTCTTTCTTTCTTTCTTTCTTTCTTTCCTTCATACATTTCAACTTACTTCTTTCCTTTTCTTTTATTTTTTTCTTTCTTTCTTCATACATTTCAACTTACTTTCTTTCCTTTTCTTTCTTTCTTCTTCTTTCTTTCTTTCCTTTCTTCCTTCATACATTTCAACTTACTTTCTTCCTTTCTTTCTTTCTTTCTTTCTTTCTTTCTTTCTTTCTTTCTTCTTCATACATTTTCAACTTACTTTCTTTCCTTTTCTTTCTTTCTTTCTTTCTTTCTTTCTTTCTTCATACATTTCAACTTACTTTCTTTCCTTTTTTCTTCTTTCTTTCTTTCTTTCTTTTCTTCTTCTTTCTTCTTCATACATTTCAACTTACTTTCTTCCTTTTCTTTCTTTCTTTCTTTCTTTTCTTCTTCATACATTTAACTTACTTTCTTTCCTTTTCTTCTTTCTTTCTTTCTTTCTTTCTTTCTTTCTTTCTTTCTTCATACATTTTTAACTTACTTTCTTTCCTTTTCTTTCTTTTCTTTCTTTCTTTCTTTCTTTCTTTCTTCATACATTTCAACTTACTTTCTTTCCTTTCTTTCTTTCTTTCTTTCTTTCTTTCTTTCTTCATACATTTTAACTTACTTTCTTTCCTTTTCTTTCTTTCTTTCTTTCTTTCTTTCTTCTTACATTTTAACTTACTTTCTTTCCTTTTCTTTCTTTCTTTCTTTCTTTCTTTCTTCCTTCATACATTTAACTTACTTCTTTCCTTTCTTTTTCTTTCTTCTTTTCTTTCTTCATACATTTTTAACTTACTTTCTTCCTTTTCTTCTTTCTTTCTTTCTTTCTTTCTTTCTTTCTTTCTTCATACATTTCAACTTACTTTCTTTCCTTTTCTTTCTTTCTTTCTTTCTTTCTTTCAACATTTTTAACTTACTTTCTTTCCTTTTCTTTCTTTCTTTCTTTCTTTCTTTCTTTCTTCATACATTTTAACTTACTTTCTTTCCTTTCTTTCTTTCTTTCTTTCTTTCTTTCTTTCTTCATACATTTTAACTTACTTTCTTTCCTTTTCTTTCTTTCTTTCTTTCTTTCTTTCTTCATACATTTTAAACTACTTTCTTCCTTTTCTTTCTTTCTTTCTTTCTTTCTTTCTTTCTTTCTTCATACATATTTTAACTTACTTCTTCCTTTTCTTTTCTTTTTTTTCTTTCTTCTTTCTTCATACATTTCAACTTACTTTCTTTCCTTTTCTTTCTTTCTTTCTTTCTTTCTTTCTTTCTTTCTTTCTTCCTTTCATACATTTTCAACTTACTTTCTTTCCTTTTCTTTCTTTCTTTCTTTCTTTCTTTCTTTCTTTCTTTCTTCATACATTTTAACTTACTTTCTTTCCTTTTCTTTCTTTCTTTCTTTCTTCTTTCTTTCTTTCTTTCTTTCTTCATACATTTTAACTTACTTTCTTTCCTTCTTCTTTCTTTTCTTTCTTTTCTTTCTTTCTTCGTTACATTTTAACTTACTTTCTTTCCTTTTCTTCTTTCTTTCTTTCTTTCTTTCTTTCTTTCTTTCTTCATACATTTTAACTTACTTTCTTTCCTTTTCTTTTTTTTCTTTCTTTCTTTCTTTCTTTCTTTCTTCATACATTTCAACTTACTTTCTTTCCTTTTCTTCTTTCTTTCTTTCTTTCTTTCTTTCTTTCTTTCTTCATACATTTTAACTTACTTTCTTTCCTTTTCTTTCTTTTTCTTTCTTTCTTTCTTTCTTCCTTCATACATTTCAACTTACTTTCTTTCCTTTTCTTTCTTTCTTTCTTTCTTTCTTTCTTTCTTTCTTCATACATTTTAACTTACTTTCTTTCCTTTTCTTTCTTTCTTTCTTTCTTTCTTTCTTTCTTCATACATTTTTAACTTACTTTCTTTCCTTTTCTTTCTTTCTTTCTTTCTTTCTTTCTTTCTTTCTTCCTTCATACATTTCAACTTACTTTCTTTCCTTTTCTTTCTTTCTTTCTTTCTTTCTTTCTTTCTTTCTTTCTTCCTTTCATACATTTCAACTTACTTTCTTTCTTTCTTTCTTTCTTTCTTTCTTCCTTCATACATTTCAACTTACTTTCTTTCTTTCTTTCTTTCTTTCTTTCTTTCTTTCTTCCTTCATACATTTCAACTTACTTTCTTTCTTTCTTTCTTTCTTTCTTCATACATTTCAACTTACTTTCTTTCCTTTTCTTTCTTTTTTTATTTCATATTCTTCCTTTATATTTTTCTTTTTCTTTCTTTCTTTCTTTCATATTCTTTCTTTCTTTTCCTTCCATTTTATTCCAACTATGAATTCAATAGTACCACTACTGTCCTTCAACAAGAATGACTTTAGCATTAAATAACCCATGAAAGTTAAGATGTCATTAAGCAAAGGAACCCAAACCGAAGCCTTCATTTCATATTCTTTCTTTCTCTCACTCTTTCTTTTTTTTCTTTTCTTTCTGATTTTCTTCTTCTTTCGTTCATTTTCTTTTTCATCCCTTTTTCCTTTCCTTTTCTTCTTCTCTATTTTACACACACGAAATCCGCATTTCACTACGAATGTCTTAACCGTCTACAACCATCGCTCATCTTTACACATAATTATTGTCTTCGTACTTTTTTTTCTGTTTTTCTATTTGTTTATTTGTTTTCCTTCTCCCCCGTTTATCGACACACACGCGATGCACCCATTGCCCCTAAAGGCAGCCTAATAATCACGTCTACGTCACACACATTTGAATTCTTTTCTTTCTTTCCCTTTTTTTTTAGTGAGTATGTGATTAAAGCTGAGCTTATTATCGTTCATATACAACAAAGACTGACTAACAAGCATCCAGTTAATTTAACCCACCACATCTTGAAGACACGGGTCAGTGCTTTGATCACTTCATTTGAAGAAAAGCTTTGAAATTTCTTTTTTTTTTTGCTTCTTTTATTCACTGCATTAATTTTGCATTCAGATTGTGTACAAACAAGGGTTAAAGGGAGAAGAAAGGTTTCAGATTTTAAAAAGAGAGTTTTCAAAGAGATTGGAGAAGAAACAAGAAAATATTTCATTGACTAAATAAACTGTTTTCGACGTTTTTAAAAAAAAGCATATACGAAAGTTCTGTGTGAAGGAATGTTGATAGATTGATATATTTTAATGACACTAGCAACAGAAAACACCCACCGGGCGTCGTAAAAATTAATTTTTGAAAGGGTGAGAGTTAAAAATTCAATGACAGAGGGTTTGTATCATAAGTAAGCAAAATCTTCATATTTATTAAAGAAGTAAATAAAATAAAAAAAACAATTTGAAATGAAAACTGAGCCCCGTCCCTCTCAAATAAAATGCTGCATGCATGTAATAATCAAACAATTATTTTGAATATTTTCCACATAAATTTTACACAAAATCGTAGGTATTTATTTATTTGTAAACTTTTTAGTTAACTTCTTGTTACTGTAAAAAAAAGGACGAGAGTAAAAAAACAATTTTTAAAATTGCTTACTCGAATATTGGGTTTATATAGCATAAGAATATTGTGACGTAATCTGTGACGTAGAGCTATGACGTAGTTTTTGTTACAGATAGAAATACAGACAATCTCCATTATTAATAGAGATTTAAAGTCGTCAGGGCTAATTTATATCTAGAGGTTAGGGAATCGCGCTCATTGTACATTTATATGTATATTTTTGTGTAGCACGTGTGTTTAAAAATTATTCTCTTGAGAAGAGGAGTAAATATGGAAGTATTTTAATTGATTGATTTAACGGCATGTAAACTCGTCAGGGATATTTTATATCTAGAGGTTAGGGAATCACGTTCATTGTACATTTATATTTACATTTTTTGTGTAGCAACTGTCAGTGAAGGAGTTTTCTTGAGAAGAGGAGTAAATATATATATATTTTACTGACATGTTAACTCGTCAGGGTTATTTTATTTCTAGTGGTTAGGGAATCGCTCTCATTTTACATTTACATGTTTTGTGTAGCAAGTGTCAGTGAAGGAATTTTCTTGAGAAGAGGAGGAATTATTGATAGATTTTAGATGTCGCTAAAATATATCAATAATTCCTCCTCTTCTCAAGAAAATTCCTTCGCTGACACTTCCGTCAGGGCTATTTTATATGTAGAGGTTAGGGAATCGATGTCATTTAAATTTACATTTTTCAGTGTAGCAAGTGTCTGTGAAAAAATTCTCTCAAGAAGAAGAGTAAATATTGAAGAATGTTGATTGATTGATATATTTTAACGGTGTAGCGTTTGTCTGCCTGTTTGTTCTGGAAGAGTTATCTTCCCTTGTGTTTCAGGTTTTGACTGTAAGGTGTCCCTGACTATTTAATCAGGGAAGCGCCAAATTTGAACCCTCTATTGTCACCGGGATTGCAACCAGCACACCATGGGCCAGACGTTTGCGTCTACACCCTTTCATATGGGAGTGGGCTTCTCCCTCCCCCAACACAACCTAAGTAAGTGACTTTACTTCAGGACTCTCCCTCACCTCTGTAGGACTTCGTCCTACCTTCTTTACAATACGTTTATGTAATATTCTTAAATTTCTATATTGTACCTTATCTCATATATGTTTTCCCTATTATATCTTCTTTGTTGTGTCTTCTACCTGTTATATGCCTTTTTTCGCGTGCTCATGTAATAAAGTGCATGTTGTTACATTTAATCACAACTCCTTTGTTGGAATATGTCTGTACGTACCACGTGGGAAGACCACCTAAGCATTCCAACCAAAGATAACATCTTTGAAATTTTACAACGGCATGTTAACTCTTCAGGGCTATTTTATATCTAGACGTTTGGGAATCTATTCTTATAATACCAATATCAACTAATAAAGCAAGACAACAAGATATAACTAGCAACAATGAAAAATAAAACAAGATAATAAGATGTAACAGAAAATAAAAGCATCCCAACAAGAAACGACAGCTAACAAGAAAAGAGAGGCAAAACGAGATGGGAAATTTCTTGAATTAGATCACTAATTAGGACTGAGCCTATTCTAATAGTGACCACCCCAAGCGGAGTGTAACAGGCTTGAATTCAGGGCTTGAATTCAGAGTTTTCCTTCTCCTAGACTGGTTGCCTAACCAAGATTAAAGAGCTGAGTCTGCTTTACTATTCATCCAAAGCTGGAGGGAGAGTAGTTGGATTCTTACCATTCTCACGGGTATTAGCGCTATGTGAAAATAGCTTTGTTCAGGATTTGAACTCGGGTCGACCAGACGATTTCCTACGACTCTAACCATTACACTACGCGCCTCTCAAAAGAAGAAAAAAACTGCTGTACGGCCACTTATTACGCAACCAATCCAAGTACAACGAACAAGACATGCTAAATACTGCTGGCGAAACAAGGACGAACTCATGCGATGTTTTCTTGTGGACACCTACCCATGGACACACCTGTGTAAGTTGGATTCATACCTTTCCCAAGTGTATTAGTGCTATGTGAACTGTAGCTTCGCCCTGGATTTGAACTCGGGTCGACGAGTCCATTTCCCACGACTCTGCCCATTACACCACGGCCTCCAACTAAGAAAGTAAAACATTAAAAAGAAAAAAGAAGAAGAAACGAGAAAGAGAAACAAGAAAACAACAGAAATGATAGGCAACGAGAAAAAAAAGAGTGAAAAACGAGATATAGAGATATACAACGAGAACGAACGCAAAACAGTATCACCATACGGCCATAAATGAGTAAATCAACGAGAAAGAACGAGGAAGTACGAGATTGTAAGCAAAATCACGTACTAAGCCGGGAAAGAAAGTAAAACTATATGAAAAAAGAAGAAACGAAAAAGAGGAACAAGAAGAAAGAAAGAAAGAAAGTAAGAAAGAAAAAAAAACGAGATTTGCCGAGAAGAAAAGCAAAGTAACGTGATTCAACGAGAAGGAAAACGAAATAAGAAGAATTGGAAATGAAAGCAAAACAACACTAAACAAATTAAATCAGTCTTTTAAAAGAAGCAAAAATCATAAGCTTATTAGATTATGTCAGATTTAGAAAAGGCTGTTGTTTTAAATAGGCAAAAAGAGAAAACATGGCGAATGAAGAAGAGACAAGAAGAACGCGGGTTGGAGATAAGACAAAACAAATCCGTTTAAAACAGGTTTCAGGTTTTTTTTTCTTCCTTTTTTTAGGCTTCATGTTCATTCGTACAATATTTATTTTTCGCTATTGTTTCAAACTAAAGCATTAAATTCAAATTGAATTTGAAATGTAAGCAGTATCTCCTTGCATATGAATATGTAAGGTACTTTATCTAGCCACTGTTACTTTCCGTTTTAAAATGGCAGTTACTCCAAAGCATTGTTTCAAACTAAAGCATTAAACTCAAATTGAATTTGAAATCTCTTGTAATATGAATATGTAGGTACATATCTAACCAATGTTACTTTCCCGTTTTAAAATGGCAGTTACTCCAAAGCAAGTGTTTCAAACTAAGCATTAAACTCAAATTGAATTTGAAATCTCCTTGTATATGAATATGTAAGGTACTTTATCTAGCCACTGTTTACTTTCCCGTCTTAAAATGGCTCTGTTACTCCAAAGCAAATGTTTCAAACTAAAGCATTAAACTCAAATTGAATTTGAAATCTCCTTGCATATGAATATCTAAGGTACTTTATCTAGCCAATGTTACTTTCCCGTTTTAAAATGGCAGTTACTCCAAAGCAACAATCTCTATTATTTCGGAGATGCATTTTCATTTCATTTTTTTATAGTGTACATATTTACTAAATGCTCCACACGAGCAGGATGTGACACAGTGTCAATTTCTTAATCGGAGTTTAACAAATTTGAATTCAGAGTTTTCTTTCTTGGAAGAAGTGGGCATCCACCTACTCTTCCTGCATCTATCGCCAAATAGTACGCAGACTGGGATTTATAACATTGGCTAGGTAACCAGTCTAGGAGAAGAAAAATTCAAACCTGTTAAACTCCAATTAAGAAATTGACCTTGCGTCACGTCCTGCTTGTGTGGAGTGGTTGGTATATATATATATATATTATATATATATATATATATATATATATATATATATGAAGGAGGTATAGTTGGATGCATGCCTTTCCCAAAGTTATTCGCGCTATATGAAAATAGGAACAGTTCGTTCATGATTTGAACTCGGTTCGCCGTGACCATTTCCTACAACGATAATCATTATGAAACATGTGCCTCTATCACAAAATTCTTGTTTCGATACCGGCCCTCGCCAACTCAGCGTGTGAGTAGCACAGAAATCCGTGCGGTAAAATGAGGAGCTGATGGTAGGTGTGGAGCTCCACCTCAGATCCTAAAATAATCTCCTTGGTCTAGCGCTAGTGAAAAAGGGATGGACTCCCTCGCTGTCTGGCTGATACCGATTTTAGGCCACCCGACTACTTTACCTTTTTTTATATCCTTTTAGTATTAGATGACATCGAAGAACAAAACACACCTTACGAGAACTGATACAACACTTTGATCTTGAAAATATGTATATGCAATCAGTGTTGAGCTACTAAGTGGAAATTCATTTTTTCTCAATATTAACACACCATTAAAATCTCTTGACACTGCAGCGATTGTCTTCTTTGTGGGATGATATTAATATTGGAAAACGGTTAACATCCCTTGACGCCAGAGTTTGCCACTATAAGGCATCATAACCATGGTCATTTAAACTCAGTCCGGGAAGCCCCCTCCTCTCTCTCTCTCTCTCTCTCTCTCTCTCTCTCTTCTGGGATCTCCAAGCATGTACTAGTTGTGTCTTTGTCCGTTTGGACTTGGGGACTTTGCCCCCCTCCAATTAAAATGTCTATACGTGTGCAGCCAACGGTTTCTATTATACTCAATCCCTGTAGAGGTGTCTGGCTCTCCCGCCATTGTAGCTGTGACCACGCGTTCCTACTAATACTTCCATACCTTCATGGAGAGACTCTTACCACGTTGCTCCTGTACGAAGTAAGTGATAACCTTTCGAGATAACTTTCATATCTTCGTTTAACTAATAACTCTTTCGTTCTTGCTGTTTTGTATTTGTATAGTTGTCAAATGTTGCTCAGACAATAAAGTCTGTATTTTGGTATGTACCTATTTGTTGGAATCTGTTGTGTATATTCACCTACGTTTTATTGCTTCTCTGAGGCCTCCTAACGTATTATAAGAAAACAGTTTTAGCAACTGAAGTTAAAACCACATTTAATTCTTATAACACTTTTTGAGCACGCTTCGTAACATAACAGAACATTCACTGTTGCCAGTATGGTTGAGGTTCAAGTTCTCATGGGGGGCGGGGATTAAAATCATCTATTTCTTCCGCTTCAATCCGGTCATTAAAATCAATAATGTCTCATAATGCCTCCTGGGAATTCCAAAGTCTAAGCTTAGTTGACACGGTATCGAAATTCGATCTTCTGTCAAAAAAAATAAATATATCATCTATATACTAATACTCTTGTTCCTTAATCTTCCGACCGTTATATTGCAACACCCTCTAATTAAAAACGAGACCGACAAAATCGTTCAAGAAGCAATGCAAAAATGTAAATCTTGATTATCTGGTGTTGCTTATACGCCACATTCTTATTTCTCACTAGTGTTGTCACCTCAGCTAAATAAAGGACCATACCATTTTTATTATGAAGAAATAAAGGGAAGAAGAAGACATGTTACACAGAAAAAATATCAGAAAGAAAGAAAGAAAGAGAGTAGGAGAAAGATTGCGTGGGAGGTAAAGATAGAGATAGGGGCAGCACGTGATAACGCTAATCTGTTTCAATCGAGCATAATGAAAAGATAAAAAGAAGGAAAGGAAAAAAAGTGAGAAAGAGTTAAATCAAGATTATTATACTTTTTACATATCGAACTATTTTGCAGTAGCTCTTGAGTAAACTTAAGTAGTTCCTACTAGTGACAAAATGTATCGTTAATTTTAATATACACCAGTTCTACATAAAAGCTTCCATGATTCGAGGGTTGATTCAATGTTTCAGTTAAGTAGCGATAACCCTGTTCAGTAGTGAAATGGGGTGGCTGGTTGGTTGGATTTTACGGCATGTCAACCCTTGTTGTAACAGTGCAGTTATACCGTTTTTAATAGCTACCTCTGGCCGGGTTCGATGACGGGAGTATAATTGAATACATGCCTTTCCCAAAGTTATTAGCGCTATGTGAAAATGCGAACAGCTTCGTTCAGGATTTGAACTCGGTGCGACGTGACCATTTCTTACAACACCTTCATATATGCGTATCTTAGATCATTTTAGTATTCGATGGCATCGAAGAATAGTATACACCTAACCGAGAACTGATACAACACTTGATCCTAGAGCCAATGTCTAGGAGTGAAGCCCACCCTGTCGGCTGGGGCGTTAGAATGCACCGACTGCACCTCTGCAGAGGATAAGACTCCCCCAATTGGGCCACCTGTTGGCCGTGGGTGGCGACCCGTGATGCTTAAGGATAGAGCCAGGTGGCTGAGCAGTTCATGACTTGCAATACTCCAATTTGGCCCTTTCTTTGGCTAGACGGGCGGTCAGAGAGACCCCCTCCGATCAATCGGCTGGTCACATCAAGCCCTAGCAACTATATGATTTTCCCAACCCTATTGCCCTTATGACAAGCCCCAACTTTTTTTATCAAATGGGTGCTAGAAGGCGGTGACTGAGGGTCTACATGTCATAGGAATGACGTTAAAGTCTATCTGATGGTGAGGTTCCAGTTCTGGAGGTTTGGGGAATGTGGAGCACCCCTTCATCACCATTGCTCCCTGGTCCACTCTAAAACCAAACCTAGGAGTGAAGCTTGGATCACTAAGCCGAAAGCACAGATACTACAGTCTAATCTTAGAGAGAAGTGTCGATCGATGTATGTGTATCATCAGAACACGGATTATTATTTTATTTTGCTTTGTCAGCAAACGTATTTATGAATATTTACTTGAGTCGGTTTAGCTCAGTCGGTAGAGCGTTCGGCTAGGAGTCACAAGGTTCCTGGTTCCTGGTTCGATACTGGCTCTCGCCAATTCAGCTTATGAGTAGCAGGGATCTGTGCTGTAAAGTGAGGAGCTGATGATACACAACGTTTCGGCCAATGTGCCCTCCGGCCTTCTTTAGATATTTGTTGGACTCTGGAATCTTCTGAAACTTGGGAACCTTCTTGTCATAATTGTGAGCCTTCACAGAACTTCGAACCAAACCCTTTATTTAATCCACGGGATAGACTGTTCAGGAAATACCTGAAGAAGGCCAGAGGGCACATCGGCTGAAACGTTGTGTATTTAACAATGAAGATCGGGTCAATAGTCCGAATAATCCAGATTATTTAAACTTGTTTAACAAAATTGCTCAATGAAAGGTCAATAAAATATACTGCTAAATCAGTAAAATACAGTGTTCTATGAACAAGCACGTAGAACAATATCAGTATATTTTAACTCAGACGCTAAAATAATCTCCTTGGTCTAGCGCTATTGAAAAGGGGACAGACTCCCTCGCTGTCTGGCGGATATGACATTAGGCCGACCCGACGACTTTACCGATTTTCAAGTCTGAAGTGGAGAACATTTTGTACGGACCTAAAAGAATGAAATCGTCTCCCAGTGTAGCACGTGTGTGTGTGTGTGTGTTTTTTTTTTTTTTTGCTTCAATCCACAAGAAAAAAAAAGAAAGCAGGGAAAAAATACTAGGCTACTAGACGGTATGAGGTTCCATTGCGTACCCCGAGTTCGTCCCTGATTTACTCTCTCTCTCTCTCTCTCTCTCTCTCTCTCTCTCTCTCTCTCTCTCTCTCTCTCTCTCTCTCTCTTTACGCTTAGCAAAAAAATGTTATACATGAAGAAAGGATTACTGTTGGAAACACAAACTTCCCCCTTGCTCCATGTGAGCCACCAGTTTCCAGGCACCCCGGATTCCAGCCTATTCAGATTCACGCACACTCATTTCCGTGAGCGAGCGTCGAGGGGCACTTGTTTGTGGAGCAACGCGAAACAGTCTGTCCAATCAGCTTCAGCCCTGCCTAATTACGTAGAAACGTGCTTTCTGCGGGTGTGTTCGTGTGTCTGTCTAAGCCAGAATTCCTACGATGAGAGAGTGAGTGTACACGTCTTTGTGTTACACAGCTGGTATGCAGTTGTGAGGGGCTCCCTCTTTCTCTCCTTCCGTTCGTGTCGTCAATTGTTTAAGGGATAAATGTGTGTTTACGTGTGACTGTATTTTTTCGTTCTTTGTCGGGTGTTTATACCGAACCGATGCGCGTCTTTTCCTTCTTTATAGAGAACTTCTTTAGATTAGTGACATTCCAGTAATCTATCAATCAATCAATCTCTCTCTCTCTCTCTCTCTCTCTCTCTCTCTCTTTCTCTCTCTCTCTCTATCTATTATCTATCTATCTATTCCATTCTGATAAGATCTATCTATCTCTCCCTCTCTCTCTCTCTATATATATATATATATATATATATTATGAAATGGGTAAAAGTGATAACCTACTCGAGTTTCACCATAAGGATCTTCAGGGTTAAATCCACTGAATTAATCGAGATACCGATTGATTGCAGTCGATTACACGTGTGTGTTCATTGCATTAAACGGCTCGTTCGAGCAGTTTAGAACGAACAGTTTAATGCAATGAACACACGTGTAATCAACTGCAATTAATCGGTATCTCGATTAATTCAGTGGATTTAACCCTGAAGATCCTTATGGTGAAACTCGAGTAGGTTATCTCTTGTAGCCATTTTATAATAAATTTGCTCTATTTACCTATTGAGCACTTTGTATTTATTATATCGCTGCCTTCCTCCCCCTCCCCGAATTCTGCACTACCAAACCATCGTAACCATATTCACCGGTAAGTCACCTTTTCCTTTTATATATATATATATTATATATATATATATATGCTCCTCATCCCCCTAGGGTTGAGCACTTGGGGGGGGATTTCGCTGACGACCGCCAACTAAACCGTAAACACAGTTTATCTCCTATATAAGGGATGGAGCACTCTATGACGAAGCGGTGTGTGTATTAAAACAGTTAATATCTCCTTCGCATTCTGTAGTTGATGACAGCCTAGCTGTTAAGGTGTCTGACTGACACTGAACAGATCGGATTTCAATCCCGGTTGAAGGTAGCTTACAAATGTTTAGCCACACTGAAGAGACTTGATAAGTCGGAACACGTGTCTGTGGATGACTATATATATATTATATATATATTTAAAAGTATGTCTTTTCTTTCCTCATATTTGAATGTCAACAATAGCAGCCACACACCAAAAGCAGAGGCTGTTTGTTTTCATTAATAATTTATTTT
>CM042166.1:11758790-11808790 GCA_023376005.1 Doryteuthis pealeii | reverse complement strand
CATGGCTAGGTAACCAGTCTAGGAGAAGGAACACTCCGCTTAACAAATTGACTATGTGTCGCATCCTGCTCGTGCGAGGGGTTGGTATATATATATATATATATATATATATATATATATATATATATAAATGGTTCTGTAGACATTTTGTTATCCGAATTCCTGCTCTTATTTATGCTATATTTTTCCTTGACGGTAACACAAGCCAAGCTAAGATATTTACCGAGCGCTATTTCTCACTTCTTATCGGCAAATTAATTTACATATTTTTCATCCAGGTATAAAATGTAAAAAAGAACTCAGACATTTTTTTCTATCAAAATTTTCCAATATATTTTACAAAACACAAACTGAAAGTTCAAATCAATTTTCATACCGTGCAATGTTTACTGGCAAATACAAACATTAATTTTTTAAAAAGATATCTAAGTTCCTATTTGTAATTTATTCTGGCTGGGGTGGGGGCATTGTTAAATATGGTAAAAAAAATTGGTATTTCTCTGAATTTTTGAGAGTCCAATTGGACACATGGCGTCGTTGATATAGACGTTGAGTTAATACAGTTCTATAGAGACAGTTATCTCTAGGATGCAGGTTCAATCCTGGTCAAGGGTGTCAGTAACATAGAATAATTAAGAAAGCTTAACACTTGAACCCAGTGATAACAGAATGAAAAATGAATCCCCGGGGATTAAATAAAGGCTTAGGTTCGAAGTTCCATGAAGGCTCTGAAGAAGGCAGGAGGACACATCGGCCGAAACGTTGTACAGATACCAATGAAGATGAGGACAATAGTTCGAATAATCTAAATAATACTAGTTTCAAATATTTCTAATATAAGATAATTTCAAATAGATCTTCTTGGGTCATAGATGGGACCCAAACAAGTTCTGCTACCCGGGGTCAGCAAATATGAGGTAGTAATCAGAACGTAGGTTTACTCCACACTCCCCAAAGCTCCTCACCATGCAGATAGGCCGGAGAATGCATCTGCCGAAACAAAATGATCAAAACAACAAAGATAGTGATAATGGTCTAAAGGAAACTTTTTTCCCGGTGGGCCGGATAATTGAAAAAATAACGAGCGCGGACCACATTATTATTGTGTTCAATACTTGCTAGCCAGAATGAAAGCTCTGAGAAAAAGATGTAAAACAAAATTCATCATTCCATGTTATATTCATGGATGAGTGGCATAAGATGCACAAAAAACAAATTTAACCAACATATTTATTTTTTAACACATTATCAAAAAAACGCATCATTAGCAGAAAGCTTTAGTGAGATTTGTGAAACTGAAGTTTGCCTTTCAAGATATCGTCAATGTTTGGTTTGGAATTGCTATATCCAATCAAGAGAACTGCTTTCGAATTTTTATCAGTCAATTTCGTTCGGGTTTATTTCACATATTTCTATTTTGAAAAGGCTTGCTTTTAACAAACAAATTCAAGTACCGTCAGCAGGACTGATAAAATGCCTTTGCGGGTCGGATCGGTCTAGCGCTTGTGAAAAGGGGATAGACTCCTTCGCTGATTGGCTGATACCAACTTTAGGCAAACCCGACGACTTTACCGTCATTTAAAAAAATATCGATCACTGATCAGACTATTTATTCCTTCCTATTGTATTGTCCTGATGAAGGTTTAATATGAACCGAAACGTTTACTGGCGATTTCAACATGAAGAATAAATTCATTATAAATTGTCCATCATTCTCATTTTATTATTTCGGCTCATACATAATGCAGCGCCATCTGTTGGGAGTTTGCACTGATGCAGTTGCAGATCCCTGGCATCATTTGATAAAATGCCTTCGTGGGTCGGATCTGGCCCGCGGGCCGTAGTTTGGTGAACCCTAGTCTAAAAAAATGCATTTATTAAAGATTGTAAATTCTCTTGATACTTCAGACTTTACTTCTGCTTTATTCAGCGGAATTGACTGGCTTATCCAGCAGACATTTTATTTATTTGTATATTTTTTAATTTTTAGCGGTGGGAACCGTTGCAGCTTCCTTAGAAAACTGTCAAACTGGTTTATTAGTTAGTAAATTCGGCCGTGAGAATTTTCTTTCACTCTTTTTTTGTCTGTGTGAAATTGAGAAGGCTTAATTCCCCGTAATTTGACAACAGCATTATATATATATATATATATATATATATATATATATATATATATATATATATATATATATATATATATGAGGGTCATTCAAAATGGTATAAGCATCATCCGGATATTTTTACGACTGCCCTGGCCTCTGTTTTGTCCATTTTTAGATGTGTCGCACACCCCTCACCTTTGTCTGGATCTCACCTGCATAGAAATTGAGACAGAAATCTGAATTAGACTTTTTTCTTTCTAGTTTTATACAACTGGTACTTCTTTCTGGGTGAGGCTTTTAACTTTTTGAACGATAATCGTCTATATATACAGGGTGATAAAAAATAAGAATAAAAAAATAAATTTTAAAAATAGATTTAAAAAAAAAGAATAAAAATAAATTACATATATTATAAACAAATATAAATTATATTTATGATATATAAGTATAAATTAAATATAAATATAAATTAATATATATATATATATATATATATATATATATAGATAGATATATATATATATATAAATTAATGTATATTAATAAATTATTAATATATATCAATAAATTAATTGTATATCATATATATAATATATATATGAATATAAATATAAATTAAATAATAAATATAAATATAAATATATAATATATAAATACAAATTATAAATTATAAAAAATAAAATAAATAAATGAATAATAATGAAAATAAATAAATAAATAAAATAAAAAATAAAAATAAAATAAGAATAAAGATAAGAAAAAATAAGAATCCTGAGTGATAGAAAAAAACCCCAGATGAGACGGAGGAACACAGACTAAAGTAGCATTGGGGTACTTACTACTTACATAAATCTCCAAATAGGTTAGAAGGGGCTCCTTAGCCTTGGTCGGCAACCCATCTAAGTCAGGGAAAAGACCAACAGAAAACCTCCGCTGTCTAGCGGCTCTACCCCACCCCAAAGAAAGGTTAGGGGAGTAAACCCCGAGAACAAATCAGGAGCCGGAGTCCCTAAGGTGGTGTTGTGATGCTGAAATCCAGTGCTACCCAGCAATTCCAGCGACACTACCGCTGTCAAACTGCATTGGTTCCTTATCTTTCCTTTGGATCACAGCGGTAGTGTGGAGAGGGGGGATTTGCTGCTTGGGTAACAGCTCATCCTCCACATAAACCTGCCCAGGCTACGTAGTTAAAAAGAAATTGGACACTACTCCATCGTCTCTCGTAGACGGAAAGATACCAATAAAACAACAACAACAACAAAAACAGACTTTTTAAAGTCGTGGAAAATGGACTCGTTGATTCGAGTTCAATTCCTAGACGAAGCTGTTGGCATTTCACATCGCGCTAATACCCTTGGAAAAGGTATGAATCCATATATTCTCCCTCCAGCTATGGGCTAAATAGTAGGGCAGACTGGGCCCTTCAGCCTTGGTTAGGTAACCAGTCTAGGAGAGGGATAACTCTGAATTCAAAATTCCTGAGGTCGTTCGTTGATTGGGTTTGTGGCAACCCTTGATGCCCCAATTCTTTCCTATCGACTGTGCCAAAAAGTGCGGATGGTCTAACACAAGCCTTCACCACTATAAACAAATCACTGTGTGGGTGTCCATTGTATGAACACTCATGCGTCGAAAATCGACGAGAGAGTCCATAATAATATATATATATATATATATATATATATATATATATATATATGTGTGTGTGTGTGTGTGTGTGTGTGTGTGTGTATTTTTGGAGGATATGTGCTTAATTGAAGTCATACCTAATTTTGCAAATTAATTAGTTAATAATTAATGAATTTAGGAAGGCATATATGTTCAAATGTAAGGCTAAACAAAACGAGAAAATGTCAATCATTGTATGTACATTTCAACCTATTACAGGGATTGACATTTTCTCGATTTGTTTAGCGTTACATTTGAACATATATGCCCGCCTAAATTCATTAATTATTAACTAATTAATTTGCAAAATTAGGTATGACTTCAATTAAGCACATATCCGGTAAAGTGCGGTAAAGTAAGGAGCTGATGGTAGGTGTGGCGCTCCACTTCAGACGCAAAAACAATCTCCTAGGTCTAGCGCTTGTTAAAAGGGGATAGACTCCCTCGCTGATTGGCTGATTCCGACTTTAGGCAAAACCGACGACTTTCCTATATATATATATATATATATATCACGATTTGACCTTTGTCTTCGCGTGTACCAATCACGTCTTGATTTTCGTCATCACGTATACCTATAAGTTCTTGACTTTTAAAATGTATGCTGGCCAAATTACGGATATAAACCTCTTCTCTATATACATTTCCCAACCCCCGCCTATCAAAAAACATCGATCACTGATCAGACAACTATTTATTCCTTCCTATTGTATTGTCCTGATGAAGGTTTAATATAAACCGAAACGTTTACAGGCGACTTCAACATGAAGAATAAATTCATCATAAATTGTTCACCATTCTCATGTTATTGTTTTGGCTCATACGTGTTGCAGCGCCATCTGTTGGGAGTTTGCACTGATGCAGTTGCAGATCCCTAGCATCATCTTAACAAGCTAAAAATAACTAAACATATGTTGTTTCAGTGTTAACCTAATTTCTCTTCTACAGGCTGACAAAAAAAAAAAAAAATGAACCCAAATAGATTGATATATATATTTACCAACCCCTCTGCACGAGCAGGATGCGACACAAGGTCAATTTCTTAAACGGAGTTTAACAGGGTTTCATTCAGAGTTTTCCTTCTCCTAGACTGGTTACCTAACCAAGGTTAAAGAGCCCAGTCTGCCATGCTATTTACCCATAGCTGGAGGGAGAGCAGGATTTATACCTTTCCCAAGGGTATTAGCGCTATGTGAAATTCAAACAGCTTCGTCCAGGAATTGAACTCGATGGGTCGAAGAGTCCATTTCCCATGACTCTAACCATTAGACCACGCGCCCCATACAATCTTATATAAATAGTTACCATACTTTCCGCAGAGTAGGATGTGATACGAGTTCAATTTCTTAAGCTAATTATAAAAAGTTTGCATTTGAAGTTTTCCTTCTAGACTAGTTACCATACACATCCCACTATTAGACAGCCCAGTTGTTAAGTTTTTAAATGCGATCCTTGGCCAGTTGAAAAGAGCTTAAGATAAATAAGTCCTGAGTTATGGAATCCTTTTGTAAGCAAATAAGTCCTATCCAGCGTGTTGTTAAAGGTCCAGTGATTTAATCCTATGTCCGTCGTCGACGAAAGTCAGAGTAGTTATGGCCAGTACTGTTGGTTTAAGTTTTGTATCAGCAGTACTGTCAGTGTTTGGCCAAGAAAGATCATATGGTTCTCGCCGAGTCTATAAGTAGGAGTGGGCTTTTCACACACCTTACGTGGTGTAATGGTTAGCAAGCTCGCTTCGCAAACCATTGTTAGGGAGTTCGATTCTCATTTGGAGCCCTAGACTTCTGGCCTTGTGCCATATCTAAGTTAAGCTTAGTAAATAACTATAAGAAAAAGGTTGGGGCACCTCATGTGGTGTAATGGTTAGCAAGGTAGATTTGTAGACCATTGTTAGTGGGTTCGATTCTCACTGGGTGCCGCATACCTCTGGCCTTGTGCCACATCTAAGCTAAGCTTAGTAAATAACTATGAGAAGGTAGTGTAATGGTTAGCAAGCTAGATTTGCAGACCAATGTTAGTGAGTTCGATTCTCATTGGGTGCCCCATACTTCTGACCATGTGCCATATCTAAGCTAAGCTTAGTAAATAACTATAAGAAAAAGGTAGTGTAATGGTTAGCAAGCTAGATTTGCAGATCAGTTTTAGTGAGTTCGATTCTCACTGGGCGCCCCATACTTCTGGCCTTGTGCCGCATCTAAGCTAAGCTTAGTAAATAACTATAAGTAAAAATCTCAACACCACCCTATTTTGATATAAGGTGGGTGATTCTATTCAGGAATATTAAATCATTTCATTCAGAAATATTAAAATTATTTTATTATTTCTTTACTATTTATTAATTGATGGAATGATAATAATTGGATTCATACAGGGTGACCAAAAAAATAAAATAAATAAAAACAGGACCCAAATAAATTTTATTTACTTTTATCAACGTCCATAAAATTTCAAGAAACTTGTTAGACTTAAACTTCAGCCTTTGTAGAATCATTTCTCAAAGTTTTGTTACAATTTATGAGAATCATAAATTGTGAGCAGACCCTGTAGCTAGGAATTAAATTCAGGTCTGTCTGTTTTAAAATCAAAGGGTTGATGGAAAAATGTCACTGACTGTTAATAACCTTTTGATCCCTTGAAACGTGCCATGACAGACACGTGATATAGTTTTAGTCAGAGTTAGATTAGATTTGACCTGCCTTTGGAACGAAAAGAACGTGTGTGTCTCTCTCTTTGCTAGGTCATCTCAAACTGCGGTGGAATTATGGGTCTATAAATAAAAGCTTGATCAAGCAACATAAAGTTTTGTTTTAATTAATTAAATGAATGTTAAGACAGGGACCAATTCAAATTAGGCCAGAAGAAAACCAACCTTTAGATAGAAGTCAACTCAACTAGACAACAAGATGGCGGCCATAGAAGATAGAATACAGGATAACAGGAACCAACAACAAGAAAAATTAATCAGCAACAAGTAACCAGAGTAACGAAATAATCAAGTAAGACCATCCATCCTCTCTAATGTAAGTCTCTCTCTCCTCTCTCTCTCTCTCTCTCTCTCTCTCTCTCTATATATATATATATATATATATATATATATATATATAAATATATATATAATATATAGTTACTATATATATATATATATATATATATATATATATATAGTAAATGAAGAAAAACTCTAAACTTGCTTCATTACAATAATTTATTTCAACCGTATTAATACGGCATCTTCAGGTAATCACAAGAGTCATGTTCTTGTGATTACCTGAAGATGCCGTATTAATACGGTTGAAATAAATTATTGTAATGAAGCAAGTTTAGAGTTTTTCTTCATTTACTAAATTTCTTGCTCTGTCCTTTTACTCACTGGTATTAGGCACATTAAGCTCTCCTTATGGTCTACCTGCATCAGCTTGGTTAAACCACACATGGAAAGACCCTAACTACGGGAAAAAAAACTATATATATGTATATATATATACAATATATATATATATTCGAGTTCAATTCCTAGACGAAGCTGATGGCATTTCACATAGCGCTAATACCCCTGGGAAAGGTATGAATCCATATATTCTCCCTCCAGCTATGGGTTAAATAGTAGGTTAGACTGAGCCCTTCAGCCTTGGGTAGGTAACCAGTCTAAGAGAGGGATAACTCTGAATTCAAAATTCCTGAGGTCGGTCGTTGGTTGGGTTTGTGGCAACCCTTGATGCACCAATTCTTTCCTATTGACTGTGCCAAAAAGTGTGGATGGTCCAACACAAGCCTTCACCACTATAAACAAATCACTGTGTGGACGTTCATTATATGAACACTCATACGTTGAAATCGACGGGAGAATCCATCATTCATATATATATATATATATATATATATATATATATATATATAAGTTAAGTGTAAGGAAATGAACCCGACGGTATAAGTATAGATAGAAGGATATGAAAATACACAATGCTGTTAAAATAAAAATATTTTATATCATATTCATAGCTAATATTGAACAATATTTCGATTTATAACAATCATCTTCAGAGCTTGTTTTTAATCCGGACTCATCGAAAGAGAAGCAGAAAATAATTTAAATTCAAAACGAAAAACATTGATGTTCCAAAAAGCGTGCAAGTCATGCGATCGTTTCGTCATTAGTACATCCGCTACGCGTTTCTCCGCCATCAACATAATTGTATATCTTTAGTGTAACAGTTTTTGAAAGAAGAAGACATATTTCAAATTCAAAAATAGACAAATTCTCTTTTTCAAACAGTCCCAATAAACCCTTACACCATTCATATTTTTTACATTAAAAAGTATTTAAAAAAAATTTTTTTTAAATTGTTGAAAAAATATTTCTTTTCTGAAAAAATCCGTTGCAGGCTGACCATGAACGGGTTAAAACTCTTCCTGTTTGTAAAAGAGCATTTGTCAACACTCCACTTAGACGCTTATTTAGGCTAGACGGGCTGTCGGAGAGGCCCCCTCCGATCAATCGGCTGGTCATGTCAAGCCCTAGCACCTATATGACTGCTCCAACCTTATTGCCCTTATGGCAAACCATAACCCTTTTCATCCTATGGGTGCTAGAAGGCGGTGGCCGAGGGTCTACATGTCCTGGGAATGACGTTAAACTCTATCTGATGGTGAGGTTGAAGTTTTGGAAGTTTGGGGAATGTGGAGCACCCCTTCATCACCATTGCTCCTTGGTTCACTCTGACTCAGAGTGGTAGTACCTGTTAGGGTCCCATCTATGGGTTAAATAGAAAAATGTGTTTATAAAAAACATTGAGCATCCAATAAGAATGACTTTATTTTAAAATTTTATCGGCATTAAATGACCCACTGAGGTTGATATGCCGTAAAACAAACTAAACCAAACCAAACCTTCTAGGGCATATATGTATAAAGGGTTGGGGGTTTGCTATAAGAGCAATAGGGCTGGGATAATAATATAGTTATTTTGGATTGACGTAACCAGCCAATTGATCGGAGGGGGCCTCTCTGGCCACCCTTTAAGCCCGAGTAAGGGCCAAAGTAGAGTGTTGCATGTCATGGACCGCGCAGTGATATTATTTTAAAAATTAACAAAAGTTAAAAGGGATGCCAAAATTACATCTGAGGTTTTTTTTTTCTTTCCTTCTTTTCTATTTTCATTATGTTCGATTGAAACAAATTAGCGTACTCGACCCCTCTCTCTATTTTACCCAGGGCTCAACATTAACGCCGTCCCGTCGTCCCCGGGATGATAAAAATTACATCCCGGACGATCAATACGTCATCCGGGACAGTTTTCCGGGGACGGTAAAATTTTTCCTAAAAATTAGTACTACATTCCAATATTGGCCCTAATGCTGACCTCAAAATGAGGCTACGGTACCGCAGGTCTATTCTCAAAGCCACATAATGAATAATGGTGGAGGGAGATAGTTTAAAAGGACCGAATTATGTACTACTAACCTTACTCAGGGTAACTTAAAGTAAAAAAGTATTTTTTAGCTCAAAACACACTAGGAAATGGATTTTTTGTCCAAATATCCAGAATTATCACTGCTTCAGCGTTTCTTAATGTTTTATTACATGTTATTATGCTACTGATGACTGACAAGTATAGATGATGCTAATGAATTAAACAAAAATATTTTGATTTCGGGACGGTCCAAACCCCACTTGGGATGGTCCAAACCCCATTTGGGACAGTTGATAATTTTTGTTCGGGACGGCCATGAAAAAAGTTAGTGTTGGGGCCTGATCTTACCCCCTCTTTATTTCTTTATTTCTCTCTTTCTTTCCTTTTATATATTTCTGGGTAGCATGTCCTTTTTCTTCCCCTTCTTTATGATAAAAACAGAATAGTACATTATTTAGCCGAGGTGACGACACTCAAAAGAAATACAAATTCGGCAGATAAGCAACATCAGATAATCAGGATTTATATTTTTTGCATTTCATCTTGGACGATTTGGACAGTCTCAATTTTAACCAGTGTGTCATGGACTGCTCAGTAACATGGATTCCGTCCTTAAGCATCACGGTTCACCACCCACGGGCCAATAGGTATCCTCATTGGACGAATTTTTTTAACCCTCTGCAGAGGTTCTATCCGTGTATTCTATTACCCCAACCGACAAGGTGGGCAGAAGGGTTAGGCAAATACATACACGTAACATATAATAAATAAACGCTTTCTTAGTAACCCCCCCCCCGCCAACCCAATAGGCAACTGGCTGGCGAGGTCGACCTATATACGAATATGTAGGCTAATTAGTTGCAGACTTCATTTCAGTTGCGAACCTTTATGCTCTCCCATGATATTTAGTGAGTTGGAAAATTTAAATGATTAAATATCTACCTCGCCATATGTTGATCTTTGGTACGGCTCGCTTTGGGGCAGTGGTTATCAAGTTGGTATCGTAGACTATTGAGTACTGCAGTCAGGGCCGGATTCAGAAGTGTGTGGGGGGGGGGGGCAAAGAGGGCAAATGCCCCAGCCCCATTTTGTCAATTAAAGAAAATGTAATAATTAAAAAAATTAAGTTTTATTATTTTAAAAATTAACAAAAGTGCGCGGGGGCGTCAGAAAATAAAAATATAGGGAGATGCCAAAATTACATCTCTCTCTCTCTCTCTCTCTCTCTCTCTCTCTCTCTCTCTCTATATATATATATATATATATATATATATATATGTATGTATTTTTTTGAGGATATGTGCTTAATTTAGGCAGGCATATATGTTCAAATGTAAGGCTAAACAAGTCGCGAAAATGTCAATCCCTGAATGTAAATTTCGACCTATTAGGTCTCATCAGCAAGGTTATAGACATGGGAGACTCGAAACCTCGGAGCAGTCTCCCATGTCTATAACCTTGCTGATGAGACCTAATAGGTCGAAATGTACATTCAGGGATTGACATTTTCTCGACTTGTTTAACCTTACATTTGAATATATATGCCCGCCTAAATTCATTAATTATTAACTAATTAATTTTCAAAATTAGATATGACTTCAATTAAGCACATATCCTTAAAAAATTATCGGCTTAAAGCCATATAAAAAAATAAACACATCTGTTTGTTTACTTACCCTCATATATATATATATATATATATATATATAGTATCCAATTAACGCTTTAATTTTTCCGTTGCAGTGGCATCAGTAAATAATCCAAAAGTACTCAATATATTAAAAATATTGAGCAGTAATAATAATAGTGAGATATATATATATATATATATATATATATATATATATATATATATATATATATATATATATATATATAATCATATTATTCATATATGGTGATTGCCATTTTTTCATAGAAGAATGTCATTTCTACAAAATTCGGTTGTGAGCATACAAGTAGCTCAGAAGTCCATCTTTGCTTTTACACGTCCTGTCGCATAAAAGACACGTGAGACCCCCGTCTTTCGCTCGTACTCGCACATTTTCCACGTGGTCGTCTGTTACCATCGGACTGCATATGACTCAAGAGACCAGTTCGTGAGAGGCAAGACTTGTCATACACACAACATATATGCTCAGGCTTGAATGTAGGGAAATATATCCAGGACCCCCGACTTGTGCCGCCCCTTGTAGAGCCCGCTTCAGGATGAAGTGCTTGAGCCTCATTGCCTCAAACCTTCTGCAGCCACCATAAACGAGTCTCCTTCTGGCCGGACGATTCGGGGCTGTCCTTTCGCAATCCTCAAAATTCGTGCCAAGTATCTTAAGGTTGCTTTTTTATGACATCATTTAACGTTTCTTAGGTCAGTGTCTTGGACGTTTACCATACTGGGGTCTTCAATAAAACAGTTGCGTCTGGAGTCTGCATTCTTCCATCGTACCAAGATGTCCAGTCCAGCGAATTTGGCCTCCTATGATGCGCATTTCTATTATATATATATATATATATATATATATATATATATATATATATATATATAATCATGTCGCGCAAGTAGCACAGATATCCATGACAATCTCATGCCAACCCTCCCTATCATTCATTCCCTCCGGGAGCTCCTCTGCACAGCATACAGTATCCTCACATAGTTGGTCAATATGGGTCCTGGCTGGGCGGCCAACACTAGCATGCCAATGTGTTGACTTCCGCAGGAGTATGTTGCTTATGAGCTCGTCCTTGCTTCTCCAGCAGTGTCCCGCATGCCGAGTCCGTCTTACTCGTATGGGTTAGCCATAGAGCTGCCTCCTTGTGGAGTGCTGTTTCCACGACGGGTTTAAGACTGCACGCAACATTCTTGTGCAGGTCCCATCTAGCTTATTTTCAAGGCGCTTCTTTATGGTCTAGGTGGTGCATCCATACAGCAATAATGATATAACCACAGCCTGGAAGAATTGTCGCTTTAGCTTGTCAGCGAGATCGGATTTCCATATGACTGATAATTTGTTTATATATATATATATATATATATATATATATATATTTAAATATATATATATATATATATATATATATATGTGTGTGTGTGTGTGTGTGTGTGTGTGTTAACTTTTTATGGGCCATCATTTAGCCTTCAAGCAAGAGAGCGCTTGTCCAGTGGAATTGGATCCTTGGTAAAGAGTCCTGAGTATTGGTAATCGTCCGGTATTGTAAGTCCCTCATCAATGAGTGCAATTAGAATTATGACCAGTGTGGGGGTTTAATTAGTGTATCAGCCACGAAGCATGGTTGGTAATTGGCGAAGTAATAAACCACGTGACTTAGGCTAGTCTATAAATCCAAGTGGGGAATTAGAGCACACATTATATCAGAAAATATTTCTTTCGTTTTTTTCTCTAAGCTCTTTTTTCGAACCGGTGAACTTGTCTTTCTGTCTTAATATTAAGTGAGGGGGAGACCATACTAACAACCATTTTATTTAATTTTCTCATTTTACTCTGTTTTTATTTTATTTGTAAATATATATCATCTTCCCCGCTCCCTCATGAACAGGTAAATACGGGTTAGGAGTAGGATTTAAACATAGAGTAACTGATAAGTTTTGGTGACTGTTGTGCGAATTGTTTTTATGGTGATTGGATAATTTGTAGAATGAATCGGGTCACAAATGAGAATAGCTAGGTTAAAAGTTAGGATAGTGATGACCAGCGTTATCCCCCTCCCAAAATTCGGCCTTGAACGAGAGAGCGAGAGAGAGCAAAGAAATAGAGAGAGAGACAGAGAATGCGGGAGAGACAGAGAGAGAAAGAGAAATTTGGAGAGAGAGAGAGAGAGAGAGAGAGAGAGAGAGAGAGAGAGCGGATGCTTGATAAAGAAATGCACTAAGAGAAAGAGAGATAGATAGGAATTTAGACAGAATGAAATAGAGAGAGAGCGAGAGAGAGAAAGAGAGAGAGATTGTGCTTAAAGAAAGAAATACACCAAAATGAAAGAGAGAGAGGGGGGGAGAGAAAGAAAGTGAGATAGAGAAAGAGAGAGGGGGCTGATACTTAAGTGAAAGAAATGCACCAATAGAAATAGAGAGAGAGAGAGAGAGAGAGAGAGACAGAGAGAGAAAGCAGGAGACAGAGACAGAGACAGAGAGAGAGAGAGAGAGGATGCTTAATAGAAAGAAATACACCGAGAGAGTGAAAGAGACAGAAAGAATGTGTCTATGTCTGTGTATGTGTGTGTGTGAGAGACAGAGAGACAGAGAGAGATAGAAGGAGGTGAGAGTGAGTGCATTACTGTCGGTATTAGAGATAAGAAGTTAGACAGAGAATGAAAGAGAGAAAGAGAGAGAGAGAGAGAGAGAAAGATAGAGGGGGGCTATTTGTATTTATTTATGCAATAAATATATATATCAGAAAATATTCCAACAATATATATATATATATATATATATATATATATATAATTCATAAATATATATTCATATTATTTTTATTTAAACCTCAATTATTATTACTGTGAACATATCTACGTCCTAGTAATATGCAACTGTATTTATATATACAACAAAATAGCAGTTTACATGTTGAACGGGAAGGCTAATTTGCATATTGATCTTAAAAATTTGATTTTAATAAATATATGCTTAGTATTATTGATTTCTAATTGTTTGGTTTTATCTTAATGAATATGAGCAAAAATATCGGTGTAAATCTGAAAAGAAACCCCTTAACAAGAAGAAATAACTGTAATTTTATTCTTTATTTCCTATTTTAATTAAATAGTTAAATTAGGAAAAATTACAACGAAATACAGGAGTGATGGAAAATAATGGAAGAGTTAGTTTCAAAGCTGTTCTACTTTTCGATTATACCCCCTCTGTTTCAAATCATTTTATCTGCATTCTTATTTAGTTTTATTTAGTATAATATTTTATTACATCAACATTTAATTTCATTCACGTGGGTGATGCATATATTTGGTAGTTTTGATTAATTTTTGTTCCTCTACTTTCGTGAGGGCCGCAAATATAAGTATTTGCAGAGGGTGTGGCGAGTCAGACCTTGCGCCGCCACCCTCTAAGATTAAATGTCAAAATGGATAGGGTTTATTAATTGGAAGGGGACCCCTGACCTTAAATACTGATATCAGGCATTGCAAGTTCCCTCTCCATCCCAAGGGATGATGAGGGACTTTTTCTTTAAAAGGAACAGCTTGTATATATATATATATATATATATATATATATATATATATATATGAATCTGGATGGTGTAAAAGGTCACACAGACCCAGATTCCCTCTCAGGTTACCCCAATCCCACACCACAATCCATGGCTAAGGGGGCATACCCTAAGAGCCCGTGGAGGGTCAGTTGCAATAAATGGACAGACCAAGTTTTGATGCAAAGTATGTATGTACAGGCAGAGGGGGGGCGGGCTCTCTCACGCTTCACGGAACGTGTGTGCTAGATCACTTCTAATCCTAATCGATCCCTTTGAGAGCTCTTATTTTATAATTCTGTCGAGCGTTAGGTACCACTAAGATTTGTCACGTGATCAGTTTAGCCAATGTTGAAGGAAGAAACGTAAATATTTTTGAACATAAAAAAAATCTTGCAAAAAAAATAACGAACATAAAGAGTTGTTGCAAAGAAAACATTTAATTTAAAGGTCAGATTATCCGATTGGGGAAAAATTACTCACCGTTATCTTGAAAAATAAGTAAAACAGTCCGTTTTTTTACAACGTGGTCAATTTCTTTATTGGTATATTTAGCAGAATTCTGTATTAAGTTTTTTTTTACTAAAATAATCTTCCGTATGCAAACTTATACAAATCTTCTGATATAATTATTCAGACTCTTATCTTTATAGAAAAAAGTAAAAATCGTTTTTTTGTCTGTTCATTTTTTCATATTTCATAAAATAAAATAGTGGGGGAGACCACGTAAAAATATTTCCTCTAATACATTTTTAGAAAAAAACTATTTTAAACATATTTTTATCAAAATGTAAGTAATTATGAAAATGTTCATGAAAATCTGACGATTAATTGATTTAAGAATTTTAAAAAAGGCATCTAGTCATAACTTGTTTTTGGCTACGTTAAATTTCAATTGATTTAACGGTGCAAAAATGTAAACATTGTTTTTGTTCATAATTTTCCTTATTTCCGTAAGCTGAAAAATATATTTAAAAATCATCAGGAGTGTTTGTTTAATGTTTCTTCCTTTGAATGAATCAACAAATTTTAAAGATAATATTAACTTTTATGCAAGTTTTATTGTGTTAAATATAGGGGGTGTAAATTACAGGGCAAATTGGAGGTACCTATTGAGCGTCAAACCATACGTCTCATCGGGTCAGTCTGATGTGGAGTGAGACATTTTAGCTGCTGAACACTTGACGGACGCGGCAGATAGTATAGGTTACATGGTACCAGAAGTAATTTTAAATGACCTAAAAAATAGTCAGACATCGCAGTTATAAATAAACACTAGCAGGACCTGTGGATATACCACAGTATGACAATTTAATTATTACAACGTTTGATATGTTTATTTAAGAACTATTGCAAATAGTTCAATATGTAAAAAATATAATCTCGATTTAACTCTCTCACGCTTTTTCAATCCCACTTTCTATCTTTCCCCCCTCTTTCTTTCGTTCGTTCTTTCTTTCTTTCTTTCCTCTTATATTTTTCTGGGTAGCATGTCCTTTTTCTTCCCCTTCTTTCTTTATTATAAACGGAATGGTACATTATTTAGCCAAGGTGACGACACCGAAAATAAGTAAATAATCGGCAGATAAGCAACCCCAGATAATCAGGATTTACATTTTTGCATTTCATCTTAGACGATTTGGACGGTCTCATTTTTAACCAGAGTGTGTTGCAATATGTTAACGGTCGGAAAATTTAGGAACAAGGGTATTTTAATTCTAATTAAACATTGGATATTCAAAGCAGGTGTGTACATTCACTTGAGGAATTTAATGGAATTTAAAAAGAAAAAAAAAAGGGGAAAAAAATGTCTCGCATATTTATTACGGTGTTTCAAAAGTATTTTCTGTTTTCAATTAATTACTTTAAAAAAAGTTTATGTAACAGCATACATCAGGTATTACGATACTGACTGGTTGGTTGGTTGGATTTTATGGCATTACAATTCTTGGGTTATTTTATGCCGAAGACATTATAAAGAAAATGGCAGCAATGATTTTAATTAACTTCTTGTGTATCAATAAAATAGAAGAAATAACTTCCATTAACTTCGAATAGCTTTTAGGTAAATACTAGAAGCGGCTACCTGGCGTCGCCTGGGTAGAGGGGATGCAAAAAAGGTTAATCCCACAGATCCATTATTATTGAATCGCAAGTTGGATACTCGTAGTATCCCCTTCCCCATGTAAAAAAAGACCTTGCGTTGATCCCGCTACTCGGAAAAGAATTTTTTTAAAAATTATCTTCACGAAAATAAATCAAACCTTCATTATTTTTGCTCAAAAACCAAGCCCCGGTGATATTTAATGTGTATATATATATATTTACTTTGTCGTTAATTGTTTTATTTTCCAAGTTTCCTCCAGACATACGGATACACACAACTGCCCTTTATATATATCTTATTATAATGGAGAGTGTGGGTTTGTATGTCTGTAACCGAAACTATATTACTATTCAAGTCACAATTCCTTTAGTTATTTACGTCACATTCTCCATGATTTCATTTTTATTTAAACGTCAATTATTAATAAAATTGTTTTACATTATTAAGACTGTGGACCATATCAACATACTAATAATATGCAATTGTATTTATATATACAACAAAATAGCGGATTACAGTGGGAATGGGAAGGCTAATTTGCATATTGATCTTAAGAATTTGATTTTAATAAATATATGCTTAGTATTATTGATTTCTAATTGTTTGGTTTTATTTTAATGAATATATCATTAAAAATCTCGGATAAATCTTAAAAGAAATCCATTAACATGAAGAAAAACTGTAATATTATTCTTTACTTCCTATTTTAACTAAATAGTTAAATTAGGAAAATTTACCAATGAAAGACGGGAGTAAGGGAAAATGATGGAAGAGTTAGTTTCAAAGTTGTTCTATTTTTCAATCATACCCCCTCTGTTCCAAATATTTTTTATCTGAATTCTTATTCAGTTTCATTAGCCTTTCTAATTTAACATGATATTTTATCATATTAAAACTTAAATACTTGCACCCGGAGGGTGCATATATTTGCTAGTATATATTGATATAGATTTATGTTTGGTTTTGGTGGTACAGATGTAGAATAGTACGCAAGAGATGATATAATTAGAATCGCATTTGACCTATAAAGCTCGCGATACAAATTTTGGCTTTCAATACAAAGCAAAAAAAAATCAACCGAGTGGCAGCTCGTAACTCGAAAAAATCGTTTGTTTGGGTACTCGTAATTCAATTTACAACTGTAAATTAATACATAGATGATGGACGCGTATCTGACGCATGCTCGTGCCTCAAATTTTGGCTCTTGGCACAAAGCAAAAAAAAAAAAAAAAATTACCGAGTGCCAGCTCGTAACTCGGAAACCTCATAAGTTGTAGTACTCGTAAGTCAAGGTACCACTGTAAAATTAATAGATGGATGATGAAGGCGTATCTGAAGCTCGTTCGCACCTCAAATTTTGGCTCTCGATACAAAGCACAAAATCGACTGAGAGGCAGCTCGTAATTTGAAACACTCGTATGTTTGGATACTACTAAGTCAAGATACCACTCTAAATTAATAAATAGATGGCAAAGGCGTATCTGAAGCTCGCGCGTACCTCAAATTGTGGCTCTTGATACAAAGTAAAAAGTTTGGATACTCCTAAGGCAAGATACCACTGTAAATTAATAAATAGATGGCAAAGGCGTATCTGAAGCTCGCGCGTACCTCAAATTGTGGCTCTTGATACAAAGTAAAAAAGTTTGGATACTCCAAAGGCAAGATACCACTGTAAATTAATAAATAGATGGCGAAGCTCGCGCGTACCTCAAATTTTGGCTCTTGATACAAAGTAAAAAGTTTGGATACTCCTAAGGCAAGATACCACTGTAAATTAATAAATGGATGGCATAGGCGTATCTGAAGCTCGCGCGTACCTCAAATTTTGGCTCTTGATACAAAGTAAAAAGTTTGGATACCAAAGGCAAGATACCACTGTAAATTAATAAATGGATGGCAAAGGCGTATCTGAAGCTCGCGCGTACCTCAAATTTCGGCTCTTGATACAAAGTAAAAATCGAATGGTAATTCGTAACTCGAAAAAAACTCGTAACTTTGGATACTCGGTACAAGGTACCACTGTTAAATTGATAGATGGATGATGAAGACATTTGTCCGAAAGATGTGAGGAGATAGAATACAATGAGTCTGAACTCGTCGTGAATTTTGTCAGGACAACCTTGTACTTCAAGTGATTTATGATAAGTAATATTTACTTACAAGTTAGGTTAAGATTGAATTAATCTATCCCTACCCCCTCCCACCACCAAAATGTTTGGTTTAGTGTTTTTTTTTTGTTTTTTTTTTGTCTTTTTCTTATTTCCTTGTTGTTTGTTTTAAGGATGGGGGAGGGATTTCTTGTTTTTTATGATCTAGAAGCGTTTAAATCTACTCGAGTCGCGCTCAATTTAAAAAAGGTGTCATAAACATGCGTCAACAGTTCAAATTACTTCCTCTGACCTTAAAAGGAGAGGAATAAATCAGTCGGTTGCTACCACGGCTCATCTGGTAAAGACGCCGTCCCTAGACCTTGTTACGAGGGTGGTGCAAATCTAGCAAATTATGCGTGACGAGTTCGCGTGCCCTGTCGGTGCGGCTTAGAATACGCTGAGTGTTTTCCCTGCAGAGATGTAAGACCTCATATCACTTGGTACCACCAATTTTCCCTTTGACCCCCCCCCTATATTTAACACAATGAAACTTGCATTAACGTTAATATTATCTTGAATTTTTTTGTCTATTCGAAAGAAAAAAACTCCTGATGATTTTTTAAAAAATTTTCAGCTTACGGAAACAACGAAAATTATGAACGAAAATCAATGGTTACATTTAAATCAATTGAAATTTAACGTATCCCAAAACAAGTTATGACTAGAGGCTTTTAAAAAAATTCTATGAAAAACAAATTAATGGTCCGATTTTCACGAAATTTTCCAGAATTTCTTACCTTTTGTTGAAAATATGTCTGAAATAGTTTTTTTTTTTCAAAAATATATTAGGGCACCTAAATGAATAAATAAATAAATAAAAAAAAAACAAAAAGACAAAAGAGTTGCCCTGAGTATTACGCTAAACTGAATCTTATGGTGAGGTTCCAGTTCCGGGTGTCTGGGGGGTGGGTATGAAGCTAGCCCTTCAATTCCTTTATTCTCAGGTCAATTCTGACCTCGAGTGGTAGTACCTGTTAGGGTCCTACCTACGGGTCAAATAGATCTGTTAAAAGATTATTAACATTCGATTGAACCGTGTGTAAAAAAAAAAGAAAATCATCATCATCATCATCATCATCATTCATCTTCATCCGCCGCAGCAGCAGCAGCAGCAACACGAATTACTTTGACTCTCTCTCGCTATCTGTCCCTACCGACCATCATATTTTTGGAGGGAGCCTGCAAACGTCTAGCCACCTCGAAACACTCTAACGCTATCGATCGTTTATCCGAGTGACCGGAGTTTCATCGATAGATACTCTACGATTCATCAAACACGAATGGGACAGTTTACATTTTCTCAGAACTCCTAACTACAGGTTGTGTATGTTACACGGTATGCATTGTATTTATATATATATATATATATATATATATATATATATAATATATATATATATGAGGAAATAACAGATTGTATAAAATCCGACAAAAACGTGATTAAAAGTTTAGGAACATAGTGGATAAAGCACAAACAATTTCAATCAATTAATATTTCGCCTCTATGAATTTACGAAGTTTCATCAGATTTTAAAAAATATTTTCTTATAAAGCTTCGCAAATTCAGAGAGGTGAATATGAATCGATTGAAATTGTTTGTGTTTCATCCACCGTGTTCCTAAAAAGTCGTTAAACGAATGATGATACCGAGCTCAATGTACGGTAAAATATATCTCCTACAAACACTTGTCTGAGTTTTGTTCCTTTGTACACTTTTCTCTCTATAATCTTTACTATATATATATATATATATATATATATATATATATATATATGAGAGAGAGAGAGAGAGAGAGAGAGAGGGGGGGCATTCAGATAGACAGATAGATAGACAGACATACAGAAACAATGAGGGAGAGAAAGGTCCGTCTCTCTCAATATATATATATATATATATATATATATATATATATATATCTTATTATAATGGAGATTGTCTGTCTGTAACCGAACTATATTCCTACTCAAGTCACAATTCCCTGTTATTTACATCAATTTACCATGATTTATTTTTATTTATACCTCAATTATTAATAAAATTGTTTTACATTACTTACACTGTTGACCATATCTACATACTAATAACATGCAATTGTATTTATATATACAACAAAATAGCGGTTTACGATATGAATGGGAAGGCTAATTTGCATATTGATCTTAAAAATTTGATTTTAATAAATATATGCTTAGTATTATTGATTTCTAATTGTTTGGTTTCATCTTATTGAATATGAGCAAAAATCTCTTCAATAAATCTTAAAAGAAATCCATTAACAAGAAGAAATAACTAATATTATTCTTTTCTTCCTTTTAAACAGTTAAAATTAGGAAAAGTTACCAATGAAAGACGGGAGTAACGAAAAATGATGGAAGAGTTAGTTTCAAAGTTGTTCTATTTTTCAATCACACCCCGTCTGTTCCAAATCTTTTTATCTGTATTCTTATTCAGTTTCATTAGCCTTTCTAATTTAATATGATATTTTATTATATTAAAACTTAAATACTCGCACCCGGAGGGTGCATATATTTGCTAGTATACATATATATATATATATATATGTGTGTGTGTGTGTGTTTCTCTCTATATATATGTAGGGAGAGAAAGATAGTCCGACAGACACACACACACACACACAGAGAGAGAGAGAGAGAGAGAGAGAGAGAGAGAGAGAGAGAGAGAGAGAGAGAGAGAGAGAGAGAACGAGAGATTCCTATTAACCCAGACAAATAGATAGCTTGAAAGTGTGAGTGAGATATAAAATTACTACACCTAGATAGCCAGATAGATATATGTACACACAATGCTCAGCATATTTTCTGGCTGCGTCTGTGATAGATAGAACGATAGACTGATCGATTTGAAACGAAAGACAAGGTTAACCTGAAATTCTTCTCAGTAGAATCCCCTCGTCGATAAAGCCACCGCCGCCGCCGTGATTTCGCATCCGTGATGATTTGCACATGCGCAGATCAGATCAAAACCTTTTCACACAGTCCGTATCCATCTGCTCAATCGAGGGATCAAGACGTCACGAATGGCTCGCTTCCAATCGATCGATTTCCATGGCCTTTGACCTGACATGAGAGCGAAACAATTCCTTCAAGAAGTCGTTTGAAAATATGGCGCCTGCTTAGAAATATAAACTAGCGCATTGGTGTAATGGTTATCTTCGTAGAAAATGGACATGACGATACGAGTTCAAATACTGGACGAGGTTATTTGCATTTCAGATAGTGCTAAAGCTCTTGGGAAGTCGTAATTTATGAGGAACTGCGTCCCGGTCTCCTGCCTCAGAAATTGCTACCCGGTGACTATTAAAATAACGTCCCCAGCTATGTCGTCTCGGCAGTGTTACTTGAAAGAAAACAACCAACTTAGGGCGTTAAATGTATTTTAGAGGGGGGCTTCTTTTTTTGTCGTAATTCTTATTTATTTATCGTAATTTGTTTAGAAATTTATTTATAGAAATTTGTCGTAATTCTTGTTTATTTATAGAAATTTGTCGTAATTCTTGTTTAGATATAAAGATGGATATCTATCTATCTATCTATCTATCTACCTCAATTTGTTCATTTTTTACTTTGTCTATATATATCTATCCACCCATGTCCATTTGTTCATATAAAAAAAGAGAAGCCCCTCTAAAATACATTTAAGGCCCTAAGTTGGTTGTTTTCTTTCAAGTAACACTGCCGAGACGACATAGCTGGGGACGTTATTTTAATAGTCACCGGGTAGCAATTTATGAGGCAGGAGACCGGGACGTACTTCCTCATAAATTACCGGGAAAGTCATTATTCTAACCATTTACCATCCAGCTATGGGTAAATTGTAGAGCAAACTGGGCTCTTTGACCTTGGTTAGGCAACCAGCCTGCGAGAAGGAAAACCCGCTTAATAAATTGATCTTGTCTCTCATCCCGCTGGTGAGGACTGGTTGGTATATATATATATATATATATATATATATATATATATATATATGGAAGATTATGTGCTTAATTAAAGTCATACCTAATTTGTTAATTAATTAATTATAACTAAATGAATTAGGCGTGCATATCGGTTTAAATGTAAAGCGTAAACAAATCGAGAAAAAGTCGATCTCTGTATGTACATTTCAGCCCATTAGGCCTCATCAGCAGAGCTATAGACAGGGCAGTGCTCTGTATGTACATTTCAGCCTCGACTTTTTCTCGATTTGTTTACGCTTTCCATTTAAACCGATATGCACGCCTAATTCATTTAGTTATAATTAATTAATTAACAAATTAGGTATGACTTTAATTAAGCACATAATCTTCCAAAAAATTGTCGGCCTTCGCCATTTCAAACACATTGTTTGTCCACTTCATATATATATGTGTGTGTGTGTGTGTGTGTGTGTGAGGAAAGAGGATTGGAATGAATCCGACAGAATGTGGTAGAAATATGAGGAACGAAAAAAACAAAACTCAGACAAAAAAGTGTATTATATTTCGCTGGAGTTTTGAACTCGGCTTTGTCAGCATTTATTGAATTACCAGGATCATACAAGTGTTTTATAGAAATGGGAAATAAGCTTTGTGGTGAGGTAAGATTTGTTTGGCTATAGGGGAATTTTTGGGGAGGATGAGAAGAAAATCAGATGGGAAGAGAGTTGAGGTAGGTGGCTAAAAAGGTATCTCTCACTATTCTTTTTTTCGGCCTACCCCCCCCCCCAACTCTCTTCCCATCTGATTTCCTTCTCATCCTCCCCAAAGATTCCCCTATAGCCAATCGAATTTTACCTCACCACAAAGCTTAAACTTCCCCTTTCTATAAAACACTTGTATGATCCTGGTAATTCAAGAAATGCTGACGAAGCCGAGTTCCATACTCCAGCGAAATATACTCCAGATAATTATTTCTAGGTGTATAGTCTCTTAGCCACTAGGTGCCCCATAATTCTGTTTTTTTGCCACGACAAACTTAAGCATAATAAATAACTTATCCCAACCGGCCAAGCTACTTAAGGAAAAGTATGTCAAGTTCAAACACTGCTTAAGAGAATGAAATGTTTACGTATGAAAACTGTAATAAAAGAACACAACCGTATCTCGCATCGGTGGTTCAGTGGTAGAATGCTCGCCTGCCACGCGGGCGGCCCGGGTTCGATTCCCGGCCGATGCAGCGTATATTTTTTTCTTGATTTTTTAAATATTAGATATAAATAGAATAATAAGCTATTTCCTCATAGTGTATCTTTAAGCTGTCAGTCTAATTTTGAAATGTGTTTTAATTTTAGGTAGCTATCAAAACAGACCGAAATAAATATGAAACAAAATTATAATGGGTACTAAGTAATATTCGACCTCGCTACTAACGATATTAGGTAATAAAGGACTATTTGCTCGTAAATTCCTACCATAAAATAAACTGAACCCTCATTTTATGTCCGTGTTTTTGCAATAAATGTTTTATTTTTCTTGTACCCGTTATTTTACAATATTAAATATATTTTCTTTATTTATTTTAATATTCAGTTCAATGTTTATATTCTAAAAGTTTTTATTTTGTGAGAATGTTTAGTTTTAAAGTGGGGGCTCGTTTTACAATTTAGGCATAAATTGGATCCTCTTTTTATGACCGTAATTTTGTTTTTTCGTTGACGATGATTAAAATCTGACGTTTTTATTTTAGAGTACCAAAGCCAAAAAGAAAAGAAATAACAACAACAACAAAAGGTAATATTCAACTTTTTACTCGTAAATACGAGTAAAAAGTTGAAGTGTAAAAACGAACCCCCCCTTTAAAACTAAACATTCTCACAAAATAAAAGCTTTTAGAATATACACATTGAAGTGAATATTAAAATAAATAAAGAAAATATATTTATTATTGTAAAATAACGGGTGCAAGAAAAATAAAACATTTATTGCAAAAACACGGACACAAAAATCAGTGTTCAGTTTATTTTATGGTAGGAATTTACGAGGAAATAGTCCTTTATTACCAGCTTGATTATCATAATATTGTTAGTGAGTTTGATTCTCACTAGGTGTCGTATATTACTTGTCTTCCGTCACGACTAACTTAAACTTAGTAGATAACTTAAGCATGCCAACCAGCCAAGCTACTAAGGGAAAGTATGTCAAGACACAAACTCTGCCTAACAGTATCAAATCTTTAAGTATGAAAATAGTAGTAAAAGCTATTAGACGTATCTCGCATCGGTGGTTCAGTGGTAGAATGCTCGCCTGCCACGCGGGCGGCCCGGGTTCGATTCCCGGCCGATGCAGCGTATTTTTTTTTTAATATTTAATAAACTATTTCCTCATAATGTATCTTTCAGGCAATTATTGAAAAAAAAAAATCTGTGTTTTAATTTTAGGTAGCTCCAAAACAGACCGAAATAAACATGAAACAAAATTATAATGGGTACTAAGTAAGGTAATCCTTAACTTGTTCCTCGTAAATTCCTACCATAAAATAAACTGAACCCTCATTTTATGTCCGTGTTTTTGCAATAAATGTTTTATTTTTCTTGCACCCGTTATTTTAAAATACTGAATATATTTTCTTTATTTAAAAACATTTTTTGCAAACATATTTAAAACATTTATTGCAAAAACACGGACATAAAATGAGGGTTCAGTTTTTTTTATAGTAGAAATTTACGAGGAACAAATTAAGGATTACCCTAAGTAATATTCGACCTTGCTACTAACGATATTCTGCCTTGCTAATTATTCTATCACGCAAAGAGTCCCAGTCGGTGCCTCACGTGATGTAAGGCTTAGGAAGATGGATTATCAGACTATTGTTAGTGAGTTTGATTCTCACTAGGTGTCTTATATTACTGGTCTTCCGTCACGACTAACTTAAACTTGGTAGATAACTTAAGCATGCCAACCAGCCAAGCTACTTAAGGGAAAGTATTTATTTGTCTCATACCCCACCTGTATGGACTGGGCACAAGGCTCCGTTTTAACGTGGGCCCACCCACAAGCCGAAGCTAATGGGTGGGAGAGAACAAAAATTGCGTCGATCCCATCGGCATTCCCCCTCAAGGGGGGCGCCTCAGGCGCTGGGCAATAAACCCAGCCCTGTCCCCAAAGGGGGGCAGGTATTGCCTGGAGGGATGGCCTTCTGGGATCGACGCTATTATTATAACCTAACCGGTCCAGCGGCCGAAGCTCGCCGGACCCCCAGTCGAAACCGGGTGAGGAAAGTATTTATTTGTCTCATACCCCACCTGTATGGACTGGGCACAAGGCTCCGTTTTAACGTGGACCCACCCACAAGCCGAAGCTAATGGGTGGGAGAGAACAAAAATTGCGTCGATCCCATCGGCATTCCCCCTCAAGGGGGGCGCCTCAGGCGCTGGGCAATAAACCCAGCCCTGTCCCCAAAGGGGGCAGGTATTGCCTGGAGGGATGGCCCTCTGGGATCGACGCTATTATTATAACCTAACCGATCCAGCGGCCGAAGCTTGCCGGACCCCCAGTCGAAACCGGGTGAAGGAAAGTATGTCAAGAACAAATGCTGCCTAACAGTATCAAATCTTTAAGTATGAAAGGAATAGTAAAAGGGAGGAAACGTATCTCGCATCGGTGGTTCAGTGGTAGAATGCTCGCCTGCCACGCGGGCGGCCCGGGTTCGATTCCCGGCCGATGCAGTATATAATTTTTAATGTTAGAATTGTAAAAAATGATAAATTATTTCAACTTAGTGTATCTTTATGGCTTTAAATCTGATATTAAGATTTAAAAAAAAAAAGTCAGTTAATTCTTTATAGCTAACAAAACACGGAAAACCACCATAAATATGAAAAAGATGTTATAGTGTATTAAATGATTTCCGACCTCTCTACCAACTAATTATTTTATAATGCAAAGAGTCCCAAGCGGCGCCTCACGTGATGTAATGGTTTAGGAAGCTAGATTATCAGAATATTATTAATGAGTTTTATTCTCACTAGGTGCCTCATATTTGTGGTCTTCTGCTACGACTAATCTTAAGCTTAGTAAAGTAAATAACTTAAGTATCCCTACCAACCAAGCTACTTAAAGAAAAATATGTCAAGAACCCTGCCTAAAAGTATCAAATGTTTAAGTATGAAACCAGTAATGAAAACATTAATTCAGTATCTCGCATCGGTGGTTCAGTGGTAGAATGCTCGCCTGCCACGCGGGCGGCCCGGGTTCGATTCCCGGCCGATGCAGCACGCTTTTATTTCTTTTTTTTCTAAATATTAGAAGTAGAAAGAATGAAAAAAACACTGTGGATATATATATATATATATATATATATATATATATATATATATATTGGGAGATTATGTGCTTAATTAAAGTCATACCTAATTTGTTAATTAATTAATTATAATTAAATGAATTAGGCCTGCATATCGGTTTAAATGTAAAGCGTAAACGAATCGAGAAAAAGTCGATCTCTGTATGTACATTTCAGCCCGACTTTTTCTCGATTTGTTTACGCTTTACATTTAAACCGATATGCACGCCTAATTCATTTAATTATAATTAATTAATTAACAAATAAGGTATGACTTTAATTAAGCACATAATCTCCCAAAAAAGTGTCGGCCTTCGCCATTTCAAACACATCGTTTGACCACTTCATATATATATATATATATGTATACATATGTATATGAGGTAATTCTTTATGCTAATTTGAAACATTCGCCACATTGGAGACAATACAGTTCCAAAATCGACCTACCCTATTGTCCAGGTATAGTATTCATATAAACGATCAACAATTTATTTTTTTGTTTTGTGAACAATGGGATAGGTTTAAGCTAAAGTACTTATTTCCTGAATGAAGTTTGATTATGATTTTCTTGTTTTATTTTATTTTATTTTATTTTTTTTCTGGGGGGGGATTTACATTTTGGAGATCAAATCCAATACATTTGAGAGGTGAAAGGTCACCAGCTCGAAGGGGTTTAATTATCGCATTTGATACAATGAACATTTATTGGTTAGCAGAAAAATGCCGCTTTTGAATCGATTCGTCAGTTGGCTTCAAAATGTTCCATCGATATTTGGCATTAGTTCAAGCCTCAAACATGAAATTATAAAATCAGTTATAAATAACGTTTTACTAAGTTCGCATCGGTGGTTCAGTGGTAGAATGCTCGCCTGCCACGCGGGCGGCCCGGGTTCGATTCCCGGCCGATGCAACAAGTGTTTTTTGTCTTTTTTAAAGTTTTGAGCTCGGTTTATGTGTTTAAAGGCACATCAACGTCATATGTGTTATGTATTGCCAAAATTTGATTGATTTGTAAATGTTTGACGATATTATATGTTTTCGATGTTGCATTTTTAAAAAAATGGACCCATAACAACACTTTATATATATATATTATATATATATATATATATATGGTTATATATATATGTATATATATATATATATATATATATATATATATATATATATATATACTAGACAAAACGAATTTAAAAAAAAACATTAAAATCCTTTTGTAAGAATTTTAAGAACGAGAACGTGTGACCTAATATAAGTTACGGGCTAATTGCTTCAGAAACTTAATCTACTAATATATTTCACACTCTCTAAATCACTCTCTTTACTATCACAAAGAAACTGAAATATATAACGAGGGGGTAATCAAGATATATATAGAGAGAGGGAAAGTGAAGAATATGAAGTAAGAGAAGGATCAATTTTTGACTTAATTGCTAATTACGACAACAACAAAAAAAAAGAAAAAGAGAACGTGTCAACTAGTGGACATTTTGGTTCCAGCGGATCACAGGGTGAAGCTGAAGGAAAACGAAAATATGGATAAATACCTGGACCTTGCCAGAGAATTGAAAAAGCTGTGGAATATGAGTGAAAGTGATACCAATTGTGGTACTTGAAACGGTCCCAATAAACTTGGAAAAAGACTGGGGGATCTGGAAATCAGAGGAAAATTGAGACCATCCAGACTACTGCACTGCTGAAATCGGCTAGAATACCCAGAAGATTCCCGGAGACTTGAGGAGTTGTTGTCACTCAGACTCCAGTGAAATGCCATCAGCTAACTCTAATGTGAAAAACTCAAATGGAGTGAATATATATATATATATATATATATATATATATATATATATATATATATATATATATATATATATATATACCTTTGAAAGGAAGGAAAAACTCAATAAACCGTCATTCTGTAATAAATTTATTTCGACCAAAACTAAAAAGGCTTTTAGAAATTTCTTTAAATTTTTAAAAGCCTTTTTAGTTTTGGTTTAAATAAATTTATTACAGAATGACGGTTTATTGAGTTTTTCCTTTCTTTCAAAGGTAAATATTGCTCTGTATTTAATCTAAATTATAGATTATTATACATTGAGCTCTCTCAAGAGATTTATAACAATCCTTGTATTTGTACCTCCTAAAACATGCAATAATTATACAGTGAGATTTTTAAGATCCTATGTAGAATCATCCCTTACATTTATATATATATATATATATATATATATATATATATATGGGAGAATATGTGCTTTTTTTTAAATTTTAGTCAGACCTAATTTTTGAAAGTTAATTCATTTATGTTTAATTAGGCGGGATTTAAACTACTTAAATGTGAGGCTAAACAAATCGAGAAAAATCAATCTCTGAATATATATTTCGACCTATTAGATCTCATCAGCAGAGCTATAGTTACGAGGACCGCCTAGCGTGTGACTCGAACCCTTCTGTGCCGAAACGGCACGCCGGTATCTTACCATCACGCCAAACAGAAATCGCAATTTTGTCTCGCTTTGTTTAGGTATTAGTAGCATTCTATTTTCTTTTTCTCGATTTGTTTAGCCTCACATTTAAGTAGTTTAAATCCCGCCTAATTAAACATAAAGGAATTAACTTTCAAAAATTAGGTCTGACTAAAATTTAAAAAAAAGCACATATTCTCCCAAATATACTGTCGGCTGAAAATAGCTAAAAGTTGTTTACATATATATATATATATATATATATATATATATATATATATATATATATATATATATGTCTCTGTGTGTGTGTGTGTTTTATGTGTGTACATGTGTCTGTAGCTAAGTAAACATGCCAGGCGGATAAATATACCATTGTTATACGGATCGACGATGGGAATTCACGTCTTGCGAGGTCGCTTAACAGGACGTTGGGGTCAGACCAGCCGGGATAAAAAGCCGTCAAACGACGTCTCTCGCGTATCGCACTTGATGGAAAAAGATATTTTGGCCCTCTGACCTCATGACCTTTGATCTACGACTCACCTTCTCCATATCGTCCCGATCTAGATTCGACGGTAGAATCACTTAACTATCTCACCCCACCCTACCACTTCGAGAGTTAATGTTTCGCTCCCCCTGTCCCACGCCCCGCTGCACACCTCTGACATATCCGACCTAGTTTTGCTGACATTGTTTTTTCGACAAATTTTGCTTAAAAGACATGATTTACAATTATAATGTTAGTACTCGTGGTTATCTTAATATGTACAAATGTTGTTTTTTTTGTCTTTTTTTTAAATACCGTATTTGACGGCATATAGGACGCACTTTTGCTCTGCGTCTTATACATCGTAAGTGAAGTTTTATTATTATTATTTTCACTCCTTTTGAGTTTTTCACATCTGTGTTAGCTGATGGTATTTCACTGGAGTCTGAGTGACAACAAGTCTATTCAGGTCTCCAGTACTCTTCTGAGTATTCTGGCAGATTGCAGAAATGTAGTATTCTGGATGGTCTCAATTCTTCCTCTGGTTTCCAGATTTTCCAGTCTTTTTTCCAAGCTTTTTGGGACCGTTCCAAGTGCACCAACTACAATTGGTATCACTTTGACTTTCATATTCTATAGCTTTTTCAATTCTCTGGCAAGGTCCAAGTATTTGTCCATCTTTTCATTTTACTTCAGCTTCAACCTATGATCTGCTGGAACTGCAAAGTCCAGCAGTCGACACGTTCTCTTTTTTTTTTTTTTTTTTTTTTTTTTTGTTAATCAACACTAGGTCTTGTCTCCTGACTGGGATAGGGTGATCTGTCTTTATCTCGAAGTCCCAGATAATTTTATGCATTTCATTCCAAAGAACAGATTCTGGTTTATTCATATACCATTTTGTTGTATGGTCAAGTATTAATTTTTTGCATAATTTTCAGTGGATCATCTTCCCAACACAGTCGTGCCTAGCTCTGTATTCCCGTTGTGCTAGTTTGCTACATTCACTTAATACATGGTTTACAGTCTCATTACAGTGCTTGTGTAATGCACAGCTAGACTGTTTTCAACAATGTATGCTTAAATACACTAAAAACTTTTTTTCCTGCTGAAATGGGGGTGCGTCTTATATGCCCGTGCGTCTTATATGCCGTCAAATACGGTAATAACAACGGGATTGTATGAGGCTATACAACCCTGCAATTGCGCTAGTTTTCGGAACCAGGGAAAATTCAATAAATCAGATGGAATAATAAAAAACGCCGAAACTTCAGTGGCTTCGGCCCTGGATCTTACAAGCTAATAGCGTTGATCACAGGGGGCTATCCACCCATGGAATACCTGCTCCCTTGATTTAAATGGGCAATGCTGGGTTTATTGCCCAGTGCCTGAGGCGCCCGCTGCAAGGGGAATGCCGACGGAATCAACGCATTTTTTGCACCCACCACCCATGAGTCACTGTTTATGGGTGGTCCCACATTAATAGGGCCTTCTGTCTAACCCGTACACGTGGGGTACGTGGTAAATAAATATCCGATGGAATTATAAAATAACTAGAAAAAACGTTGAGTCACTCATTGAGCTCTAGATACATAACTGAGATTAGGGAAAAGTAAGTTTGCAAAGCGAATTAAATTTTTTAAAATACGGTCAGACTAAATACTGAAATCCTTTTGTAAGATTTTTAAGAAAGGGAATGTTTTACCTAATTTAAGCCACGGGGTGCTACTTATGAAATTTAACATAGAAATAAATTTCAAATTCTCCCATTTCTCTTCTTCTACTCTCCCAGAGAAACTAAACATATATCACGAGGAGGTAATCAAGATATACATAGAGGGGAAGAAACCAACCAACCAACCAACCAGCCAACCATTCAACCAAAGTCTACAAATGAAAGAATATAGATATAGGATTTCAATTGTCAATGAAATAAATTTCTTCTTCTTCTTCTTCTTCTTCTTCTTCTTCTTCTTCTTATTATTATTATTATTATTATTATTATTATTATTATTATTCGAGTACCTATTTCAAATCCAAATGATTGACAGTTGTACAGTATCAATTATACCTATCGATTACGAATAATTTCTAAACAGATCTATTTGATCCATAGATGGGACGCTAATACCTACTACCATTTTGGGTCAAAGTTGATATATTCTCAACCCATTTGCCATGAGTAGTGACACAAGATCGCAAGTATGGGGCATCCAGTGAGGATCGAACTCGCTATTTAGTAGTAATGGATCTGCGAGACCTGTGAGTAATGGCATTGGAGGTGTACTTCCTAGTCCTCTTCTTCTTCTTTTTCCTCCTCCTCCTCCTCCTCCTCCTCCTCCTCTTCTTCTTCTTCTTCTTCTTCTTCTTCTTCTTATTATTATTATTATTATTATTATTATTATTATTATTATTATTATTTGCTCTTTTTGAGTTTTCACATCAGCATTAGCTGATGGTCTTTCACTGGAGTCTGAGTGACAGCAAGTCTCCTCAGGTCTCCAGGACTCTTCTGAGTATTCTAGCCGATCCCAACAATGCTGTATTTTGGATGGTCTCGGTTCTTCCTCTGATTTCTAGTTCACCCAAATTCTTTTCCAGTGCTTTGGGAATTGTTCCAAGGGCACCAATTACAATTGGTACGACCGTAACTTTCATGTTCCACAGCTTCTTAAGTTCTCTGGCAAGGTCTAAGTATTTGTCTATCTTTTCGCTTTCCTTCATTTTCACTCGGTGATCAACTGGGACAGCAAAATCCACGAGATGGCAGGTTCTCTCTTTCTTGTCTATTAATACTAGGCCCGATTATTATTATTATTTGCTCCGTTTGAGTTTTCACATCAGCATTAGCTGATGGTCTTTCACTGGAGTCTGAGTGACAGCAAGTCTCCTCAGGTCTCCAAGACTCTTCTGAGTATTCTGGCAGATTGCAGCAGTGCAGTGTTCTGAATGGTTTCAATCCTTCCTCTGATTTCCAAACTTTCCAAACCCTTTTCCAATCCTTTTGGGACTGTTCCAAGTGCACCAACTACAATTGGTATCACTTTCACTTTCATATTCCATAACTTTTTCAGTTCTCTGGCAAGGTCCAGATATTTGTCCATTTTTTTCATTTTCCTTTAGCCTCACCCTGTGATTTGCTGGCACTGCAAAATCCACCAGTTGACAAGTTCTTTCTTTTTTGTTAATCAACACTAGGTCAGGTCTTCTTGCTGGGATAAGGTGATCCGTTTTTATTTCAAAGTCCCAGAGAATTATTATTATTATTATTATTATTATTATTATTATTATTATTATTATTATTATTAGTAGTAGTAGTAGTAGTAGTAGTAGAAGTAGTTTTTGCCTCGAAGATATGATGACCCAGACTATGAGGACATTTCTCCTCGGGGTCCTTGTGACTCTGAATTTCAATGACTCTGCGGACATTTCTCCCCAGGAACTGATGACTCTGACTTTTACAACTTTGAGGACATTTCTCCTCGGGCTTCTTTCTGATTATTCAGACTTTTATGACTTTCAGGTCAATTAAAACATTAATGGTTTAAAAAGAAAAGAACTAGAATCTTCAATAATTGCAATCTTCAAACTTTGCTGAGGTATTCAACTTGTTAGTAATTTAGAAAGTGAAAAAGATTCATACAAGGTCGGGCTATCAATTAATGAAACTTGTTTCCTTTTTATATTATTTGGATTATTCGGACTATTGTCCTCATCTTTATTGTTATCAACACTATTTCTCTTATTTTTCTAGACGAGGCTTAATAACTTGTATTATTTGGATTATTCGGACTATTGTCCTTATCTTGATTGTTATCTACACTATTTCTCTTAATTTTTTTTAGATGAGGCTTAATAATTTGTATTATTTGGATTATTCGGACTAATATACTCATCTTTATTGTTATCAACACTATTTCTCGGAATTTTTGACATGAGGCTTGATAATTAGTATTATTTGGATTATTCGGACTATTGTCCTCATCTTTATTGTTATCCACACTATTTCTCTGAATTTTTTAAATGGAACTTGATAACTTGTATTATTTGGATTATTCGGACTATTGTCCTTATCTTGATTGTTATCAACACAATTTCCCTGATTATTTTTAGATGAGGCTGAATAATTTGTTTTATTTGGATTATTCGGACTATTATCCTCATTTTTATTGTTATATGCATAACATTTCGGCCGATTTGCCCTCCGGCCTTCTTCATGTATTTCTTCTCAGGTGAAGATGAGGAAAATAGTCCGAATAATCCATATAAAATTTTTCAGGTTAGCAACCATGATCAATGTTATTTCCTTATTAAATGAAACCGGCGATCCATGTTCAAATCCTGTTTGCTGTTGCCTTGGGAAAATACATGAATCTATATTTTTTCGCCCTCACCCCCAACTATAGGTAAATAGTAGGGGATACTGGGTTCTTTAGCCTTGGAAAAGCAACACTAATTTCAAATCAGAGATTTGAGGTCACACCTAAAGTTTAGTTAGCAACAACCGGTTTAGCACATTCGGTCGAGCGTTCGCCTTGGAATCGCAAAATTCTGGGTTCGATACCTGTCCCCGCCAACTTAGTACATGCGTAGCATATCATGGGTAATTTGATATGTGTGATAAGAGGGTATACTCCTTTGCTGTTCGACTGATACCGACTATAAGCACCTCGCCAGACTTTACTTATATACCACTACTTGCTAGGTGACCCATACTTGCGACCTTGTGTCAAACCCTAGCCACGGCGAACGGGTTGGGTAAATACCTATATACCAGTCCTCTTCTTCTTCATCTTCTTTTCATTGTTATTGTACGTATTGCAATCATTATTCCTTCATTTCTTTCTCATTCACATTCCCTTTTTTAGCATCATCCCTTTTAAACGGAACAAATACTGATGTATATTTTTTTAAATAAAAATAATAGCCAATTAAATAATTATCGAAATGAACAAAACAAATTCTCCAAAAATAATTTTTTTAGTTTTTATTTTCCTTTTATTTTCCTATTTTCAGTACTTATTTACTACCCGAGCAGATTCTTAATTTTTCTTTCTTCACATCTTCGGTTTTTTGTCTTTTTATTTATGCAGAAAAAAAGTATCAATCACATATATACCACACCGATATTTTGCACCCCAAAACAAGGGTGGATCAAAGTTAAGTGACCTGAAAAAAATCAGAAAATTTTGAAATAGAATAACTATCTAAAATTATGAAATTCATTCGTTTATAAATCAATACTGAAAATTTACTGTATTTGACGCCATATAGGACGCAGTTCCACCCCCCAAGTAGGCCTAGGCAATTCTTCTGAATGAGGCTCACTAACCCAGCTTACGCTCAATACTTTTAACTACCCTAAACTCCATGCATTCTTATTTTATTGCTAGTATTGTTATAATCAAGGTTAACAGGAGACTGTTTACAACAATATATGCTTAAATATACTAAAAACTTTTTTTCCTGAATCTGACCTGCTGAAATTAGATTGCGTCTTATTGTGTTTTCTACGCAGTCCTCTATGTTGGCAAGACCTCTTCCCCCTTCCTTTCTTGACACATATAATCTATCTCTATCATCTCTAGGGTGGAGAGCCTTGTGCATGGTCATTAATTTTCTCGTCCTTTGGTCAATCTGTCTGAGTTCTTCTTTTGTCCATTTTAAGAATGGTCCTGAGTATCTTATAATGGGGACAGCCCAGTATTGATTCCTTTAATCAGATTTCTGCTGTTAAGTTTGGTTTCTAGAAGTTTTCTAGTTCTCCTGAGATATTCTTTTTTAACTTTTCCTTTCATTTCTGTTTGCATGATATTGTCCGCTTCTAAAATTCCTAAGTATTTGTAGCTTTCATTTTCATCAAGTGATTTTATAGTTTCCTGATTTGGCAGTTGTATTCCATTCATTAGTATTTTTTCACCCCGTTTTTTTTACTAGCATAGCACACTTTATTATTATTTACTCCTTTTGAGTTTTCACATCAGTGTTAGCTGATGGTCTTTCACTGGAGTCTGAGTGACAGCAAGTCTCCTCAGGTCTCCAGGACTCTTCTGAGTATTCTGGCAGATTGCAGCAGTGCAGTGTTCTGAATGGTTTCAATCCTTCCTCTGATATCCAAACTTTCCAAACCCTTTTCTAATGCTTTTGGGACTGTTCCAAGTGCACCAACTACAATTGGTATAACTTTCACTTTCATATTCCATAACTTTTTTCAGTTCTCTGGCAAGGTCCAGATATTTGTCAATTTTTTCATTTTCCTTTAACTTCACCCTGTGATCCGCTGGCACTGCAAAATCCACCAGTTGACAAGTTCTTTCTTTTTTGTTAATCAACACTAGGTCTGGTCTTCTTGCTGGGATAAGGTGATCCGTTTTTTAATTTCAAAGTCCCAGAGAATTTGTGCGTTTCGTTCTCAGAACAGATTCTGGTTTATGCATATACCATTTTGTTGTGTGGTCAAAATTTAAATTTCTTGCATAATTCCCAGTGGATCACCTTCCCAACCCAGTCGTGCTAGTTTTGTATTCTCGTTGTGCTAGTTTGCTACATTCGCAGAGTATATGGTTAACAGTCTCATCTCTATTACCGCAAAGTCTACATTTACTATTTTGTTGGGTCTTATCAATTTTCGATTTGATGTAGTTTGTCCTCACTTTGATGTAGTTTGTCCATTATTATTATTATTATTATTATTATTATTATTATTACAGCTATGTTTCTCCTTGTGTAATGCACAGCTAGACTGTTTTCAACAATATATGCTTAAATACACTAAAAAACCTTTTTTTCCTGAATCTAACTTGCTGAAATGGGGATGCGTTTTATATGCCCGTGCGTCTTATAGGCCGTCAAATACGGTAATTAAATCGGATAATTCCCTGATTTTTGGTAATTTTTTTTTTCAAACGAGGGTATCAAAATTGTATAGACCCCCCCCCACCGAAAAAAAACAAAAAAAACACGGATCTTTCGACAAATTGGTATACGTACTTTTCTCCTCATCTTTCTTTGTTTCCCTCGGTTCAACATCCCAACAATATCCACAATACATAAATAAAAGATAAAGAAAGGAAAAGAAAGTTATCTGGGGTTTACCTTTACCCCCACAAGGCTCCAAACGAGAACAAAGACACTTCATGACCCCCACCAAAAAAAAAAAAAAAAAGAAAAAAAAGGACCTTAGCCCAACTTGGTAAACGTTGTTAGCACAACAAAAATATTGAACTTATTAGAAGTTTACACTCGCTCCCATCGGCTTCAGCCCTCGATCAAGGCGAGAGTCGTTCAATGGAGACAAGAAGGTAGCTTGTTGAATATACTTTACACGTAGAATACCCCGGGTCGTTGAAACGGGTTGGAGGTATAAAAGGAGGAGGAGGAGGAGGGTAGATGATGATAAGAAAATGTTTGAAATTACTGAGAAAAGCCAGTGCAATGAGTTACTGGGTAAAGGGCTCGTCCAACGTTTGTATGATTGACAGCGGCCAAAGGGAAAACTTAACTTGCGTAAACATGGACGCCGTTTTCCTATCTCGAGTTCTCTTTATTTAGTGAGACCGAGGGGGAGGGGGGCTTTCTTTCTTTCTTCCTTTCTTTCTTCCTTTCTTCCTTTCTTTCTTTCTTTCTTTCTTTCGATGTTTTTTCTTCTTATTGTCGAATGTGTTTCTTTGTTTTTACTTTTTTCTTTTTCTTTCTTTCTTTCTTTCTTTCTTTCTTTCTTTCTTTCTTTCTTTCTTTCATTCAATGTATTTTCTTCATATTGCGGAATAGCGTTTCTTTCTTTTTTTTTTTTTCTTTCTCTCTTTCTTCTTTCAGTGTATTTTCTTCACATTGTCGAATACGGTTTCTTTCTTTCTTTCTTTCTTTCGATGTTTTTTTTTCTCTTATTGTCTTATTTCTTTCTTTTACTTTTTTCTTTTTACTTTTTCTTTTATTTTTTCTTTTTTCTTTCTTGTTTTCTTTCTTTCAATGTATTTTCCCTTATATTGTCGAATAGGGCTTCTTTTCTTTTTTCATTTTCTTTCTTTCTTTCTTTCTTTCTTTCTTTCTTTCTTTCTTTCGATGTATTTTCTACTTGTTTTTGAATGTGGTTTCTTTCTTTCTTTTTTTTCTTTCTTTCTTTTTTTTCTTTCATTCTTTTTGGTGTATTTTCTCATATTGTCGACGGGGTTTTCTTTTTTTCTTCCTTCCTTTCTTTTCTTTCTTTCTTTCTTTCTTTCTTTTCTTTCAATCTATTTTCTTTATATTGTCAAATAGGATTTCAAAATTTCTTTCTTTCTTTTATTTTTATTTCTCCCATTCCCACTCTGACCCGGAGTGGTAGTAGCTATTAGGGTTCAATCTTTGGGTTGAATAGAATAAAATGACTTCTAAAAACTGTTATTAAAAATTGAGTTTACGAAAAACATGTGTACCTACCAAGAATGAATAAAACAAAACATTTTCGGCATATAATGACCCAATGGGTTGGAATGCCGTAAAATCCAACCAACCAACAATACGAACACAAAAAAGTGCAATAGGATATTAATTACAAACCCGAATTAGAATCGATAGATGACCCGGATGAAAGAGCATCTCCGAAGAGACAACTCATCAGTTTCGGTAATCTTGAACTTTAAGTGACTAAATTCCTACTATAAAATTGTACTTGCGCATTATTTGAAATGAACTTAACATGCACACACACACACACACACACACACACATATATATAATATATATATATATATATATATATATATGTGTGTGTGTGTGTGTGTGTGTATGTGTGTGTGTGTGTGAAAGTAAACAACAAAACAATGTGTTTGATATGGCCTTAGCCGCAATTTTTGGGAGAATATGTGCTTAATTGAAGTCATACCTAATTTTTGAAAATGAATTAGTTGATTATTAATGAATTAGGCGGGCATATCTGTTCAAATGTAAGGCTAAACAAATCGAGAAAAAGTCAATCTGTATGTACATTTCGGCATATTATGCCTCATCAGCAGAGCTATAGACATTAATTAACTAATTAATTTTCAAAAATTACGTATGACTTCAATTAAGCACATATTCTCCCAAATATATATATAAGGGACCGGGTTAGCTCAGTCGGTAGAGCGTTCGGCTGGGAAACAACAAGGTTCCTAGTTCGATCCCAGTCCTCGCCAACTCAGCGTATGAGTAGCACAGGGATATGTGCGGTAAAGTAGGGAGCTGATGGTTGATTTGGCGCCCCACCTCAGACGCAAAAAATAATCTCTTTGGTCTGGTGCTAGTGAAAAGGGATAGACCCCCTCGTTGATTGGCTGATACCGACATTAGGCCGCCCCGACGACTTTACCTATATATATATGTGTGTGTGTAGAAAGTTTTTATACATCTTACTGCAAACTCTTTTGAGTTTTTTAATGATAAAAAATGCTTATGATTTTTAAAAATAAAATTTATTTTATTTTTAATATAAATACGCATTTATTTAATCATTTGAAAATTCCGGTACTGATCGAGAGCGTTCTGTGCTTCGTGATTTATGATATATTTATTTCGTCTTTCCGTTTACAATGTTGCTTTGATAAAGACCTCTTCATATTGTCGAAACAGATTTCTGTCAGTAAAAACTTTAAACATCTTGTTGTTTTTTTTTTTTCAAAAACTTTCTACACATATTGTCGGATTCATCCATTTTATCTTTCATATATATATATATATATATATATATATATATATATATATAGAGAGAGAGAGAGAGAGAGAGAGAGAGAGAGAGGGTGGGTGGAGGGAATAGAGAGATGACCAGGATGAGAGACAATCCACCTGCAAATACAATATTAATAGCCACCGCCAACCGAGATTAGAAAACGCACAAAAACAAAAAAAAAAAATAAATCAGATAGCCCAAGCACTTAATCCCACGTTAAAGATGGGGTGGAGAAGAAGAAACCAGAGAATAAGTTCTGTACAGATCCGGATAATATTCCAAAAGAAGTCTCATACTACGCAGAGAGAAAGAGAGAGAGAGAGGAGAGAGAGAAAGAGAGAGAGAGAGAGAGAGAGAAAAGAGAGAGAGAGAGAGAGAGAGAGAGAGAGAGATAGAAAGACCGAGAGAAGAAGGAAAATAAAGAAAGAAATGGCATAGAAAGACTGAGGGAAAGAAAGAAAGAAAGAAAGAGAGAAAGAAAAAGATAGACATAGAAAGATTGAGAGACAGAGAGAGACTGAGAGCGAAAAAGAGATAGAGATAGAGAGAGAGAGAGAGAGAGAGAGAGAGAGAGAGAAAGAAAAGAGAAAGAAGAAAGAAGAGAGAAAGAGATAGACATAGAAGATGAGAGACAGGGAGAGACAGACAGACAGACAGAGAGAGAGAGAGAGAGAGAGAGAGAGAGAGAGAAAGAAAGGAAAACAGAGAGAGAAAGAGATAGACATAGAAAGACCGAGAGAAAGAAAGAAAGAGATAGACATAGAAAGAAAGAAAGAAAGAAAGAAAGAAAGAGACAAAGAGATAGACAGAGAGAGACAGAGAGAGGGAGATAGAGAGAGAAAAAGAGAGAAAGAAAGGAAGAAAGAGCGAGAGAGAAAGAGAAACCCCACTGGACGCAACCGAGACTACGAGCTTTGTTTATAATATTCCACGGGGTTGGGACAGCGAGTAAAAAGCCCCCCCCCCTAACCAAAAATAAGTCCCAAGGAACACCAAAAAACGCTGTAACACGTGCAAACACTTTAAAACCCGGTTAGGCTGACCATACGTAAAGAGGGGTTGGACTCTTCACCCTTTATAAAAAAAATTAACCCTTAGAATCCGAGCGGTTGGTATTTGTGCTACTTTCTATAAGTATAATATACCCGGGTGGCCTGAAATGCGAACTGAGTAGCCCCATTTTTCTACAATTAAAAATATTATTTTTATTTCTAGTAGTAATTGAAGTCAAGGGAGTGGTCTATTGTCGGTATCAACCGGACAGCGAGGGGATCCTTCCCCTTTTCACACTTACTACACCAGAGAGATTATTTTTTACATCCGAGGTGGAGCGCCATACTTACCATCAGTTTCCTACATTACCGCACAGATCTAGATTGTGCTACTCATGCGCTGAGTTGGTGTTCTGAAGCGAATGCTCTACCGAAGTAGGGCTAGTTGATTTTTAACTTTAAAAATAATAAAAAGAATCTCTTCGATAGTGCAAGTTGTGTGCTGATATAAGGAATACTGATACCAAAATGTCTTATTTGCACCATTGTTTGAGGAAATAGCATCAAAGATCGTCCGCTACAATGTATAAAAACCCCTCGTTTTCGCAACTTTTAGCGTAGAAATTGGTTTGAAAATTTAGCAATTTCAATATTTAAAAAAGAAAAGCTTGTCATTTTATACAAAGCAAATAAAATATTATAACTAGAATTCTGTTATTTTTTTTACATACAAATGAAATTATATGGAGGATTGGGATGATAAATGCAAGACCAGGTTATTATAAAATTAACTAGGATTTATTAAAACACAGAGTAGAAAATGCTTCTATATTTATTACATAACTGATACACATGAGTTTTACAAGTAATCGAAGATTTGAAATTATGTCCTTGAGATGGTCACCATCATGACGAAAACATTCGAGAGCTCGATTTCTCATATAACGTAAAGTGTGGTTTAGCATATCAACTAGAATAGCTGTTATCTTTCTATAGATGCTTTCTTTTAGTTCTGCTGTCGTGTATAACCTGCCTGCGTATACCCGATCTTTCAGGTAACCCCACTGAAAATAGTCCACTGGGGTTAGGTCAGGTGATCTGGATGGCCAATGGATATTCTTTGACTACATTTGCAATTTCTTTTGGACTCCACGGCATTATGAGGATCACCAAAATCAATAGCTGAAAGTAATAAAAACTTAATGTAATATTCAAATCTTAGATAATATGTAAAACTCCTGTGTATTAGTTATGTAATAAATATATTTAATACTCTATGTCGTTTATATAATCTGAGAAAATAGCATTAAAATGTGTCCATATTTATGGTCCCCCATATATATATATATATATATATATATATATATATATATATATATATATATATATATGTATATGAGAACAAACAAACAAACAATGTATTTGATATGGCTTTTTTAGCCGACAATTTTTGTGAGAATATGTGTTTAATTGAAGTCGTACCTAATTTTGAAAATTAATTAATTGATGATTAATGAATTAGGCGGGCATACATATTCAAATGTAAGGCTAAACAAATCGAGAAAAATCAATCTCTGTATGTACATTTCAGCCTATTAGGCCTCACCAGCAGAGCTATAGACAGGAAGACTGCTTTGTGTGTGTGATTCGAACCCTGACTGTCAAGCTGACAGTGCGGGACTAATATATATATATATATATATATATATATATATATATATATATATATAATATATAGATGCATAAAAATCTAAAAGGACTAAAAAAATCGTATCCATGTGTCCCAATGTTTTTTTCTCCCCCCCCCCATTTCCAGCTAACTGTAAATACATTGTCAATATTTTTTTTGGAAATGAATCACACTGTATGGGGTACAAGGTAGGGGTTAGACGGCTTTAATTGTTCATCGATAAAATCTCTACAATTCATCAATAAATTTTTGTTGGGACCATCAAATTTCCCAGGGGTTCATTCAAATGAAATACTATCAACATCACTGATATATATATACATATATTTCTTTTATGGTTGCACAGCGTTTTTATATACTAGGGACTGGCAAATGGAGCCTAAAATTCGATTTTGACAAAATGACTTTAGCCCCCCTACAGAAAATAATTTACCAAAAATCAGGAAATTATCGGATTTTAATGAAATTTTCAGTGTTTATGTATCAATAAATGATCTTTATAATGCATTATTTATTTTATTTTATTTCAAAGCTTTCTCATTTTTTCAGGTCGCTTAATTTTGACCCCCCCCCCTTATGTTGGGGGCGTAAAATGTTTTGCAAGTTGATCATTTTTTATACTAATTACAATATAAATAATGTGATAAAAGACCGAAGTTATGAATAGAAACAAAACTTTTTTTTACGGTGGCTTTTCTATGAGAAAATAAGTACCGAAAATCGAAAAATAAAATGTAAAAAAAACAATAAATTATTAATTTTTTGGAGATTTCTTTTTTACTCATTTCGATAATTATTTAATTGGCTATTATTTTATAAAAGAAAAAATTATACATCAATGTTTTTTCTGCTTAAAAGGGTGAGGGGGTACATTTTCAATCGAGTTTTTCTTCAAAACTTATTACTTTTGGCTCCTAAAATAAGGTTTGCATTAAGTAGATATTTATTTTTAGAATCTAAAAATATAAGATTTTAAACTGAACATCAGGATTTTCATATTTTAAATGAATTTTATATATTAATTTTTCATAGCAAAAATACTAAATTAAACTTTTGAAATAAAATAACTAATGCATTATAAAATTCATTAATTATTAAATCAATACTGAAAATTACATTAAAATCGGATAATTACCTGATTTTTGGTAAATTTTTTTGCAAACGCGAATGTTACAGTAAAATTGTAAACAACCACTTAAAAACATCGAAAACGAGGCTGACTGGCTGATATCGTCGAAATTGATCAAAACAAATACTTTTAAATCTATTAAAAATAAACTGCATATGTAATGATATTTTTCTTTTTTTAATTATGGTTATTATGTTACTACTTATCGATTTAGACAAAGTTTGACCTTAAATAATAGATTTAATTATTTCTAATTCGCTTTTAAAATTCCTAGCAGACGACAAAATCGCCTATCCCTAGAAAACACAACTATATGTGTATATAATATATATATAGTTGTGTTTTCTGTGTATTCGGTCAAACAATAGCAATGACAATGGCCACTGGACTCTCTAAAAGCCAGGTGTGTTCGGTTCTCATTAGACCCAGTGAGTATTAATCCGACTACTAATTCGTTCCTTCTCCTAAATCCGTCATCAAGCTTTAGATCTGACTAATCCGGCCCACGGGTTTCTAATCTGTCAACCTTCCAACCCGCCCCCCCCCCTTATCACTAAATAATTTATAAGTCTTTATTAACACAAAAGGACTTCAAAACCGGCTTACTATGACAAGGGTTGTTTAACACAAGCCAGGGGTTGAGGACTTCATATTTTTCTTTCTTATTTTTTCTTTTTTTCTTCTTTTTTTTTTTTTGGGTTTTTTTCTTTCTTTTTTACTTTCGGGCTTTTTGATTTTATGGCAAAGCCCAAGGGTTCACTTCACATCCAGGTGATAATTGCCCAGGTTCTGTTCACTCCTACTCGTATTTCAAGTTACATTATTTCGTACATTTTGCTTCGAATAAATCGACGCTTAAAAGAAAGAAAAAAAAAAGAATTTTATGTATATGTATATATATACATATGTATACAATTCTTTTATATCCAACTGTAAACTGAAAACAAGTAACAACACAGAAGACAGGTAGGTAAAGGGTGAAAAAGGAGGCGAACTAATGTTGAGATACACACATATCTATATATAAATATATACATATACACATATATACATACGTATACAAATATTCACACACACACACACACACACACACACACACACACACACACACACACACAACACATGTATATATATATATGTATATATGTGTGTGTTATTTTGGAAAAGGTGACTTATCGGTGAAGATGGTCACAATGGTTAGTTGATGCAAAATTCAGAAAGGTAAGACAGCGATATAACAAATAAAAAGTGCTCAGTACGTCAGTAGAGTAAATTTATAGTAACACAGGTACAAGTAATAACCTACTCGAGTTTCACCATAAGGAACTTCAGGGTTAAATCCACTGGATTAATCAAGATATTGATTAATCCAGTGGAGTTAACCCTGAAGATTCCTTATGGTGAAACTCGAGTAGGTTATTACTTGTACCTGTATTACAATATATATATATATATATATATATATATATATATATATATATACATGCACAGTCCCACATACATATATATATACAAACACACACATATATATATACATACATATACAAATATTCACACACACATCACACACACACACATATATATATACATGAACAATCACACACACATATATGCATATACATACATATATATATATATATATATATACATACACACATATATATATATATACACGCCCAAATATATATACACATACACACGGATACATGCATACATACACACACGTATATATACACATATAAATGTATATGTATATATACATATATATGTATATATACACACATCCATATATATATATTTGGAGGATATGTGCTTAATTGAAGTCATACCTAATTTTGAAAATGAATTAATTAATAATTAATGAATTTAGGCGGGCATATATGTTCAAATGTAAGGCTAAACAAATCGAGAAAATGTCAAACCCTGAACTCGATTTGTTTAGCCTTACATTTGAACATATATGCCCGCCTAAATTCATTAATTATTAATTAATTCATTTTCAAAATTAGATATAACTTCAATTAAGCACATATCCTCCAAAATTGTCGGCTTGGGGCCGGGTTAGCTCAGTCGGTAGAGCGTTCGGCTAGAAACCACAAGGTTCATAGTTCGATACCGGTCCTCGCCAACTCAGCGTATGAGTAGCATAGAGATCTGTGCGGTAAAGTAAGGAGCTGATGGTAGGTGTGGCGCTCCACCTCAGACACAAAAACAATCTCCTTGGTCTAGCGCTATTGAAAAGCGGATAGACTCCCTCGCTGGCTGGCTGATACCGACTTTAGGCCGCCCCGACGACTTTACTACTTATATATATATATATATATATATATATATATATATATATAAGATTTTGCATTAGATAACTCTTAGGGGCTGATATGCTATTAAACCAAACAACTTACCAAAAGTATCTAGTAACTGTATCAGTACTATGATATGGCTACACAACATAGACTAGAAAGAAACAGCACCTTTACAAAAAAAAAAAAAAAAACTTTGTACGGACACTTACCTCCTATCACACAAACCATCTAATTAAGACATGGCATGAACAGAACGATACGATTAATACGTGTAGATGGGAGGCTTAGTAGTTCTACAATAAAATATTTTCTTTTTATTGACTGAAGTTCGAACTCGCTTATTACGATTTCGCAGTCCAGTACGTTTGCCACGGGGACTCCCTCTGATATTTTAAGTGTCCAGATCATTTAAAGATAGAAACACAACTGGTCACAAGAACGTGAGTTCTTTTTTATTGCTTGAATGAAGATACTAATGATGATTATTGAATAGCTATGAAACCGTTATAGTAGATCTAAATCCAGCCCTTAATGTGAGCCTACCGTAGCGTGATACCCACAATAGATTTTAGGGTGATGGGGTGCAGGGCCCAACAGAGGTGGGTCCAGTAAAGCCAGATGACACAGGCCTACACGTTTAAGAGGATCTAATTCAGACAATTTGTTTACCTTATTTTAATGGAAGAATAGTACAGTACATTATATACAATACATTTACTTATATATACCCCCCACACACACGGTGTGTGTACGATAGAACCACTCCATTATAATTAACATCAATTTCATTTAAAGCTGCCTAAAAAGGATATATGTATTCACTCACCCCTCCGCACGAGCAGGATGTGACACAAGGTCAAGCGGAGTTTAACAGGTTTGAATTCAGAGAATTCCATCGCTTAGACTGGTTACCCAGCCCTGGTTAAAGAGCCCAGTCTGCCCTGCCATTTACCCATAGCTGGAGGGAGAATTGGATGCATACGTTTCCCAAGAGTATTAGCGCCATGTGAAATGCAAACAGCTTCGTCCAGGAATTGAACTCAGATCGACGAGTTCATTTTCTACGATTCTAACCATTAGACACACTTGTATAAGTACTAGAAAATGATGTCAACCAGCAATATTTCTTAATACACACTAAGTTAATGAAAATTATTTCTTAAGATATATATTTTTTTTTGGTGGGGGGGGGGGATACGTGCTTAATTGAAGTCATACCTAATTTGAAAATTAATTAGTTGATGATTAATGAATTAGGCGAATATATCTGTTCAAATGTAAGGCGTAAACAAATCAGGAAAAAGTCGATCTCTGTATGTACCTTTCAGCATATTATGCCTCATCAGCAGAGTCTGCCCTGCCATGTTACCCATAGCTGGAGGGAGAATTGGATACATACCTTTCCCAAGGGTATTTGCGCCATGTGAAATGCAAACAGCTTCGTCAGTAATTGAACTCGGGTCGACGAGTCCATTTCCTACGACTCTAACCATTAGACCACAATAATATTCACATGGATGCACTAGTGTATGCCTACCAGCAACAATCGATCAGCTCAGTGCGGATTCTGGATGCTGCGCTGATAACCTCTCAGAGGTGATGACCGAATGTGACGGTTTGCGTGACCTTATGATGATGATGATGATGATAATTATATTTATTAATCATAATTTAAAACATATTGTGCGGAAGGGTTGGTAAATATCTATATTTACCAAACCCCTCCACACGAGCAGGATGTGACACAAGGTCAGTTTCGTAAGCGGGGTTTAACAGGTTTGAAGTCAGAGTTTTCCTTCTCTAGACTGGTTGCCTTACCAATGTTAAAGATCCAGTCTGCCCAACTAGTTATCCATAACTGGTGTGAGAGTAGTTGGATTCATACCTTTCCCAATGGTATTGGTGCTATGTAAAATGCAAATAGCCTCGTCTAGGATTTGAACTCGTCTTGTCGTGTCAATTTCCTACGACGGTAACCATTGCACCACCACGCGCTTCCTTATATTTACCAACCCCTCCGCACGAATAGGATACGACACAAGGTCAATTTATAAGGTGGAATTTAACAGGTTTGAATTCAGAGTTTTCCTTCTCCTAGACTGGTTGCCTTACCAAAGTTAAAAAATCTAGGCTGCCCTACTATTTACCCATAGCTGGAGGGAGGGTAGCCTGATTCATACCTTTACCAAGGGTATTAGTGCCATGTGAAATATAAACTGTCTCTTCTAGGATTTGAACTCGGGTCGACGAGTCCATTTCCTACGACTCTAACTATTATGCTACGCATCTCCACGCATCAATGTGTGTATGTCCACGGGAGAACGTCACTTATGAGTTCGTTCTTGCTTCTCCAGCAGTGTCTAGCATGTCATGACCGTTCACTCTTAAACAAATATTGAAATCAGCACACGGCATACTTGTATTGTTCCTATCAAGACGAGTCTTGCTTGTTAACCATTACACAATGATAATTTGTGAGATTGGAGGTAAGTGCTGTTTTGTAGGATGATGCTGTTGTGTTATCTTCCCTTGCTGCAGTGTTCGCCGATAGGTGGCGTTAGAGTATTTGGCCACAAAGCGGGAATTCTGAATTCATGCCTCTTGCCTCTCATGCCGGCAACGAGTAAACATGGTCAAGGCGCCTGCCGCCTCTAACCCTTAGGTGGGGGGCTTGTGCCACCCGACCAGCTATCAGTAAGTGACATTCCCTACGACGTGAGTCGTACAGCTATTTCCTCTTATAGGGCATGTGTATCTTTTTTTGTATATCTTTGTCTTGTGTGTATTTCTCCGTCACTTACGGAATAAATATTGTTATCATTTTTACACCTTTGTCGGAATGTGTTTATGTACACTCATGTACCCACGTTGGGAGGTTACTCTAACCCTTCCAGCATTAATATAACTTCTTCACGTGTTATACTGCTATCAGGATTTGTTGAAAACAATACGCTGCATCCTTGTGTAGTTCCCATCTACCATTTCGCCTAGCATATCATTAAAGTCCAAGAGGTGCAGCCATACAATAATACCGACACAGTTATGGCTTGGAAGAATTGCCGATTTATTTTTCAGTGATTAGATATCCATATGGTCGTTCATCTGCCAATAGCAGTCTATGCTTTACCTATGGCGTATGTTGATAAAACTTTCAATAAATGAGATATTGCTACCGAGGTATCTAAACGGATCTGTTATTTATACTATTTGGATTATTCGGACTATTGTCCTTATCTTTATTGTTATATGTAAAACGTTTTGGTTGATGTGCCCTCCGGCCATCTTCAAGTATATCTTGTCGAAACGTTGTACAGATAATAATAAAGATGAGGACAATAGTCCGAATAATCCAAATAGTACAAATTATCATTTACAAATACAGTTAGCCTTACTCTAATCCCCGACTGCACCTCTGCAGAACCAACGGAACCTTTTGCTGACCGTGGGTGGCGACCCGTAGTGCTTAACGACGGAATCCTGGTGGATGAACAGTCCATGACATGCAACACTCTATTTTGGCCATTACTTAGGCTAAACGAGGGGTCGGAGGGGCTCCTTCCGATCAATCGACTGGTCACGTCAAGCCCTAGCACCTACATGATTGTCCAAACCCAATTGCTCTTATAGTAAGTCCCAATCATTTTTATCATATATGTGCTAGAAAGCAGTGACTGAAGGTCTTCACATTCTGGGAATGACGTTAAACTCTATCCGATGGTGAGGTTCCAGTTCTGGAGGTCAGAGGAATGTGGAGCACCCCTTCATCACCATTGTTCCCAGGTCCACTCTGACCCGTTTGTTTTGTTTTGTTTTGTGGCATATTAACCTCAGTGGGTCATTTAATTCCGATAAAGTTTTGAAATAAAGTCATTCTTAATAGATACTCAATTTTTTTATAAATACATTTTTCTATCTAACCCATAGATGGGACCCTAACAGGTACTACCACTCCGGGTCAGAGTGGACCAGGGAGCAATGGTAATGAAGGGGTGCTTCACATTCCCCAAACTTCCAAAACTGGGACCTCACCATCAGATAGAGTTTAACGTCATTCCCAGGACATGTAGACCCGCAGCCACCGCCATTCTAGCACCCGTTATATAAAAATGGTTATGGCTTGCGATAAGGGCAATAGGGTTGGGGCAATCATATAGGTGCTAGGGCTTGATATGGCCAGCCGATTGATCTGAGGGGGCCTCTCCGACCGCCGTCTAGCCCAAGATAGGGCCAAAGTGGAGTATTGCACAGTCATGAACTGCTCATGAGCCTGGGCTGGGTAAGATTCCACCATGGGCCAATGTTGGCGCGTGAGTGGACCGTGATGCTTAAGATAG
>CM042166.1:11737059-11758750 GCA_023376005.1 Doryteuthis pealeii | reverse complement strand
TGTGTTAATTTAAAGACTTATAAATTATTTAGTGTTATAAGAGGGGGGCGGGTTGGAAGGTTGACACAGATTAGAAACCGTGGGCCGGATTAGTCAGATCTAAAGCTTGATGACGGATTTAGGAGAAGAACGAATTAGTAGTCGGATTAATACTCACTGGGTCTAATGAGAACCGAACACACCTGCGCTTTTAGAGAGTCCAGTGGCCATTGTCGTTGCTATTGTTTGACCGCAATACACAGAAACACATAACTATATATATATATATATATATTGTATACACATATAGTTGTGTTTTCTAGGGATAGGCGATTTTGTCGTCTGCTAGGAATTTTAAAAGCGAATTAGAAATAATTAAATCTATTATTTAAGGTCAAACTTTGTTTAAATCGATAAGTAGTAACATAATAACCACAATTAAAAAAAGAAAAATATCATTACATATGCAGTTTATTTTTAATAGATTTAAAAGTATTTGTTTTGATCAATTTCGACGATATCAGCCAGTCAGCCACGTTTTCGATGTTTTTAAGTGCTTGTTTACAAATTTACTGTAACATTCGCGTTTGCAAAAATTTTTACCAAAATTCAGGTAATTATCCGATTTTAATGAAATTTTCAGTATTGATTTAATGATTAATGAATTTTATAATGCATTAGTTATTTTATTTCAAAACTTTAATTTAGTATTTTTGCTATGAAAAATTAATATATAAAATTCATTTAAAATATGAAAAGCCTGACGTTCAGTTTAAAATCTTATATTTTTAGATTCTAAAAATAAATATCTACTTAATGCAAACCTTATTTTAGGCGCCAAAAGTAATAAGTTTTGAAGAAAAACTCTATTGAAAATGTACCCCCTCCCCTTTTTAAGCAGAAAAAACATTGATGTATATTTTTTTCTTTTATAAAATAATAGCCAATTGAATAATTATCGAAATGAGTAAAAAAGAAATCTCCAAAAAATTAATTATTTATTTTTTTTTTTTACATTTTATTTTTCGATTTTCGGTACTTATTTTCTCATAGAAAAGCCACCGTAAAAAAAGTTTTGTTTCTATTCATAACTTCGGTCTTTTATCTCATTATTTATACTGTAATTAGTATAAAAAATGATCAATTTGCAAAACATTTTACGCCCCCAACATAAGGGGGGTCAAAATTAAGCGACCTGAAAAAAATGAGAAAGCTTTGAAATAAAATAAATAATGCATTATAAAGATCATTTATTGATACATAAACACTGAACATTTCATTAAAATCTGATAATTTCCTGATTTTTGGTAAATTATTTTCTGTAGGGGGGCTAAAGTCATTTTGTCAAAAACGAATTTTAGGCTCCGTTTGCCAGTCCCTAGTATATAAAAACGCTGTGCAACCATAAAAGAAATATATGTATATATACATATCAGTGATGTTGATAGTATTTCATTTGAATGAACCCCTGGGAAATTTGATGGTCCCAACGAAAATTTCTTGATAAATTGTAGAGATTTTATCGATGAACAACTAAAGCCGTCTAACTCCTACCTTGTACCCCATACAGTGTGATTCATTTCCCAAAAAATATTGAAATGTATTTACAGTTAGCTGGAAATGGTGAGGGAAGAAAAAACATTGGGACACATGGATATGATTTTTAAATCCTTTTAGATCTTTATGCATCTTTATATATATATATATATAATATATATATATATATATATAATATATATAATATATATATATATATATATATTAGAGTCCCCGCCTATCAGCTTGACAGTCAGGCTTCGAATCACACACACAAAGCAGTCTTCCTGTCTATAGCTCTGCTGATGAGGCCTAATAGGCTGAAATGTACATACAGAGATTGATTTTTCTCGATTTGTTTAGCCTTACATTTGAATAGGTATGCCCGCCTAATTCATTAATTATCAATTAATTAATTTTCAAAATTAGGTACGACTTCAATTAAGCACATATTCTCCCAAAAATTGTTGGCTAAAAAAGCCATATCAAAACACATTATTTGTTTGTTTACTTCTCATATATATATATATATATATATATATATATATATATATTATATATTATATATATATATATATATTATTTGTACGGCCGTTCCTACAGTGGAGAATATACACCGGTTCTCACTATAAATAGTGAGACACCGAGTGAAAAGGTTGTACTATTATCGTTTAACGGCAAACTAGCCGTTCCTGTACCATTATTGTAAATACACTTGTCTTATTTTACCCTACCTCGACTTATAATTATAGGTTGGACCATAATTATGGGACATATCTTAATGCTATTTTCTCTGATTATAAAAACGACATAGAGTACTAAATATATTTATTACATAACTGATACATGGGAGTTTTACATGTTATCTAAGTTTTGAATATTACATTAAGTTTTTCTTACTTTTAGGTATTGATTTTGGTGGTCCTCATAATGCCGTGGGGTCCAAAAGAAATTGCAAATGTAGTCAAAGAATATCCATTGGCCATCCAGATCACCTGACCTAACCCCAGTGGACTATTTTCTGTGGGGTTACCTGAAAGATCGGGTATGCACAGGCAGGTCATACACGACAGCAGAACTAAAAGAAAGCATCTATAGAAAGATAACAGCTATTCTAGTTGATATGCTAAACCACACATTACGTGATATGAGAAATCGAGCTCTCGAATGTATTCTTTATGATGGTGACCATATCAAGGACATAATTTCAAATCTTCGATTACTTGTAAAACGCCTGTGTATCAGTTATGTAATAAATATAGAAGCATTTTCTACTCTGTGTTTTAATAAATCCTAGTTAATTTTATAATAACCTGATCTTGCATTTATCATTCAAATCCTCCATATAATTTCATTTGTATGTTAAAAAAATAACAGAATTCAAGTTATAATAATGACAAGCTTTTCTATTTTAAATATTGAAATTGCTAAATTTTCAAACCAATTTCTACGCTAAAAGTTGCGAAAACGAGGGTTTTTTTTAATACATTGTAGCGGACGATCTTTGATGCTATTTCCTCAAACAATGGTGCAAATAAGACATTTTGGTATCAGTATTCCTTATATCAGCACACAACTTGCACTATCAAAGAGATTTTTTTAATTTTTTTAAAAAGTTAAAAAATCAACTAGCCCTACTTCGGTAGAGCATCCGCTTCAGAACGCCAACTCAGCGCATGAGTAGCACAATCTAGATCTGTGCGGTAATGTAGGAAACTGATGGTAAGTATGGCGCTCCACCCCGGATGTAAAAAATAATCTCTCTGGTGTAGCAAGTGTGAAAAGGGGAAGGATTCCCTCGCTGTCCGGTTGATACCGACAATAGACCACTCCCTTGACTTCAATTACTACTAGAAATAAAAAATAATATTTTTAATTGTAGAAAAATGGGGCTACTCAGTTCGCATTTCAGGCCACCCGGGTATATTATACTTATAGAAAGTAGCACAAATACCAGCCGCTCGGATTCTGAGGGTTAATTTTTTTTATAAAGGGTGAAGAGTCCAACCCCTCTTTACGTATGGTCAGCCTTACCGGGTTTTAAAGTGTTTGCACGTGTTACAGCGTTTTTGGTGTTCCTTGGGACTTTTTTTTTTTGGGGGGGGTGCCCTTTTTACTCGCTGTCCCAACCCCGTGGAATATTATAAAGAAAGCTCGTAGTCTCGGTTGCGTCCAGTGGGGTTTCTCTTTCTCTCTCTCTCTTTCTTCCTTTCTTTCTCTCTCTCTCTCTCTCTCTCTCTCTCTCTCTTCTCTCTCTCTCTCTCTCTCTGTCTCTCTCTCTTTCTTTCTTTCTTTCTTTCTTATGTCTATCTTTCTTTCTCTTCTTTTCTTTCTCTCGGTTTTTCTAATATCTATCTCTTTCGCCTCTCTCTCTTTCTTCCTTTCTTTCTTCTCTCTCTCTGTCTCTCTCTGTCTCTCAATCTTTCTATGTCTATCTCTTTCTTTCTCTCTTTTTTTCTCTCTTTCTTTCTCTCTTTCTTTCTTTCGTTCTTTCTCTCAGTCTTTCTATGTCCATTTCTTTATTTCTTTATTTATTTATTTTCTCTCTATGTCTATCTCTTTCTCTCTCTCTCTCTCTCTCTCTCTCTCTCTCTCTCTCTCTCTCTCTCTCTTTCTTCCTTTTCTCTCTCTCTCTCTCTCTCTCAGTCTTTCTATGTCTTTCTATGTCTATCTCTTTCTTTCTTTCTTTCTTTCTTTCTATCTCTCTCTCTCTCTTCAAGGTTTATGTCTCTCTCTCTCTCTCTCTCTCTCTCTCTCTCTCTCTCTCTCTCCTCTCTCTCTCTCTCTCTCTCTCTCTCTCTGTGTGTAGTATGAGACTTCTTTTGGAATATTATCCGGATGCTGAACAGAACTTATTCTCTGGGTCTTCTCCACCCCATCTTAAACGTGGGATTAAGTGCTTTGTGGCTATTGATTTATTTTTTTGTTTTTGTTTTTGTGCGTTTTCTAATCTCGGTTGGCGGTGGCTATTAATATTATATTTGCAGGTGGATTGTCTCTCATCCTGGTCATCTCTCTATCCCTTCCCACTCTCCCTCTCTCTCTCTCTCTCTCTCCTCTCTCTCTCTCTCTATATATTATAATATATATATATATATATATATATATATATATATAATATATGAAAGATAAAAATGGATATGAATCCGACAATATGTGTAGAAAGTTTTGAAAAAAAAAAAAACCAACAAGATGTTTAAAGTTTTACTGACAGAAATCTGTTTCGACCAATATGAAGAGGTCTTTATCAAAGCAACATTGTAAACGGAAAGACGAAATAAATATATCATAAATCACGAAGCACAGAACGCTCTCGATCAGTACCGGAATTTTCAAATGATTTAAAATAAATGCGTATTTTATATTAAAAATAAAATAAATTTTATTTTTAAAAATCATAAGCATTTTTATCATTAAAAAAACTCAAAAGAGTTTGCAGTAAAGATGTATAAAACTTTCTACACACACATATATATATATAGGTAAAGTCGTCGGGGCGGCCTAATGTCGGTATCAGCCAATCAACGAGGGAGTCTATCCCCTTTTCACTAGCACCAGACCAAAGAGATTATTTTTTGCGTCTGAGGTGGAGCGCCAAATCAACCATCAGCTCATTACTTTACCGCACAGATCCCTGTGCTACTCATACGCTGAGTTGACGAGGACCGGGATCGAACTAGGAACCTTGTTGTTTCTAGCCGAACGCTCTACCGACTGAGCTAACCCAGCCCCTTATATATATATTTGGGAGAATATGTGCTTAATTGAAGTCATACGTAATTTTTGAAAATTAATTAGTTGATAATTAATGTCTATAGCTCTGCTGATGAGGCATAATATGCCGAAATGTATATACAGTGATTGACATTTTCTCGATTTGTTTAGCCTTACATTTGAACAGGTATGCCAGCCTAATTCATTAATTATAAACTAATTAATTTTCAAAAATTAGGTATGACTTCAATTAAGCACATATTCTCTCCAAAATTGTCGGCTAAGGCCATATTAAATACATTGTTTGTTTGTTTACTTTCATATATATATATATATATATATACATATATATATATGCGTGTGTGTGTGTGTGTGTGTGTGTGTGTGTGTGTGTGTGTGTGTGTGTGCATGTTAAGATCATTTCAAATAATGCGCAAGTACAATTTTATAGTAGGAATTTAGTCACTTAAAGTTCAAGATTACCGAAACTGATGGATTATCTCTTCAGAGATGGTCTTTCATCCGGGTCATCTATCGATTCTAATTCGGGTTTGTAATTAATATCCAATTGCCCTTTTTTGTGTTCGTATTGTTGGTTGGTTGGTTGGTTGGATTTTACGGCATTCCAACCCATTGGGTCATTTTGTGCCGAAAATGTTTTGTTTTATTCATTCTTGATGGGTACACATGTTTTTTGTAAACTCAATTTTTTAATAACAGTTTTTAGTAGACATTTTATTCTATTTAACCCAAAGATTAAACCCTAATAGCTACTACCACTCCGGGTCAGAGTCGGAATGGGAGTAAAAAAAAAATTTTTTTAAAGAAAGAAATTTTGAAATCCTATTTGACAATATAAAGAAAATACATTGAAAGAAAGAAAGAAAGAAAGAAAGAAAAGAAAGAAAAGAAAGGAAGGAAGAAAAAAGAAAGAAAAAGAAAAAAGAAAGAACTCCGTTCGACAATATGAACAAAATACATCAAAATGAAGAAAGAAAGAAAGAAAGGAAGAAAGAAAGAAAGAAACCACATGAAAAAATAAGTAGAAAATACATCGCAATAAAGAAAGAAAGAAAGAAAATGAAAAAAAAGAAAGAAACCCTATTCGACAATATGAAGAAAATACATTGAAAGAAAGAAAACAGGAAAGAAAAAAGTAAAAAGAAAGAAAAAAGTAAAAAGAAAGAAAAAAGAAAAAAGAAAGAAACCCCATTTGACAATAAGAAGAAAAAACATAGAAAGAAAGAAAGAAAGAAAGAAAGAAAGAAAGAAAGAAACCGTATTCGACAGTGTGAAGAAAATACATTGAAAGAATGAAAGTACGTAAGAAAGAAAGAACGAAAAGAAAGAAAAAAAAGAAAAAAGAAAGAAACCCTATTCGACAATATGAAGAAAATACATTGTAAGAAAGAAAGAGAGAAAGCTAGAAAAAAAGAAAAAAGAAAGAAACCCTATTCGACAATATGAAGAAAATACATTGAATGAAAGAAAGAAAGAAAGAAAAAAGTAAAAAGTAAAAACAAAAAAACACATTCGACAATAAGAAGAAAAAATATCGAAAGAAAGAAAGGAAGAAAGGAAAGAAAGAAAGAAGAAGAAAGAACCCCCCCTCCTCAGTCTCACTAAATAAAGAGAACTCGAGATAGGAAAACGGCGTCCATGTTTACGCAAGTTAAGTTTTCCCTTTGGCCGCTGTCAATCATGCAAACGTTGGACGAGCCCTTTACCCAGTAACTCATTGCACTGGCTTTCTCAGTAATTTCAAACATTTTCTTATCATCATCTACCCTCCTCCTCCTCCTCCTCCTTTTATACCTCCAACCCGTTTCAACGACCCGGGGTATTCTACGTGTAAAGTATATTCAACAAGCTACCTTCTTGTCTCCATTGAACGACTCTCGCCTTGATCGAGGGCTGAAGCCGATGGGAGCGAGTGTAAACTTCTAATAAGTTCAATATTTTTGTTGTGCTAACAACGTTTACCAAGTTGGGCTAAGGTCCTTTTTTTTCCCTTTTTTTTCTTTTTTTTGGTGGGGGTCATGAAGTGTCTTTGTTCTCGTTTGGAGCCTTGTGGGGGTAAAGGTAAACCCCAGATAACTTTCTTTTCCTTTCTTTATCTTTTATTTATGTATTGTGGATATTGTTGGGATGTTGAACAAAGAAAGATGAGGAGAAAGTACGTATACACAATTTGTCGAAAAATCCGTGTTTTTTTTTTTGTTTTGTTTTTTAGGGGGGGGGTCTATACAATTTTGACACCATCGTTTGAAAAAAAAAAAATTTACCAAAAATCAGGGAATTATCCGATTTTAATTACCGTATTTGACGGCATATAAGACGCACGAGCATATAAGACGCACCCCCATTTCAGCAGGTCAGATTCAGGAAAAAAAGGTTTTTAGTGTATTTAAGCATATATTGTTGAAAACAGTCTAGCTGTGCATTACACAAGGAGAAACATAGCTGTAATAATAATAATAATAATAATAATTATAATAATAATAATAAAGTGTGCTATGCTAGTAATAAAACGGGGTGAAAGAAAACTAATGAATGGAATACAACTGCCAAATCAGGAAACTATAAAATCACTTGATGAAAATGAAAGCTACAAATACTTAGGAATTTTAGAAGCGGACAATATCATGCAAACAGAAATGAAAGGAAAAGTTAAAAAAAGAATATCTCAGGAGAACTAGAAAACTTCTAGAAACCAAACTCAACAGCAGAAATCTGATTAAAGGAATCAATACCTGGGCTGTCCCCATTATAAGATACTCAGGACCATTCTTAAAATGGACAAAAGAAGAACTCAGACAGATTGACTAAAGGACGAGAAAATTAATGACCATGCACAAGGCTCTCCACCCAAGAGATGATAGAGATAGATTATATGTGTCAAGAAAGGAAGGGGGAGAGGTCTTGCCAACATAGAGGACTGCGTAGAAAACACAATAAGACGCAATCTAATTTCAGCAGGTCAGTTTCAGGAAAAAAAAATTTTTTTAGTATATTTAAACATATATTGTTGTAAACAGTCTCCTGTTAACCTTGATTATAACAATACCAGCAATAAAATAAGGATGCATGGAGTTTAGGGTAGGTAAAAGTATTGAGCGTAAGCTGGGTTAGTGAGCATCATTCAGAAGAGTTGCCTAGGCCTACTTGGGGGGGGGGGGACTGCGTCCTATATGGTGTCAAATACGGTAAACTTTCAGTATTGATTTATAAACAAATGAATTTCATAATTTTAGATAATTATTTTATTTCAAAATTTTCTGATTTTTTTTCTGGACACTTAACCTTGATCCACCCTTGTTTTGGGGTGCAACATATCGGTGTGGTATATATGTGATTGATACTTTTTTTCTGCATAAATAAAAAGACAAAAAACCGAAGATGTGAAGAAAGAAAAATTAAGAATCTGCTCGGGTGGTAAATAAGTACTGAAAATAGGAAAATAAAAGGAAAATAAAAACTAAAAATATTATTTTTGGAGAATTTGTTTTATTCATTTCGATAATTATTTAATTGGCTATTATTTTTATTTTTTAAAATATACATCAATATTTGTTCCGTTTAAAAGAGGTGATGCTAAAAAAGGGAATTTGAATGAGAAAGAAATGAAGGAATAATGATTGCAATACGTACAATAACAATGAAAAGAAGATGAAGAAGAAAAGGGCTGGTATATAGGTATTTACCCAACCCGTTCGCCGTGGCTAGGGTTTGACACAAGGTCGCAAGTATGGGTCACCTAGCAAGTAGTGGTATATAAGTATAGTCTGGCGAGGTGCTTATAGTCGGTATCAGTCGAACAGCAAAGGAGTATACCCTCTTATCACACATATCAAATTACCCATGATATGCTACGCATGTACTAAGTTGGCGGGGACCGGTATCGAACCCAGAATTTTGCGATTCCAAGGCGAACGCTCGACCGAATGTGCTAAACCGGTCGTTGCTAACTAAACTTTATGTGTGACCTCAAATCCCTGATTTGAAATTCAGTTTTCCTTTTAGTAGACGGGTTGCTTTTCCAAGGCTAAAGAACCCAGTATCCCCTACTATTTACCTATAGTTGGGGGTGAGGGCGAAAAAATATAGATTCATATATTTTCTCAAGGCAACAGCAAACAGGATTTGAACATGGATCGCCGGTTTCATTAATAAGGAAATAACATTGATCATGGTTGCTAACCTTAAAAATTTTATATGGATTATTCGGACTATTTTCCTCATAGAAGAAATACATGAAGAAGGCCGGAGGGCACATCGGCCGAAATGTTGTGCATATAACAATAAAAAATGAGGATAATAGTCCGAATAATCCAAATAAAACAAATTATTCAGCCTCATCTAAAAATAATCAGGGAAGTTGTGTTGATAACAATCAAGATAAGGACAATAGTCCGAATAATCCAAATAATACAAGTTATCAAGTTCCATTTAAAAAATTCAGAGAAATAGTGTGGATAACAATAAAGATGAGGACAATAGTCCGAATAATCCAAATAATACTAATTATCAAGCCTCATCTAAAAAATTCCGAGAAATAGTGTTGATAACAATAAAGATGAGTATATTAGTCCGAATAATCCAAATAATCTAAATTATAAGGCCTCATCTAAAAAAAATCAAGAGAAATAGTGTAGATAACAATCAAGATAAGGACAATAGTCCGAATAATCCAAATAATACAAGTTATTAAGCCTCGTCTAGAAAAATAAGAGAAATAGTGTTGATAACAATAAAGATGAGAACAATAGTCCGAATAATCCAAATAATATAAAAAAGAAACAAGTTTCATTAATTAATAGCCCGACCTTGTATGAATCTTTTTCACTTTCTAAATTACTAACAAGTTGAATACCTCAGCAAAGTTTGAAGATTGCAATTATTGAAGATTCTAGTTTTTTTCTTTTTAAACCATTAATGTTTTAATTGACCTGAAAGTCATAAAAGTCTGAATAATCAGAAAGAAGCCCGAGGAGAAATGTCCTCAAAGTTGTAAAAGTCAGAGTCATCAGTTCCTGGGGAGAAATGTCCTCAGAGTCATTGAAATTCAGAGTCACAAGCACCCCGAGGAGAAATGTCCTCATAGTCTGGGTCATCATATCTTCGAGGCAAAAACCACTGCTACTACTACTACTACTACTACTACTAATAATAATAATAATAATAATAATAATAATATTTCTCTGGGACTTTGAAATAAAAACGGATCACCTTATCCCAGCAAGAAGACCAGACCTAGTGTTGATAAACAAAAAAGAAAGAAATTGTCAACTGGTGGATTTTGCAATGCCAGCAGATCACAGGGTGAAGCTAAAGGAAAATGAAAAAATGGACAAATATCTAGACCTTGCCAGAGAACTGAAAAAGTTATGGAATATGAAAGTGAAAGTGATACCAATTCTAGTTGGTGCACTCGGAACAGTCCCAAAAGGATTGGAAAAGGGTTTGGAAAGTTTGGATATCAGAGGAAGGATTGAAACCATTCAGAACACTGCACTGCTGCAATCTGTCAGAATACTCAGAAGAGTCCTGGAGACCTGGGGAGACTTGCTGTCACTCAGACTCCAGTGAAAGACCATCAGCTAATGCTGATGTGAAAACTCAAACGGAGCAAATAATAATAATAATCGGACCTAGTATTAATAGACAAGAAAGAGAGAACCTGCCATCTCGTGGATTTTGCTGTCCCAGCTGATCACCGAGTGAAAACGAAGGAAAGCGAAAAGATAGACAAATACTTGGACCTTGCCAGAGAACTGAAGAAGCTGTGGAACATGAAGGTGAAGGTTGTACCAATTGTAATTGGTGCCATTGGAACGATCCCCAAAGCACTCGGAAAAATTTTGGGTGAACTAGAAATCAGAGGAAGAATCGAGATCATCCAAACTACAGCACTGTTGGGATCGGCTAGAATACCCAGAAGAGTCCTGGAGACCTGAGGAGACTTGCTGTCACTCAGCCTCCAGTGAACCACCAGCTACGGCAGGTGTGGAAAACTATATAAGCTGTGGAATATGAGGGTGAAAGTGATATCAATTGTAGTTGGTGCACTTGGAATGGTCGCATAAAAATTGGAAAAAAATACTGGAGGACCTGGAAATCAAAGGTAGAATTGAGACCAACCAGACTACTGCATTGCTGCAATCGGCTAGAATACTCAGAAGATTCCAGGAGACTTGAGGAGACTTGTTGTCACTTAGATTCCAGGGAAATACCATCACCTAACGTTGATGTGAAACACTCAAAAGGAGTGAAAATAATCCCAACGGGAGTGAAATGATAATAACTAGCAGGACCTGTGGATTTACCACAGTATGATAATTGAATTATTACAATATCTAATTTTTTAAGAGCTGTTGCTTTACTTCAATATGTAAATAGTATTATAATCTTGATTTAACTCTCTCTCTCTCTCTCTATCCCTCACTTTTTTCTTTCTTTCATTCTTTTCATCTTTTTATTATGTTCGATTGAAAGGGAATATCGTTATTGCTTCCGTGCGCTCACACTTTCTGTCTATATTTCCCCTACTCTATTTCTTTCTTTCGTTCTATTATATGTTTTGGTTAGCATATCCTTTCATTCCCTTTCTTTCTTTATAATAAAAACGGAATGGTCCATTATTTATCTGAGATGACGGCGTCCATAAGAAATAAGATTTCGGCGGATAAGCAACACCAGATAATTAGGATTTACATTCTTGCATTTGATCTTGGACGATTTTTACGGTCTCATTTTTAACCAGAGAGTGTTGTAAGGTGATAACGGTCGGAAGATTAAGTAATAATAATAATAATAATAATAATAATAATAATAATAATAAGAAGAAGAAGAAGAAGAAGAAGAAGAACAAGAACAAGAACAAGAACAAGAACAAGAAGAACAAGAAGAACAAGAACAACAACAAGGAGTGGACTAGGAAGTACTCCGCCAATGCCATTACTCACAGGTCTCGCAGATCCATTACTACTAAATAGCGAGTTCGATCCTCACTGGATGCCCCATACTTGCGATCTTGTGTCACTACTCATGGCAAATGGGTTGAGAATATATCAACTTTGACCCAAAATGGTAGTAGGTATTAGCGTTCCATCTATGGATCAAATAGATCTGTTTAGAAATTATTCGTAATCGATAGGTGTAATTGATACTATACAACTGTCAATCATTTGGATTTGGAATAGTTACTCGAATAATAATAATAATAATAATAATAATAATAATAATAATAATAATAATAATAAGAAGAAGAAGAAGAAGAAGAAGAAGAAGAAGAAGAAGAAATTTATTTCATTGACAATTGAAATCCTATATCTATATTCTTTCATTTGTAGACTTTGGTTGAATGGTTGGTTGGTTTCTTCCCCTCTATGTATATCTTGATTACCTCCTCGTGATATATGGTTAGTTTCTCTGGGAGAGTAGAAGGAGATAAATGGGAGAATTTGAAATTTATTTCTATGTTAAATTTCATATGTAGCACCCCGTGGCTTAAATTAGGTAAAACATTCCCTTTCTTAGAAATCTTACAAAAGGATTTTAGTGTTTTGTCCGGTCGTATTTAAAAAAAAGTTATTCGCTTTGCAAACTTTTCCTTAATCTCAATGATTTACCCAGAGCTCAATGGGTGAATCAACGGGTAACATTTTTTCTAGTTATCTTATAATTCCATCGGATATTTATTTACCATGTGTACGGGTTAGACACAAGGCCCTATTAATGTGGGACCACACACAAGCCGAGATACATGGGTGCAAAAAATGCGTTGATCCCGTCGGCATTCCCCTTGCAGCGGGCGCCTCAGGCACTGGGCAATAAACCCAGCCCTACTCCTTTAAATCAAGGGGCAGGTATTCCCTGGGGGGATAGCCCCCTGGGATCAACGCTATTAGCTTGTAAGATTCAGGGCCGAAGCCACTGAAGTCCCGCCTTTTTTTATAATTCCATCTGATTCATTGAATTTTCACTGCTTCCGAAAATCAGCGCAATTGTAGGGTTGTATAGCCTCATACAATCCCGTTGTTATTACCGTATTTGACGCCATATAAGACGCACGGGCATATAAGCCGCACCCCATATTTCAGCAGGTCAGATTCAGGAAAAAAAGTTTTTAGCGTATTTAAGCATATATTGTTGAAAACAGTCTAGCTGTGCATTACACAAGGAGAAACATAGCTGTAATAATAATAATAATAATAATAATAATAATAATAATAATAATAATAATAATAAAAGAAGGGACTGTAAACCATGTATTAAGTGAATGTAGCAAACTAGCACAACGGGATTACAAAGCTAGGCACGACTGGGTTGGGAAGATGATCCACTGAAAATTATGCAAAAAATTAAACTTTGACCATACAACAAAATGGTATATGAATAAACCAGAATCTGTTCCTGAGAATGAAACGCATAAAATTCTCTGGGACTTCGAGATAAAGATAGATCACCCTATCCCAGCCAGGAGACCAGACATAGTGCTGATTAACAAAAAAAAAAAGAAAAAAAAAGAGAACGTGTCGACTGATAGACTTTGCAGCTCTAGCAGATCATAGGTTGAAGCTGAAGGAAAAAGTTATGATGGACAAATACCTGGACTTTGCCAGAGAATTGAAAAAGCTATAGAATATGAAAGTCAAAGTGATACCAATTGTAGTTGGTGCACTTGGAACGGTCCCAAAAAGCTTGGAGAAAAGACTGGAAAATCTGGAAATCAGAGGAAGAATTGAGACCATCCAGAATACTGCATTGCTGCAATCTGCCAGAATACTCAGAAGAGTACTGGAGACCTGAGGAGACTTGTTGTCACGCAGACTCCAGTGAAATACAATCAGCTAACACAGATGTGAAAAACTCAAAAGGAGTGAATAATAATAATAATAATAATAAAACTTCACTTACGATGTATAAGACGCTGAGCAAAAGTGCGTCCTATATGCCGTCAAATACGGTATTTAAAAAAAGACAAAAAAAAAACATTTGTACATATTAAGATAACCACGAGTACTAACATTATAATTGTAAATCATGTCTTTTAAGCAAAATTTGTCGAAAAAACAATGTCAGCAAAACTAGGTCGGATATGTCAGAGGTGTGCAGCGGGGCGTGGACAGGGGGAACGAAACATTAACTTCCGAAGTGGTAGTGGGGTGAGATAGTTAAGTGATTCTGCCGTCGAATCTAGATCGGGACGATATGGAGAAGGTGAGTCGTAGATCAAAAGGTCATGAGGTCAGAGGGCCAAAATATCTTTTTCCATCAAGTGCGATACGCGAGAGACGTCGTTTGACGGCTTTTTATCCCGGCTGGTCTGACCCCAACGTCCTGTTAAGCGACCTCGCAAGACGTGAATTCCCATCGTCGATCCGTATAACAATGGTATATTTATCCGCCTGGCATGTTTACTTAGCTACAGACACATGTACACACATAAAACATACACACATACACTCAGAAAGACACACACACAACACACACACACACATATACACACACACACACAAATATATATATATATATATATATATATATATAATTAAAGATATTACAAAAGACTTAGAGATTTTGCTTTATAGACTATTTCGGGGAGCTTAGACAAAACGTCTAATTCTCCCGACTCATCAGATGCGACGGTAAACCACAAGGTTCCTAGTTCGATACCCGCCCTCGCCAACTCAGCGTATGAGTAGCACAGGGATCTGTGCGGTAAAGTAAGGAGCTGATGGTAGGTGTGGCGCTCCACCTCAGACGCTAAAATAATCTCCTTGGTCTAGCGCTAGTGAAAAGGGGATAGACTCCCTCGCTGCATGGCTGATACCGACATTAGGCCGCCCCGACGACTTTACTTTACTTATATATATATAAATATATATATATATATATATATATATATATATATATATATATATATATATATATATATATATATATATATATATATATATATATATATATATATATATATATATATATATATATATATATATATATATATATATAATATATTTAATTTGTTGAGTTTTTAAAAAATAAATGCTTATTATAGACAGCTACCCAGGTTCTATAATAAGTATTTATTTTTAAAAACTCAACAAATTAAATAAATATTAGTTCTCTCAATTTGTGATTGAGCACTGTATTTTCTTTGTTTCATCACAAAAAAAAATTGTTTTTATATAAACCTATATATATATATATATATATATATATATATTATATATATATATATATATATAAATGTACGGGATGATTCTACATGGGATCTTAAAAATCTCACTGTATAATTATTGCATGTTTTAGGAGGTACAAATACAAGGATTTTTATAAATCCCTTGAGAGAGCTCAATGTATAATAATCTATAATTTAGATTAAATACAGAACAATATTTACCTTTGAAAGAAAGGAAAAACTCAATAAACCGTCTTTCTTTAATAAATTTATTTCAACCAAAACTAAAAAGGCTTTTAAAAATTTAAATAAATTTCTAAAAGCCTTTTAAGTTTTGGTCGAAATAAATTTATTACAGAATGACGGTTTATTGAGTTTTTCCTTCCTTTCAAAGGTATATATATATATATATATATATATATATATATATATGTGTGTGTGTGTGTGTGTGTGTGTGAATAAAAATGCCTTAAATACCATGGGTATCGTGATTATGGACCATTTCCACTCGTGGATATCTGGGGCCCACCAAGCTTCTTCAGACCACGTTTTTATTTTATTAAGACTAGCAAAATTTGCTTTGTTTATAAAAATTAAACATTGAGCTCTCATACGGAATCTGAACTCTACAACAAACTACTGGTAGAGAATAGGACCAGCCTAGAATCACCTTGTATCAAGCAACTTGGTACCCCAACAAGAATATATATATATATATATATATATATATATATATATATATATATATATATATATATATATATATATACATTTTCCCTCCACTTGAGTTTTTCACAGAGTTAGCTGATGGCATTTCACTGGAGTCTGAGTGACAACAACTCCTCAAGTCTCCAGGAATCTTCTGAGTATTCTAGCCGATTTCAGCAGTGCAGTAGTTTGGATGGTCTCAATTTTCCTCGGATTTCCAGATCCCCCAGTCTTTTTTCAAAGTTTATTGGGACCGTTCCAAGTAGCACAATTGGTATCACTTTCACTCATATTCCACAGCTTTTTCAATTCTCTGGCAAGGTCCAGGTATTTATCCATATTTTCCTTTTCCTTCAGCTTCACCCTGTGATCCGCTGGAACCAAAATGTCCACTAGTTGACACGTTCTCTTTTTCTTTTTTTTTTTTTGTTGTTGTCGAAATTAGCAATTAAATCAAAAATTGATCCTTCTCTTACTTCATATTTTTCACTTTCCTTCTCTCTCTATATATCTTGATTACCCCCTCGTTATATATTTCAGTTCCTTTGTGATATTAAAGAGAGTGATTTAGAGAGTGTGAAATATATTAGTAGATTAAGTTTCTGAAGCAATTAGCTCGTAAATTAAATTAGGTCACACGTTCTTAAAATTCTTACAAAATGATTTTAATGTTTTTTTTAATTCGTTTGTCTAGTATATATATATATATATATATATATATATATATAATATATATATATATGTCTGTGTATGTCTGTAGAAATAATCATACATGCAAAATTAAGACTATAATAAAAATACACAATATATATATATATATATATATATATATATATATATATATATATGTTATAGGGAACAATACCTTTAAGATGCGATTGTTACCATTGGTTTCAAAGCAGTGTATTACCCACTTATCTTCAAGACAACGTGCTCGTGAAAGAAATGTTGAGAATACCGATTAATTTATATATTTATATACATGTGGGAGCTCACATATGTATATGAATCGATATTCGCACTATTTCTTACTCGGGCGCGTTGTCTTGACAATAAGTGGCTATCACGCTGCTTTGAAACCAACGGTAAAAATCGCGCCTTAAATATTCTGTGCGCTATAACAAATAAATACAACCCTTATACCCGTAATCGAGCAATTTATTTTAAATTCTCAAATACTAGAAAAGACTACTAACACACACACACACACACACACATATATATATATATATATTAATAATGGAGATTCGCTTCCGGTTTTTGTCTGTAACAAAAACTACATCACTCTCTTACGTCACTATACCCGAAATCATGACAGAATAAATACATTCAAAATTAGCGCATGTAACATAAGACAGTCCTCATTATTTTAATAGATACATCCCCAGTATCATATATTTATATATAGTTTGTTTTATTTTGATAGATATTCAAAGTTAATAGAACTTAGTTTCGATTTCAAATTGTTTTTTTTGTTTTTTTTACTCCTTTAATAAATTTGATGATTTCATGATTTATAGTTCAAACTCTCCGAAATTTAATTTTTAACTTCCACCTCATCAAGCAATATCTTTCAAAAATTTATTTTTACATCGCTCGGAGAGTGTTTTTACTTTGCTAGTATTAATAATGGAGATTGTCAGTATTTCTGTCTGTAACAAAAACTACGTCATAGCTCTACGTCACAGCTTAGGTCACATTATTCTTATGCTATATACACCCAAAATTTGAGTAAGCAATTTTGAAAAGTGTTTCTTTATTCTTGTCCTTTGTTTTTTACAGTAACAAGAAGTTAACTAAAAAGTTTACAAATAAATAAATACCTACGATTTTGTGGAAAATTGATGTGGAAAATATTACAAATAATTTTTTGATTATTACATGCATGCAACATTTTATTTGAGAGGGACGGGGCTCAGTTTTCATTTCAAATTGTTTTATTTTTATATTTTTTATTTACTCCTTTAATAAATATGAGGATCTGTCTTACTTATGATACAAACCCTCTGACATTGAATTTTTAACTCCCACCCTCTCAGGCAATGTCTTTCAAAAATTAATTTTTACGACGCCCGGAGCGTGTTTTATGTTGATATTATATATATATATATATATATATATATATATATATATTATTATAATGGAGATTGTGTGTTTTTCTGTCTGTAACCGAAACTATATTCCTACTCAAGTCACAATTCTCTTAGTTATTGATATCACATTCTCCATGATTTTATTTTTATCTAAACCTCAATTATTAATAAAATTGTCTTACATTATTAATACTGTTAACTATGTCTACATACTGACAACATGCAATTGTATTTATATATACAACAAAATAGCGGTTTACAGTGTGAACGGGAATGCCAGTTTGCATATTAATATTAAAAAAATCGAATTTAATAAATATGTGCTTAGTATTATTGATTTCTAACTGTTTGGTTTTATTTTAATGAATATAAGCAAAAATCTCTTCAATGAATCTTAAATGAAATCTTTAATAAGATAAAATAACTGTCATTTTATTCTTTACTTCCTCTTATAACTAAATACTTAAATTAGAAAAATAACAATGAAAGACGAGAGTGATGGAAGAGTATTTTTTCAGTTGTTCCATTTTTTTATTATACTCCCTCTGTTTCAAATCTTTTATTATACTCCCTCTGTTTCAAATCTTTTTATCTGTATTCTTATTTAGTTTCATTAGCCTTTCTAATTTAATACAATATTTTATTACATTAAAACTTAAATACTTGCACCCGGAGGGTGCATATATTTGCTAGTATATTTGTGGGAGAAAAGTGAACTTTTTTGAAAATGCAACATCGAAAACATATAATATCGTCAAACATTTACAAATCAATCAAATTTTGGCAATACATAACACATATGACGTTGATGTGCCTTTAAACACATAAACCGAGCTCAAAAGAAAAAAACACTTGTTGCATCGGCCGGGAATCGAACCCGGGCCGCCCGCGTGGCAGGCGAGCATTCTACCACTGAACCACCGATGCGAACTTAGTAAAACGTTATTTATAACTGATTTTATAATTTCATGTTTGAGGCTTGAACTAATGCCAAATATCGATGGAACATTTTGAAGCCAACTCGCGAATCGATTCAAAAGCGGCATTTTTCTGCTAACCAATAAATGTTCATTGTATCAAATGCGATAATTAAACCCCTTCGAGCTGGTGACCTTTCACCTCTCAAATGTATTGGATTTGATCTCCAAAATGTAAATCACCCCCCCCAAAAAAAAAATAAAACAAGAAAATCATAATCAAACCTCATTCATGACATAAGTACTTTAGCTTAAACCTATCCCATTGTTCACAAAACAAAAAATAAATTGTTGATCGTTTATATGAATACTATACCTGGACAATAGGGTAGGTCGATTTTGGAACTGTATTGTCTCCAATGTGGCGAATGTTTCAAATTAGCATAAAGAATTACCTCATATACATATGTATACATATATATATATGAAGTGGTCAAACGATGTGTTTGAAATGGCGAAGGCCGACAATTTTTTGGGAGATTATGTGCTTAATTAAAGTCATACCTTATTTGTTAATTAATTAATTATAATTAAATGAATTAGGCGTGCATATCGGTTTAAATGTAAAGCGTAAACAAATCGAGAAAAAGTCGGGCTGAAATGTACATACAGAGATCGACTTTTTCTCGATTCGTTTACGCTTTACATTTAAACCGATATGCACGCCTAATTCATTTAATTATAATTAATTAATTAACAAATTAGGTATGACTTTAATTAAGCACATAATCTCCCTATATATATATATATATATATATATATATATATATATATATATTATATATATATATATATATAATATATATCCACAGTGTTTATTTCATTCTTTCTACTTCTAATATTTAGGAAAAAAAAGAAATAAAAGCGTGCTGCATCGGCCGGGAATCGAACCCGGCCGCCCGCGTGGCAGGCGAGCATTCTACCACTGAACCACCGATGCGAGATACTGAATTAATGTTTTCATTACTGGTTTCATACTTAAACATTTGATACTCTTAGGCAGGGTTCTTGACATATTTTTCTTTAAGTAGCTTGGTTGGTAGGGATACTTAAGTTATTTACTTTACTAAGCTTAAGATTAGTCGTAGCAGAAGACCACAAATATGAGGCACCTAGTGAGAATAAAACTCATTAATAATATTCTGATAATCTAGCTTCCTAAACCATTACATCACGTGAGGCGCCGCTTGGGACTCTTTGCATTATAAAATAATTAGTTGGTAGAGAGGTCGGAAATCATTTAATACACTATAACATCTTTTTCATATTTATGGGGGTTTTCCATGTTTTGTTAGCTATAAAGAATTAACTGACATTTTTTAAAAAAATCTTAATATCAGATAAAGATACACTAAGGTGAAATAATTTATTATTTTTTACAATTCTAATATTAAAAAATTTAAAAAAATATGTACTGCACCATAAAGATACACTAAGGTGAAATAATTTATTATTTTTTACAATTCTAACATTAAAAATTATATACTGCATCGGCCGGGAATCGAACCCGGGCCGCCCGCGTGGCAGGCGAGCATTCTACCACTGAACCACCGATGCGAGATACATTTCCTCCCTTTTACTACTCATTTCATACTTAAACATTTGATACTGTTAGGCAGAAGTTTGTTCTTGACATACTTTCCCTTAGGTAGCTTTGCTGGTTGGAATGCTTAAGTTATCTACTAAGACCAGTAATATAAGACACCTAGTGAGAATCAAACTCACTAACAATAGTCTGATAATCCATCTTCCTAAGCCTTACATCACGTGAGGCACCAAGGCTATCGTTAGTAGCGAGGTCGAATATTACTTAGGGTAATCCTTAATTTGTTCCTCGTAAATTTCTACTATAAAAAAAACTGAACCCTCATTTTATGTCCGTGTTTTTGCAATAAATGTTTTAAATATGTTTGCAAAAAATGTTTTTAAATAAAGAAAATATATTCAGTATTGTAAAATAACGGGTGCAAGAAAAATAAAACATTTATTGCAAAAACACGGACATAAAATGAGGGTTCAGTTTATTTTATGGTAGGAATTTACGAGGAACAAGTTAAGGATTACCTTACTTAGTACCCATTATAATTTTGTTTCATGTTTATTTCGGTCTATTTTGGAGCTACCTAAAATTAAAACAGATTTTTTTTTTTTCAATATTAGCCTGAAAGATACATTATGAGGAAATAGTTTATTAAATATTTTTTTTAAAAATACGTTGCATCGGCCGGGAATCGAACCCGGGCCGCCCGCGTGGCAGGCGAGCATTCTACCACTGAACCACCGATGCGAGATACGTCTAATAGCTTTTACTACTATTTTCATACTTAAAGATTTGATACTGTTAGGCAGAGTTTGTGTCTTGACATACTTTCCCTTAGTAGCTTGGCTGGTTGGCATGCTTAAGTTATCTACTAAGTTTAAGTTAGTCGTGACGGAAGACAAGTAATATACGACACCTAGTGAGAATCAAACTCACTAACAATATTATGATAATCAAG
>CM042166.1:11694559-11732059 GCA_023376005.1 Doryteuthis pealeii | reverse complement strand
GATCTAATTTGACTCCGTAGGTAGGACCCTAACAGGTACTACCACTCGAGTCAGAATGACCTGAAGTAATAAGAATTGAAGGGCGCCTAGCTTCATACCCCCCCAGACACCGGAACTGGAAACCTCACCAATAAGATTCAGTTTACCGTAATACTCAGGGCAACTCTTTTGTCTTTTTGTTTGTTTTTTTTATTATTTATTTATTCATTTAGGTGCCCTAATATATTTTTGAAAAAAAAAAACTATTTCAGACATATTTCAACAAAATGTAAGAATTCTGGAAAATTCGGTGAAAATTCGGACGCATTAATTTTGTTTTTCATAGAATTTTTTTAAAGCCTCTAGTCATTCTTGGTTTTGGGATATCGTAATTTCAATTGGATTTAACGGTGCAGATAATGTAACCATTGATTTTTCGTTCATAATTTTCGTTGTTCCGTAAGGCCGAAAACATTTTTAAAATCATGCACGGAGTTTTTTTTCTTTCGATAGACAAAAAATTCAAGATAATATAAACGTTAATGCAAGTTTCATTGTGTTAAATAGGGGGGGGGTAAATTTCAAAGGGAAAATTGGTGGTACCTGCAGTGAATATGAGTTCTTCATCTCTGCAGGGAAAACCCTCCAGCGTATTCTAAGCGGCACGCGGGACAGGGCACGCGAACTCGTCACGCATAATTNTAGCCAGATAGGCCAAAGTGGAGTATTGCAAGTCATGAACTGCTCATCCCCTGGGCTCTATCCTTAAGCATCACGGGTCGCCACCCACGGCCAACATGTGGCCCCATTGTGGGAATCTTACCCCTCTGCAGAGGTGTAGTTGGTGCATTCTAACGCCCCACCGACAGGGCGGACTCTCACCGTTGTGGTAGTACCTGTTAGGGTCCATCTATGGGTTAAATAGGAAAAGTTTATAAAAAATGCGTATTCATTAGGAACGAATGTTTTTCAAAACTTTGTCGGTATTAAATGACCCACGAGGTTGATATGCCGTAAACTAAACCAAACCAAACCAAACCAAACCAAACCAAACCAAACTCTAAGCCTCGGCAACATGGCGGACACTGTACATGGTATGTGTGTGCATGGAGATAATGTATGTGTGTGCAATGGTATTTGTAATGGTATGCTTATCACATGGTGAGTATATTTTCGGTCGTGAAAATACGCGACTTTACTGAATGCTGACTTGATTAGCAGAATGTGCCCATGTGTAGTGATTAATTATCTCACTCACGGGACATCTTGTTGCTGACTTAGTACCCAGGCCAGCCTCTATAAAAAGACAGGGGAAAGGGTTACGAGTATGTGAGCATCGGTGGTTCAGTGGTAGAATGCTCGCCTGCCACGCGGGCGGCCCGGGTTCGATTCCCGGCCGATGCATCTATGTTTTTTTTTTCCTTCTTCTTTTTTAAAATTAATTTAATGAATAATTCTATTTTCCTAATATCTTATTATAATGGAGATTTGTGTGTTTTTTTTCTGTAACCGAAACTATATAACTATTCAAGTAACAATTCCCTTAGTTATTTACGTCACATTCTACAGGATTTTATTTTTATCTAAACATCAATTATTAATAAAATTGTCTTACATTATTAATACTAACTACATACTAACAAGATGCAATTATATTTATATATACAACAAAATAGCGCTTTACAATGTGAACGGGAAGGCTAATTTGCATATTAATATTAAAAAATCGAATTTAATAAATATATGCTTAGTATTATTGATTTCTAACTGTTTGGTTTTATTTTAATGAATATAAGCAAACATCTCTTCAATGAATCTTAAATGAAATCCATTAACAAGATAAAATAACTGTCATTTTATTCTTTACTTCCTCTTATAACTAAATACTTAAATTAGAAAAAATAACAATGAAAGACGAGAGTGATGGAAGAGTAAGTTTCAGTTGTTCCATTTTTTATTATACTCCCTCTGTTTCAAATCTTTTATTATACTCCCTCTGTTTCAAATCTTTTTATCTGTATTCTTATTTTAGTTTCATTAGCCTTTCTAATTTAATACAATATTTTAATTACATTAAAACTTAAATACTTGCACCGGTGGGTGCATATATTTGCTAGTTTGTATAAATGAATGTATGATTTTTTTTTTTTCTATCTTTCCATGGGACAATGAAAGAAAAATGTTCGAATTCAAATCGAAAACATCTACATTAATTATTTATATTCTTTCCTTCTGTTTTTTCCTTTCTTTCCCCCGTTTTTCTTCCTTTTTCTTTTTTCCTTCCTTCCTTCATTTCATTCTTCCTTTGTTTTCTTTGTTTTCTTTCTTTCGTTCTTTCTTTTCTTTTCCTTCTTTCCTTTCTTTCTTGCATTTCTTTCCTTCTTTTCTTTTTTTTCTTTTATTTATTTATTTATTTCTTGTCTTCATTCCTTTCTTTTTTCCTTCCTTCATTTCTTTCTTACATTCTTTCTTTCTTTCTAGTATTTATTCTTTTTTTTCTTTCTTTCTTTTTTTCATTCATTTTTCTTTCCTTACTTTTCTTTCTTTCTTTTCTTCATTACTTTCTTTTTGACTTTTCTTCCTTCATTTTTTTTCTTTCCTCAACACTTCTTCCACATTTTATTTTAGTTCTTTCCCTTTTCATTCCTTTTTTTTTCTTTCATTCCTTTCTTTCTTCCTTCTTTTATTTCCTCATTTCATATCTTTGTTCTTTCATTCCTTCCTTAATTTTTGTTCTTCCTTACTTCGTTTCGTTTCCTTCCTTCCTTCCTTCCTTCCTTTCTTTCCTGTTTTTTTTTTTTAGTTAATCCTTCTTTCATTCATTTCTTTCTTTCCTTTCTTTCTTTTTTTCTTTCTTTCTTTCTTCTATTTTGTTCTTCTTCTATTTATTTTTATTGTAAAGAAAGAAAAGAGAGAAATGACATGCTACACAGAAAGATAGAATAAAAAAGAAAAAAAAAGAAAAGAAAAAAAGAAAGAAAGAAAGAAAGAAAGTAGTAGAGAGAGAGAGGGGGTAATCTGTTTCAATCGAATATAATGAAAAGAAGGAAAAAAACAAAAACAAAAACCAACAAAAACAAAACAAAAACAAAGGGTGAGACAGAGTTAAATCAAGATTATTATAATTTTTACATACTGAACTATTTCGCAGTAGCTCTTAAGCAAACGTATCAAATTATGAATTATCATACTCTGGTATATCCACAGGTCTTGCAAGTTTTTATCATAAGTATTAATCCAGTTCAGAAATTAAAAACTAATATCTGTCCGGTAGACTGCGGTAAAAATGTACGCCCCTGAATTCACAGTCTACCCGGGTGAGAACTTAGATCGATGACTGTTATATTTGAAAGCGCGGGCTTGTCGGTGTGGTGGTAGAAGTAGGTAGTGCTTCGCTGAATAGCGTAGTAGTAAATATCTACATGGAGGTGGAGGGGGAGGAGGAGGAGGAGGAAGGAGAGGAGTAGGAGGAGTGAGAGGGGGAGGAAGGAAGGAGGGGGAGGAGGTTCAAACATCGTCTTTTGCTTACAATACAAACTTTAGAGGCTTTTGTCAGTGGGCGACACTTTGTGAGAGATAAGGAAGCGTCAGAAGGAAGACGACAGGGGGCGTGCGTGTCGCTCGCAGTGAGTAAAATAAGTGGTTTAGATATCTGGCTTGTTTCGCATCCTTGGTGACGGCTTAAATTACTGTTATATTATATTATACTAGAAGCGGCTACCCAGCATCTCCTGGGTAGAGGGGGGAGAACAAAAAGCCCTGGTGTATTGAGTTTTTTACTTTTGAGATTTACAAATGCTGGACATTTGTTTAAGTAGAATTTCAATACTATTTCTATGTATATTTTAATTTTTAAATATCTTCGTGAATATAAATCAAATCTTCATAATCTTTCCACAAAAAGCAAGAACATTTACCTCAGTAAAATTTTGAAAACAATGAGGCGAAATATCAATTGAATTTAGTTGCAGTGTTGTTATATCCACTTTTTCCACTATTTTCATCCAAATATATGTATATTAGTAGTTTTTTAACAGTATTGGAGAATTGAAAATAAACTGCTGGTTTACGGGTGTAAGAGCAGTATTTATTTGTTATAGGGTACAAGACATTTAAGGTGCGGTTGTTACCTTTGGTTTCCAAGAAGCGTGTTAGCCACTTATCATCAAGACAACATGCCTGTGAAAGAAAAATGTATATATTTTTATATATATATGTATATATATATATATATATATATATATATATATATATATATGTGTGTGTGTGTGTGTGTGTGTGTGTGTGTATGTGTGTGTGTGTGTTCCAACCATTTTTAAGATATATATGCATTACAATTCAGATCAGGGAAAATGTTACTTTCTTCATCATATGTCGTTTTTATTATTTCTCGGAATTTTTGAGATGATGCTTGACAATCTAGCCTTTTTTAATTAAAAAAGTTAGATTAGATTAGATTAAAAATAATATATAAATTAATAGGTAGATATTCTAGGCAAAAACAAGACATTAGGTTTATAAGTTCCCAAAATTCACACTGAATTGTCCAATTGGACACATGGCCTAGTGGATAGAGGAGTTAGGTTAAGACAGTTCTAAGTGAGAGTTATCTCTAGACTGCAGGTTCAATCCTAGTCAGGAGTAACATAGTAATAATAATTAACACAGTTTAACACTTGTACCCCAGATATAGTTAGCGGAATGAGAACAGGATACCCCTGTGGACTGAATAAAGGATTAGGTTCAAAGTTCCGTGATGGCTCCCGATTACAACAAGAAGGTTCCCGAGTTCGAGATGGTTCCCGAGTCAAAGAAAGTTCCCGAATTTGATAAGAAATACCCGACGAAGGCTGGAGTGCACATCGGCCGAAACGTTGTACAGATAACAATGAAGATGAGGACAATAGTCCGAATATTCCAAATAATACTAATTGTCGTTTTTTTGTATTATATAATTTGTTGTTTTTTTCCTCAATAATAGATTAGTTAAGAAGATTTGTTGGTAATTTTGTTTTATAGCATATCAACCCTTCTGGGTCATTTAATGCCGAATCAAGTCATTTTGATAAACAAAGGTCACAGGTTGCTTAAAGTAGCTCTTTTGAAAATCTACAAAAATATAAATCCTATGTATACATTGGCAGGACCTACTGTATGGCGAATTAGCGGAGGGCACCCGACCTGTAGGGACACCACGCCTGCGCTTTAAAGATGTCTGCAAGAGGGACATGAAGACATACCACATCGACACCAACACATGGGAGGCTTGTGCAGAAGACCGGGCGACCTGGCGACTCCTCGTCAGACAAGGGGCGAAAAGGAGTGAAAAAGAGAGGAAAGAAGCCGCCACGGAAAAGAGAGCCAGAAGGAAGGAGAGACAACAGCAACTCCAGCAAGCATCACGATTTGTTTGCAGTCACTGCTCCAGAGATTGTCATTCAAAAATTGGTCTGTTCAGCCACTCCGACAGTTGCAGATTTTTAAAAAATGGACCCTACGCCATCGTCTTTAGTTGACGGAAGGATGCCAACAAAGCTCTGTTGCAAAATCAACAAAAATATAAAGAAATAGGTCAAGACTATTCACGAATAATACCCCACCCTCCCCTGTAGAAAGAAAAAAGATCCCAAACGTCACGTTCACTTGGGGGACGATGTCACAAAGCCAAAAACCTATCGTCACACCCTTGGTTTCTTCTTTTTCATCAACACTGAAAAACATTTAAAATCTTCGCCCATTTTCATCCACATGTTTTGGACATTCAATCCGCCCTTGTCGTCAGATATCAAAGATGTTGGAGAGATTCGTCACACCCTCTTGCTCGGGATTTTGATTGATTGAGTATGTGGGTTGGTTGGTTGGTTGGTTGGTTGGATTTTTTACGGCGTGTCAACGCTTGGTTTATTTTATGCCGAAAAACTTCTTTTTATTTATTTATTCATTTTTGTTGGGTATTAAAATTTTTTAAACTCATCTTTTTTTACACACATTCTTGAAATGCCAAAAGCACGCACTTTTACACGCAAGTAACAAAAGTCGTCGGTGTGGCCTAATGTCAGTATCAGCCAGACAGCGAGGGAGTCTATACCCTTTTCACTAACGCTAGACTAAGGAGTTTGTTTTTGAATCTGGGAAGGAGCGCCACATCTACCATCAGATCCTTATTTTACCGCGCAGATCCCTGTGGTACTCATACACTGAGTTGACGTGGGCCGGTATCGAACCAGGAACCTTGTGGTTCGAGCCGGATGCTCTATCAATTGAGCTAAGTCAAACCTTTTACACACAAAAACGAATTAATTTAATTAAATCATTTATTTAAGGTTAAATTTTACTTTTAGCCGAAAAGTAGTAACATAATGAGCATCAGTAAAAATGTTAAAAATTAAAAGAATAATCTTACGTATCTAATTAATTTTTAATCAATTTTGAACTTTAAATTTGCATAAAAATTTCCAAATCTCAGGTTTGTTACATGCTGAAAACAAAACACGTTATTAAAAGTTTGAATCACTTTGATGGCGGACTACAAATAGAATTTTATGTTCTGATGACATCGCTGTTGGCATTCTTCCGTCTATGAGAGACGATGGAGTAGTGTCCCCTTTTTTAAAACTACGTAGCCTGGGCGGGTTCCTATAGAGGATGAACTGTTGCCCATGCAGCAAATCCCCCCTCTCCACACTACCGCTGTGATCCAAAGGAAAGGTAAGGAACCAATGCAGTTTGGTAACGGTAGAGTCGCAGGAGTTGCTGGGTGGAACTGGATTTCAGCATCACACCAACTTAGGGACTCCGGCTCCTGATTTGTTTTCGGGGTTTACTCCCCTGGTCTTTCTTTGGGATGAATTAAAGCTACTATGCAGCGGAGTTTTTTGTATTTGACTTTTCCTTGTCTTAGATGGGTTGCCAACCAAGGCTAAGGAACCCTTCTAACCATTTGGGGATTTCTGCGAGTAGTAAGTACCCCAATCTTACGACTGTCGGTGTTCCTGAAAAATGAAATTACGAATACGAGACATAGTGCAAATAGAATTTTAATGTTTTGGTGACGTAGTACAAGTAAAATGATGACATATTAAAAGTAGAATTTCATGCTCTGATGACGTAGAACAAATAGAATTTCATGTTCTGATGAAAAGTAAAAATGCTGAATTTCAAGAATGAAAAGATTAACAATAAAAAAAAAAAAAAGATAAAAACTATTATTTCTCTGAATTTTTGAGATGAGGCTTGATAATTATTATTATCTGCGTTATTCGGACTATTGTCCTCATCTTCATTGTTATCTGTACAACGTTTCGGCCGAAGTATTGTTTGTTTTCTGCCAGATGAAATAATTTTATTTTCTGATGAGGTAACTAAAATGTTAAATTTAAAAAAATAATGTAAATATAAAAAGTAAAAAAAAAGAAAGAAAAAAAAAACCGGAAATAATTTGAAAAAGTGGTTTGTCAACATAACATTATTTCCCAAATTCCATGCATTGGTGTCCCGTCAGGGTGTAATGGTTTTGAAGCTAGTCTCACACATCCGTTACTATTGAAAAGCGAGTTCGATCCTCACTGAATGCCTCATACTTGTGACCGGGTAATTCCATGTCAAATTGTCCAGGCCATATCACCCACCCGCTTCAAGTTTTCTGAAATTTTGTCCAAGTGTGGATTATGTTAACGTTTGACAATTCCTAAAATTTTAGCTTCCAATTCCAAGAATTAGCGGAGTTATGTCGATTTTTAGCTTTCCAAATTTGATTGGGGTCATGAAAATGGTGACTTTCTGTAAATTATTTTTGTCTGTAAAATGAGTTCTAGAGCTTCCCTACTACTATAAATTGGTTTATAAAAGCATTTTTCCCAAGGAATCCAAAAACGCCATTAAAACATCTTAAAGTCAACCAATTTTAACTTATTCATGATTTCTGATTTTTTCATAGCAAGATCAATATCCCGAAGTGGTACTGCATTTATGACAATTTTAAAAAAAATGGTTAAATAGGAAGATGATTTTATAAATGTGTTGAAAATAATTGAGTTAAAAAAAATATTTGAATACCCATCAAGAATAGAACAAAACGTTTGGGGCATAAAATAATCCAACAAGGATTGACATGTCGTAAAAGAAAATCCAACAAACCGAACCAAACCGAATTTATTGACATATAATAACCCTAGACGGATTGAAATACCACTAAAAGCAATTAATCAATGATTCAAATCAAATCTAATGTGCCACAGTGTCTTCTAAACAAGATTTTATATGTGTTTATTTAGTTTTTTTACGGCATATCAACCTTTTCGGGTCATTTAATGCCGAATCAAGTCATTTGATATGCGGTTTTACTCACCGTTCCTGCTGTTGCCTAAATAGTCACCCATCCGAGTAGTGCACAGGCTGATTGCTGCTTAGTGATCAAACCGGAACAGGTGCTTTCAACGTGACTTGACTGTAAGCCCCCTAAACAAAATTAATTAGGTTCTGAATTCAGAGTTTTTATTCTCCTAGACTTGTTGACCTATTAGGTCTAGATGTATACAAAAAATACAAAAATTAGATGGAAGACGAACTAGAAACAAAAAAAAAAAAAAGAAAAGAAAAGAATTCCCTATGAAAACATTTCATCTTATCAATTCGGACAGCGATTGAAGGGATTCCATCCATAGGGGGAGACAAACTGCTCTGATAGATAAAATGGGATTAATCATTTGGCACCTGAAGCTTAAAAAGAAAATAAGAATCGTCTCCATTTTCTTCCGGTTGAAAAATCCACTTCCGGCTTTTTTTTTTTTTTCAGAATCAACAAATTGGTAACAGGAAGCAATAGAATACCAAATTACACATTTTGCGTGGGTGGGGGTGCCAGCTTTCTTTTATTATAATCTCAGCCTCTGATATGTTAATAAACCTTTATATGCATTTCGGTTTACAAAGGAAACCTTCTTCAGGACTTTGAAATTATTTAAGAAAAAAGGATTTGTGTGGATAAAAGATTATGGATGTTTTGTATACGTTGAGTTTATGAAAGGTGTAGAAAAAATACAATGAAAAGCGCCCCCTCCCATATATATGTGTATATACATATATATAGATAGATATACAACAATGTAATGGTCTACACAGTGTTAATGGGAAGGCAGCTTTTCATATGGATATTAATAAATTTATTTTAATAAATATGTACTTCGTATTATTGATTTCTAATTGTTTGGTTTTATCTTAATGAATATGAGCAAAAATCTTGGAGATAAATCTTAAAAGAAATCCATTAACAAAAAGAAATAACTGTAATATCATCCTTTACTTCCTATTTTAACTAAATAGTTAAATTATGAAAATTTAGCAATAAAAGACGGGTGTGATGGAAAAGAAAATTTCAGTTGTTCTATTTTCGATTATTATAACGAAAAATAGAAGAACCTCTGTTTTAAATCTTTTTATCTGCATTCTTATTTAGTTTCATTAGTCTTTTTAATTTAATCTAATATTTTATTACAGTAAAACTTAAATACTTGCACCCGGAAGGTACATATATTTTCTAGTATATAATGGGAAATAAGTTCCTTAGACATTGATAAATTTCGGGGAACCATTTACGCCGGTGGGAAGATGCGAAATGATCGAGGACTTTATAGAATGTATCGGGGGGTGGGGGTCGGGGAAATGATTTAGGGTATTTTTTCAAGGGTCGAAAAGAACGAAAGAAAGTAAATAAAAAGGAAGGAGAGAAACAATATCGTTGCGACCACACACGAAGAGATTTTGGGAAAGTTAATCGGTTCGTTTTGTTTGGACCCCTTATGTTAACGTCATGTGTAAAGATGGGTAACAGTGACAGCTCATTCAGTAAACACTGGGGATAGCCAATTCGTCGAAAAGTCCGTGTTTTACAAGACAAATTTAACCCCCTCGTTTGAAAAAGAAATTACAAAAAAAATCAGGGAATTATCCGATTCTAATGAAAGTTTCATTGTTTTTCAATCGGAGAGATAAATTTATTTTGTAAACCATCTTTAGACAGCGTTTACGGCCATATTTGAGCAAAATTGACCGAAAAAATAGTTTTAAATGTATTAAAAATAAATTACATGTGTAATATTGTTTTTCTTTTTTTTTTTTAACTGATGCTCATTATGTTACTACTTTTCGTCTCAGACAAACATTTGAGCTTAAATAACCGATTTGATTAATTTTAATTCGTTTTTAAAATGGAAAACAGATGAAAAATTGAGTATGCCTAGTAAACACGTCGAATGCAAAATGAAGAAGGTTCACACACTAATTAGAAAAAGAGTTGTTTAGATATAGCCAATATAGAATGCAAGGCGATATGAGTGCTCACAGTCAATAAAACAAAAACTACCTTCAGAATCGTACACCCCCCTCTAAAAAAAATTGAAGAAGCTATAGAAAGGCAACACTCAACCTACGTAAAACCAAAAAATGAGCTATTCGCTTGGCATGTACTCGCCACTCGACGACAGGAGTCGGGCGAAACATTGGGCCATTTTATAAAAACCCTTCAAACCTTAAGCAAGGATTGCAATTTTTCGTCCTATGACTGCAATTGGGGCACAAGAGGAACACATCTTAGACGACTTCGTAAATGGTCTATGCAATGTCCAGGTAAGACAACGACTTCTTGAAAATAGGACTCTTACTTTACAAACAGCTTACGAACAAGCTTATACATGCGAACTTGCAATAAAGCAGCCCGGCACTTATTTTCAACCTGACACTATAGGTGCCGCCGTGAAACAACCTGTTCTTACTGCCCCCCCCCCATCTCAATGATAGTCCGACTTATTCCTCTAACCAAAATGCACTACATTCAAACTTTCCAGAACAATTTGTCGCTGTAGCTCAAAGGAAACGGACATGCTATTTTGTTAGAAATGGGATCATCGACTCTAGTTCCAAATCTTGGACAAGGTCGTTTGTGTATCTCACTTTGTGCTAATGCCCTTGAGGTAGACATAAATATATCTGCTCTCCCCCAGCTATGTATAAATAGCAGGACAGACTGGTGTCTTTGTAAAGTTTTTAAATGCCATCCTTGGCCAGTTGAAAAGGGCTTAAAGAAAGTCCTGTGTTATGGAATCCTTTGGTAATCGTATAAGTCCTATCCTACGTAGTAAAGGTCCAGTGTTTTAATCACTATGTCCGTCGTCAAAGAATGCCAGTAATTATTGCCAGTAGGGTCGGTTAAGTATTGTATCAACCTCAGAGTACTGCCAGTGATTGGCCAAGAGTTAGATCAAATGATTCTCGTCTAGTCTATAAGCATGGGCGAGAATCTTGCACACACCTGATATCAGTCTTTAGTCTTGGTTAGGCAACTAGCCATGGAGAAGGAAAACTCTGAGATCAAAACAAATTTCTTGCTTAAAATCGCTTCTTTTACCAATTGAAAACGACGAACCTATTATTACAAATGTTAATTGTTATAAAAGGTAAGTCGTCGGGGAAGCCTAAAATCGATATCAACTAGACAGCGAGGGAGTCTATCCCCTTTTCACAAGCGATAGACCAAGAGTTTAGGAGTATGAGGTGGAGCACTAAACCTACCATCAGCTCCCCACTTCCCCACACAGAGCCTTGTGTTACTCATATGCTGAGTTGGTGAGGGGTCGGTATCGAACCCGGAACTTTGTGGCTCCTAGTCCGACGCTCGACCGACTGAGCCAAACCGGCCCTTTGTTATAAAAGAAAAATGTATTAAAATAGATTTACCAAATATATATTTCATATTAGGAATGTTGCGCTCGTAGTCTAATGATTATCATTGTTGGAAATGGAGTCGGCGATCGATTTCAAACACTAGTCGAAGCTGTTTGCATTTAACAAAATAACAAGGGGCATAGAGCATTATCAAGGGCAGTACGTATTGAGTTCAGTCAGTCTACTGTTGGCTTGAGCAACAGCAACTGGTTAAGCACAACTGAAGTAATGTCCAAGACAGATGGTATTTATGGGAATCAAGAATAGTCCATTCATGTATTTGGCTGATTCCATTCCTTGAGTTCTGATTGGCTGCTTGGTTTCTATGATGTTGTGGAGTTTCATAAATATCCCGTCATTCTGCAGTAGAGTTGCAACAAGATAGGATCGTATTCAATTACGACTGCTTGTTGTCGTGTCTTACCAATTCGACGGTAATTGGATCTTAGCTTAATTAATCTACAGTACGGACGTCCAATCTGACTTGTAAAATTTACCCCACCTATATTTAATACAATGAAACTTAAATAAAGGTTAAGATTATTTTCAACATTTTTGGACCATCCAAAAGAAGAAACATTAAAAAAACACCTGATGATCTTTAAAAAAATTCAGCTTACAGAAATAATGAAAATTATGAATGAAAACAATGTTTACATTTTCGCACCATTAAATCAATCAAAATTAACAGAGCCAAAAACAACTTACTACTACCGGCTTTTAAAAAGGTCTACAAAAAATCAATTAAGAGTCAAAATTTTGATACTTATTCACTTGTTGATGAAATTACGTTTAAGGTAGGTTTTTCGAAAATTTATTGGAGGAAATTTCATTTTTATGAAATCTGAAAAAATGAAGCGACAAAAAACGATTTTTAATTTTTCTATAAAAATAAGTCTGAATATAATTAGGATGCCATAAACGAGTTCTGGTGTCGTCCGAGAAAGAATGTACGGCATTAACGAGTTTCGGTTTCGTCCGGAAAGAGAGTACTGTGTAAACGAATTCCAGTGTCGTCTAAGAAAAAGTCTTAAGAGGTCTTCTTCAGGCAGAAAATGCCTTCGTCTTTGTAATTCCAAAAACTCTAAATTGTAAATAATAAGAAGATGGAATTTTACTTCCGAAAATATTTAGTTTTGAAAAAAAAAAGAAAGTTAAATAAATTCAACACATATTGCATTGTAAATTGCCTTCAAAATCTTTATATTAAGAAAACAGTATTTTTTTTTTTAGTGTTAATAACTTTAAAGTTTAATGTTGCTTCCTGATTATCTAAAAGTTGAGATACAATATTACATTCAATCCATTTCTAAAGAAATTGGTGTCAATATTAGGAGCTAAGAATCTATCATGTTAGTATAGTTCCTCAGAATTGACTCTTTCGATGAGGATATTTGTGCACTTATTAACCGATAGAACATGTTTCAGTCTCGTCGATAACTACGTGGAAATTTGTAACGTTGCTATGAATATCAGAAGATTTATCTATACGTGATTTACTTTAGTAAAAAAAAAAAAAAAAAAAAAACATGAATTCTGAATTCTGCTAAAAAATGTAATAATATTATTTCTTTTTCCAACTTTTACTTGTTTTGTAATTAAATTGCCAATAAAAAAAATTGTTTTTCAAAGAAATTTCTGATATAATTATTCAGACTCTTATCTTTATAGAAAAAAAATAAAACAATCGTTTAGCGCTTCATTTTTTCAGATTTCATAAAATAAAATAGGTGGGGATACCTCACAAAAAATATTTCCCCCATTATATTTTAGGATAAAACTATTTTAAACATAATTTCATCAACAGTGAATAAGTACCGACATCTTCGTGAAAATTTGACTCTCTTGATTTTTCATAGAAAAAAAAAAGCCTCTAGTCATTTGTTTTTGGGTACGTTAAATTTCAATTGATTAATGGTGCGAAAATGTAAACATTATTTTCGTTCATAATTTTCATTATTTCCGTATAATGAATTTTTTATTCTAAATAATCAAGTTTTTTAAATTTTTATTTTTTTTTTTTAATGTTTCTTCTTTTGAATGGTGCAAAATTTTGAAAATGATATTAACCTTCATTCAAGTTTATTGTATTAAATGTGGGTGGGGGGTAAATTTGACCCGACAGATTAGATATCCCTAGTAACCGGCAAATAAAAACAAGCAAAGGACATAGCGTTATCAAGAGGAGGGACCCAGAAAAAATGTAATACCATAGCACCTACATGTGAAATAAGCACACCACAGTAGAGTATGTCTGAGATTAGCGTGCAAACTTTTGCTCAACGGCGATGCTGTTCTTTGCTTCTTTTCTGTCAGTAAAAGCTCTTGTATTTCAATTGTTTATAAAACGTATATTCTTGTACTATTATCGGTATTAAAGAATCTAGTTTTTTTTTTGTTTATATTCTGTTCCGCCCCGCATTCGTGTTTTTAAGGGTTTAGGGGTCTCTTCATGCCTAAGTGTGAACTTTAACCTTTGCAATTTTTTCCCAAGACCAACTTCTTTCGTCAGTTTCTAGCTTCGCCCCCACCCACTTCACACATCCCCAAACCCACCTCCCAGATGCCCCAGACCCCCTCCCAGATGCCCCAACCCCAAAACGACATTCACCTTTCAGAGTTAACCGCCCCCCCCCCCCAGTTTCAAATCTCTCAATTGGCGGCATATACTTCATTTATCGTCACCGTCCATCCTTTCCCGCGATACCTAATTCCACACTTTTGACTTATTTTGTAGGTTTTTTTTTTGGGGGGGGGGGGTTAAAAGTGGCTCCTCACCCCCACCATTCGTTCTTTTAACACGTGACCCCTCCCCCACGCCAGAAACGGAAGATAAATAATGGGGTAACTTCAACCGACTGTAAAAAAGGGGTCAAAGTTCAACATATGGAAATCAACTTCTACCAACGAATTTAAGACAGGCGGTGACGGTAACATCGGTCCCTGTCATGTCACCCCAACTGAGGGGAGAGACCGCCCCCATCGGTGGGGAGCAGTCATGACATGCAACACTCCACTTAGGCCTTTACTTAGGATAGACGGCGGTCGTAGAGACCCCCCCCCCCGACCAATCGGCTGAACACTAGCACCTATACTGTGGCTATGGGGTGGGTAATTATATTTGTAACCAATAACCAACTACCAAAGCAAAAATTTGGATGCTTAATGACGAAATCCTGGTGGATGAGCAGTCCATGACATGCAACACTTAGACCCTTACTTAGGCTAGATGGGCAGTCGTAGAGACCCCCCCCCCAATCAATTGGCTGGTCACGTCAAGCCATGGCACCTATATGCCCCAACCCTATTGCCTTTTGGCAGCCCCAACCCTTTTTAATCATATTGTGCTAGAAGCAGTGCATGAGGGTCTTCATGTCCTGGGAATGACGTTAGACTCATGGTGAGGTTCCAGTTTTAGAGGTCTTGGGAATGTGGAGCACTCGTTTATCATCATTGCTCCCAGGGCCACTCCAACCCGGAGTGGTAGTACCTGTTAGGGTCCCATTTATGGGTTAAATAGAAAAATGTGTTTATAAAAAATGAGTATCCATTTAAGAATGAATTTATTTCAAAATTTTGTTGGTATTAAATGACCCACTGAGGTTGATATGCCGTAAAACAAAGCAAACCAAACTAAACCCAGCTTACGCTCAGTACAGGAGGCTAAGTCACTTAAATAAGTAAACCAGTGCACATACCTAGGGAGTAATATCTCATCTACAGAAAGTGATATCAATATACGCATAGGAAAGTATGATCTGCTATGGACAGATTTCAATCATGTAAAAATCTGATCTCTATGATAAAATAAAATGAGAATTCTTCTAAGCTGTAGCCGTGTCAGTGCTACTGTGTGGCTGCACCACTTAGACTCTGAAGAAGGGATTAGAGAAAGGGCTTGATGGAAACTATTCTAGGATGCTCTATGCTCTCTTAAACAAATTCTGGAGGTAGCACTCCACAAGAAAGCCGCTGTACGACCACTTGCCCCCTATCACACAAATCATTCAAGTTAAGATGGATAGTTATGACGAATAAGACACCGCTGGAGAAGCCAGGACGAACACATAAGTAACTTCTCCAATGGACAATTACACATGGACACACTAGTGTTGGGCAATGACGAATAACTCACATCAATCAGCTCTGAGCTGATTCTGGATGCCGCACAGAGGACTTGCCAGTGATTAAGGCCGATAGAAACGGTTGGTGAAAGAGTTATCGGTATCCGTGCTGTCAGCACGACTAGATGATGATGAAGATGATAATGATGATGGTGATAATTGTTCACAAAGGATTATTGCTAGTTACTTTAAAGCATATAAAACTGTGGCGACATATGTCTATTATCAAATTGAAAATACTTGAAACCATACAATTATTAGATTTAGTGACACTTTATTACCAACATACAACGGTGCACAAATTATTTGTATTAGCTAGGAATACTTACCATATTTGACGGCATATAAGACGCACGGGTATATAAGACGCACCACCATTTCAGCAGGTCAGATTCAGGAAAAAAAAGTTTTTTTCAGTGTATTTAAGAATATATTATTGAAAACAGTCTACCATACGCTTCTGTTAACTTTGATTATAACAATACCCGCAATAAAATAAGGATGCATGGAGTCTAGGGTAGGTAAAACTACTGAGCGTAAGCTGGGTCAGTGGGCCTTATAGAGAAGATACGTGCGATGTATAAGACGCAGGACAATTTTTTTAGCCAAACTTTTGGAAAACACAGTGCGTCCTATATGCTGTAAAATATGGTAATATCTTATAACCATTTGTAAAACACCTAAAGAAACAATATAAAAGTAAATATAAATATACAATGTACACAATTCCCTAACCTCAATGCATAAAATAGTCCCAGATGGTTTGACATACCGTTAAATAAAACAAGGTGAGAAATAATTATTTTTTGACATTGTTATATACCCTACCTATGAACATTAATGGGTATGTCCCAATCCTCATATACCCTACCTATGAACATTAATGGGTATGTCCCAATCCTCATATACTCTACCTATGAACATTAATGGGTATGTCCCAATCCTCATAAATGCGGGAGTATTATGCTGACTGAGTAGTCTGATACCACTACCAGTGGTTTACCTTCTTTCATGCCAGTGGCGAGTATTGTATTTTGTTAATCTTATAAAGATTCCATTTCATTTCCAACCTCCGTTTGATTATTTCTTATTTAATAATTTTTCTGGCTGACTTCTGATTTAGGTCGGAAAATTAAAACAGAAAGTTTTTGGTGGTCCCCAATGACAGTTTAACTACACGCTATGAATTAACATTTTGCGAATTGGGTTACGGTTTTAGGGGATTAAGTGTGTTTTTAATTACGTATTGTTAAAAAAAAATAAACAACAAAAAAACAAAAAAAACAAATTACTATACATTTAATTAATCATTGAAATTAATTATTGAATCTATTATTGAGACAGTTGTTTGTGTTAGTATTGCAATGTATAATTTCAATTAAACTTAGTTTAAAAAAAATATTTTTCAACATTAAATGTATAGTAATTTGAGTTAATTTGGTTTTTTTTTGTTTATTTTTTAAATCTATACGTAATTAAAAACAACCTTTAAAAAAACCGTAACCCAATTCGCAAAATGTTAATTCATAGACTGTAGTTAAACTGTCATTGAGGGCCACCAAAATCTTTCCCTTTTAATTTTTCGAAGTCAGCCACCTTTCTTAGTTTACAACAGGCATCCACCTCCTTGAGCGATTTCATCAACGTTTCTGTCGCACAATTCTCGACATTAATTGAAGCGACTTCATTACAAATACTGAAGTCCGGGGAACTCTCATTATCTCGGATTGGGGCAAGGTTGCTCGAAACGTAGCTACAATGGACAGGTCCCGTTAACAGAATGAAAAACCAACACATTGTGGAGAACTGTCCAAATGTCAGAGTGTTGGATTATTTTGGTATATAAGATGTGCTGCAATACACTACTTTAATTTATAGACTGAGCGCGGCCACGTGGCTTAAACCTCAGTCAATCAATAGCCATAATGCGTGGTTAGTTGACTACTTAATCGCTGATATAGACAATCGTCCATTTGCAATCATTGACGAAGGACCTGAAAGACTGAGGAGCACCAAGGAACAACCAAAGGATTCTTCGTTAAGGATCACGCTCTGCTTAACACAAAGGATCTCCGCTGACAGCGCTCTTGCTTGAAGCCTAAAATATGGCCACAAAAATCGTAGCACAGAGGAGAGCCGTTGCAAGGGGCACAATAACACCCCTAAAAAGGGTCACATCTCTTATAAAATTGAACACCGACAGTGGACAGCCTTGGCTGGTGAATGATATTTTTAAAAAAATGCAAGCATCTTTTTAAAAAACTTGCCAAATTATTTTAATCTGTCAGCATGGATAAATATAGAGGGGCTTTCAAAATTTTAGAGAATTCGATATGTATCTGTCTAGCTATGCCTATATATGGTGTTCTGTCTTTATTTATTATTGGTTGGTTTAGTCTATGTTAATTTATTTGAGTCACGGTGGAAGGTATTGTATATTGTGTGTTTGCTCCAAATCTCTTTAGTCAGATCTTAGCCCTGAAGAGCACTAAGTGAAACTTTAAGTAGGTTTATCTGAGAAAATCATTAGGTTTATCTTTATTATTTGCTTTACTTAGGTATTGAGCACTCTTTACTTATTAGCCTTAGTGTATCCTGGAGGTTTTTATATGAATGTAAATATATATATATATATATATATATATATATATATATATATATATATATATAAATTTTATCTTTTGGCCAAGTATTATAGTATCAACAGATTATTTTTGGTATTTACGACTATCTTGGTCTTTTCTTTTTTCCAAAATTTGTTTTCTCCCCAGGTGATGTTTGGTAGTATATTTTTACACTCAAACTATTTGCCGGGTAATTGAAATGTGATATATATATATATATATATATATATATATATATGAAGGAAGGGTGGATGGGTTTAGGATCCGACGATATGCTGTAGATAGAAGGAAAGTGGTCAAGAAATGATCAACTCAAAACAAGTCACAGGGTGATACGTTTCGTCTGTATGCACAGACTTTCTCAGCCGATCTGAGACTTTATTGAGGCAAAGCATACGTTTAAATACATGTGGTGGTGGCGGTGTCGGGGAGGTCACTCCTCCTTAGCTCACATCACCACACACTCACCCCCTGACCTCCCCGACACCGCCACCACCACATGTATTTAAACGTATGCTTTGCCTCAATAAAGTCTCAGATCGGCTGAGAAAGTCTGTGCATACAGACGAAACGTACCACCCTGTGACTTGTTTTGAGTTGATCATTTCTTGACCACTTTCCTTCTATCTACAGCATATATATATATATATATATAATATATATATATATATATATATATATATATATTATATTATATATATAATTACATTTTACCCTAAAGAAGGCCGTTTTTCTTTGTATATTTAAATATTTTTATAATTTTCTATTATTATTATTTAATTTCAAATTCAAAATAATAATAAATCGAATACAATGTGTAAATGAACAAACTCCTGGCCGTAACACGTGTTGGTAATTCATTAAATTAAATTTATTCATTCAACATTTTCTTTCCTTTATTCATTCATCCTTTCAAGATATTGTTGGATTCATTTTCCATTTTTTCAACTCACACACACACACACACACACACATATATATATATATATATATATATATATATATATATATATATATATATATATTACTTTCCTCAGTCTGTCCATATATATCTATGATCTCATTCTATCGCTTTCTCTCTTTCTCTCTTTCTTCCTTTCTCTGTCTCTATCAATCCTCGGTATAATCATTTCTATCTCCTTCAATCTGTTCATATCAATCTATCTCTCTATCTCATCTCATTCTGTCTATCTATTTCTTTGTCTATGTATCTCGGTATCTACCTTATTTCATCTCTCTCTCTCTCTCTCTCTCTCTCTCTCTCTCTCTCTCTCTCTCTCTCTCTCTCTCTCTCTCTCTCTATCAGTCTCGAAATCACGGCGGCGGCGGCTTTATCGACGAGGGGATTCTACTGAGAAGAATTTCAGGTTAACCTTGTCTTTCGTTTCAAATCGATCAGTCTATCGTTCTATCTATCACTGACGCTGCCAGAAAATATGCTTAGCATTGTGTGTACATATATCTATCTGGCTATCTAGGTGTAGTAATTTTATATCTCACTCACACTTTCAAGCTATCTATTTGTCTAGGTTAATAGGATCTCTCGTTCTCTCTCTCTCTCTCTCTCTCTCTCTGTCTATCAGTTTCTCTTTATCTTCAGTCTGTTCATATATATATCATCACATCTATCTATCTATCAATCTATTTATTTTTATCTATCTATCTATCTATCTTATCTCATTCTATCTCTCTATGTCTGCCTGTCTCTATCTATCTCCTTCGGTCCAATCATCATCTATCTAACTAATTACAATATATCTGTCTGTCTGTCTGTGTCTCTGCTTGTTTGTCTGTCTGTCTCTCTCACTATCTATCTATCTATCTATCTATCTATATTATATATATATAATATATATATATATATATATTATATATATATATATATAAGAGATTTATCCCAAACTTGGTAGTAAAGGATGATTCTATATCTGATTTCTAAGATCCACTGTACAAATATTGATGATCCAGTATGTATAAATACAGCGAATCTTTAAATCACTGAAGAGAGCTCAATGTAAGATAACCTTTTAGATTATATACAAAGCAATATTTATCAAAAAATGAAGGAATTATTATTATTATTATTCGGTAGAGCGTTCGGCTAGAAACCACAAGGTTCCTAGTTCGATACCGGTTCCCGCCAACTCAGCGTATGAGTAGCACAGGGATCTGTGCGGTAAAGTAAGGAGCTGATGGTAGGTGTGGCGCTCCACCTCAGATGCTAAAAACAATCTCCTTGGTCTAGCGCAATTGAAAAGGGGATAGACTCCCTCGCTGACTGGCTGATATCGACTTTAGGCCGCCCCGACGACTTTACTTTACTTATTATTATTATTATTAATGTTTTAATGTATATATACATTTATATTTACTGGTTATGTTGTTTCTTTAGGTGTTTTACCCAGGGACCGGGTTAGCTCAGTCGGTAGATCGTTCGGCTAGAAACCACAAGGTTCCTAGCTCGATACCGGTCCTCGTCAACTCAGCGTATGAGTAGCACAGGCATCTGTGCGGTAATGTATGGAGCTGATGGTAGGTGTGGCGTTCCACCTCAGACGCTAAAACAATCTCCTTGGTCTAGCGCTATTGAAAAGGGGATAGACTCCCTCGCTGATTGGCTGATACCGACATTAGGCTGCCCCGACGACTTTACTTTATCCAATATTTTCTTTCTTTTTTCTTTCTTTTCTTTCTTTTTTTTCTTTCTTTCTTTTTTTCTTTCTTTACTTTTACAAACTGTTATATGATATTAAGTATTCCTAATTTGTTCCCCGTTGTATGTTTGTAAGAATGTGTCTCTAAATCTAACAATTGTATGGTATAAGTTTCAAAACATACGAAGAATGTGGTAATAGCAAGCTTGTGTAACGGTTAGAGACTTCGCCTGTCAGCTTGACAGTCGAGGTTTCGAGTCACACACGGAGCAGTCTCCCATGTCTATAACCTTGCTGATGAGACCTAATAAGTCGAAATGTACATTCAGGGATTTATATATATATATATTAATATATATATATATTATATATATATATGGGAGAATATGTGTTTAAATGAAGTCGAACCTAATTTTATGAAAGTTAATTATTAATAATTAATTGATTAATTAGGCGGATTAATTATTAATTAATTAAACTTTCATAAAATTAGGTTCGACTTCATTTAAACGCATATTCTCCCAAATATTGTCGGCTGAAAATAGCCATATCACAAACATCGTCTGTTTGTTTACGTCTCATATATATATATATATATATATTACTTGCCAAATGTCTGTCTTTGTTTGTATATCGCCGGCCACTTGGCAAATTAATTTGTCGCCTGTCTTTTTCTTCACCATTTTATTATTCTCGTTTTAAAAGCCAGAAAGAAATCATTGTCTTTGTTTTCCACTTTAATATCTTTTTATTACCTTTTTCCTGTTTTTATTTTCACAGGATGTTGTTTGTATTCTAAACAAATAAATACTCAATGGGAACAAGTCATCATTGTTCCCAGTCTCGCTCAGCGCACACCTTACTCTTCATCTGACGTACACATAAAGGGTCGCGTTATTTACGTTATACATAGATTTACCAATCCCTCCGCACGAACAAGATGTGACACAAGCGGAGATTTTAACATTTTTGAATTCAGAGTTTTCCTTATCCTAGATTAGTTACCTAGCCATCGTTAAAGAGCCCAGTATGCCCTGCTATTCACCCATAGCTTGAGAGAGAATTGGATTCATACCTTTCCCAAGGGTATTAATGCTATGTGAAATGCAAACAGCTTCGTCCAGAAATTGAACTCAGATAGACGAGTCCATTTCCTGCGACTCCAACCATTAGACCACGCGCCTCCATTATGTATTATTTACGTTATATGCCACTATTTACTTCGAAGGTATATACATTATACTAGTCTTGACATACGTATCTATTCTATTAACATACTAGCAGAACCTGTGGATATACTACAGTATGATAATTTGATTATTACAACGGTTATTATGTTTACTTAAGAGCTATCTGCAAAATAGTTCAATATGTAAAAATAATAATCTTATTTAAGTCTCTCTCACTTTTTCTTAAAAGTGCGGTTGTAAAATATTTACATTGATTTGCCGATAAAAACACCACTCGGTAAATATCTAAGTTGGCCGGAAATTCGCCTGATGCTGGCTCACAACTGAAATAGGCTCATCAGGAGAGATTATTTGATTAATTCGAACGTTGACTAGCAGCGTTCTACTAAACGTCATATTTTTGTTCATTGGTCGCATTATAATGCGAAAGGGTCCTCATATTAAATTGGGCCGGTGTGCTTTTTAAAACCGTCGAGAAATTTGGCCCCCGGTTTGATGAGCCTATTCAGTTGTAAGCATCTTTGTTTTTCATTATATCTTATTCATATATATATATATAATATATATATATATATATATATATATATTCTTTGGTGGGGTATTAGGATGATTCTAAGCTAGTCCTTTCTTCCAACTGTACGGTTTTACCATTTTAAATAAAGAAAGTGATCTGATGAAACTCGGAAGGTTCTAAGATACCCACGGGTGGAAATGGACCATAATCACTTAATACCCGGTTTTTAAGCCTTTTTTCTTTACACACACGCATACACACACACACACACACACACACACACACACACACACACATATATTATATATATATATATATATATATATATATATATATATATATATATATATGTGTGTGTGTGTGTGTGTGTGTGTGTGTTGAAAAGAGAAATAAATGAGAAAAGTATAGAATGGATAAAATAGGATTTTTTAATCAATTTTCCTTACACGTGTTTCTTTGTGTGCGGAACATTTCTACATTTTTTCTATTATTATTATTTCATTACATTTGATTATTTAAAACTAATAATTGTTTGAATAATGTACACATGGATAAACTCCTGACCGAAACACGTGTAAATTTTCGATGCAAGTCATAATATTCAAGTCATAATTAAAAAACAAAAACCGCCCTCTCGGCTGCGGCGTTAGAATGCACCGACTGCAACCTCTGCAGAGGGGTAAGACTCCCCCAGTGGGGCCACCTGTTGGCCGTGGGTGCGACCCGTGATGCTTAAGGATAGAGCCCAGGTGGATGAGCAGTTCATGACATGCAATACTCCACTTTGGCCCTATCTTGGTCGGAGAGGCCCCCTCCGATCAATCGGCTGGTCACGTCAAGCCCTAGCACCTATATGATTTTCCCAACCCTATTGCCCTTATGGCAAGCCCCAACCCCTTTTTATCATATGGGTGCTAGAAGGCGGTGGCTGCGGGTCTACACGTTCTGGGAATGACGTTAAACTCTATCTGATGGTGAGGTTCCATCTCCTTGCTTTGATATCCTAATTTCTAATAAGTCGTTTATTATACATAAATCCGGGTGGGCAGAATTTTCGCCATCACTATTGCCAAAAGTTGCAATTTCATATCTTATATATACTTTTATTATTCTTTTTTTTTAGATATATTCTAAATTGTCTATCACACAAACCATCTGAGTAAGATGAATAAAACATGCTGGACACTGCAAGAGAAGCAAGGATGAACTAATAAGTGATATTCTCCTGTGGAAACCTGCACATGGGCAATAAGGACCTACATCAATCAGCTCTATGCCGATTCTGGATTCTGCACAGAGGACCCCCCTGGAGATGATGACCGACAGGGATAATTGGTGAGAGATTGTCATAGATATCTGTGCTGCTAGTGCAACGTCATTATGATGATGATGATGATAGAATGTCGTAACCTTTTACTTAGCAGCTGATAAAGTGGCTAAATAACAGATTACAACATTTTAGATTTTCACTTATTTTTCAAGCCACCCAGGAGCCCCTGAGGGTGAGAGACCCATGATCGTCAAATTGCAAGCCCAGGGTTCTAAGAGTTAACTTTTATTTCTTTTATTTTGAGGGTTTAAATTACTTTATTCTTTAATTATACTAGCAAATATATGCACCCTCCGGGTGCAAGTATTTAAGTTTAAATGTAATAAAATATTATATTAAATCAGAAAGGCTAATGAAACTAATTAAGAATTCAGATAAAAAGATTTGAAACGGAGGGGGTATAATCGGAAAATAGAACAACTGAAACTTACTCTTTCATCACTTTCGTTTTCAATGCTAATTTTCCTAATTTAACTATTTAGTTAAAATAGGAAATAAAGAATAAAATACAATTATTTCTTCTTGTTAATGAATTTTTTTTAGGATTTATTGAAGAGATTTTTACTCATATTCATTAAGATAAAACCAAACAATTAGAAATCAATAATACCAAGCACATTTTTATTAAAATCAGTTTTTTTTAATATCAATATGCAAATTAGCTTTACGTTTACACTGAAAACTGGTATTTTGTTGTATATATAAAATACAATTGGATGTAATTAGTATTTAGGTAAGGCCAACAGTATTAATAATGTCAAACAGTTTTATTAATTGAGGTTTAAATAAAATAGAATCATGGAGAATGTGACGTAAATAACTAAGGAATTGTGACTTGAGTAGTAATATAGTTTCGGTTACAGACAGAAAAAACACACAATCTCCATTATAATAAGATTTGAATTAGCATATTCAAGTCTTCTTACTTCATCAGATTTAATTTCTAACACTATCAAGTATTTTAATGGATTCTTATATTGATTCAATTCTATTTTGACAAATGTGTTGATTAAAAGGGAATAATGAAAAAAAAAAAAAAAAAAGAACAAACAAAAAAAATAAAAAAGATGACATCTTATTATAATGGAGATTGTGTGTTTTTCTGTCTGAAGCCGAAACTAAATCAGTACTCAAGTCACAATTCCCTTAGTTATTGACGTCACATTCACCATGAATTTATTTTTTATTTAAACCTCAGTTATTGATAAAATTGTCATACCTTATTAATACTTTGACTTTATCTACATTCTAATAACATGCAATTGTATTTATATATGCAACAAAATAGCGGTTACAGTGTGAACAGAAAGCTAATTTGCATATTGATTAAAAGTTTGATTTTATTAAATATGCGCTTGGTATTATTGATTCTAATTGTTTGTTTTTTTTATTAATGAATATGAGCAAAAAACTCGGGGATAAATCTTAAAAGAAATCCTTTAATATAAAGAAATAACAGTAATTTATTCTTTACTTCCTAATTTAACTAAATAGTTAAATTAGGAAAATTCAGCAGTAAAAGGAGGAGTGATAGAAATTGATGGAAGACTTAGTTTCAAGTTGTTCTATTCTTCGATTATACCCCCTCTGTTTAAAATCATTTATTTGGATTTTTATTTAGTTTCAAAAGTATTTCAAATTTAACATATTTCATTACATTAAAATTCAAATACTTGCACCCGGAGGGTGCATATATTTGCTAGTCCAAAATAATTTACCTTCACCACAATTTTAGTTTTTAAATTATTTATTTTTAATGGCTAGTAAGCTGTGTTGTTCTGAATATAAATAGCAATTTTTTTGAGTTTGAAAAAGGTCAAATTGGGGCATACAATGGTTGTGGATTGTCACTTTGAGATATTGCAAAGAAATTGACTCGTCATCATTCATTAATTAATCTTTTCCAAAAGAATTGTCAGTCTGTAATTGATGTTAATGGACACCTTAGCAATTATCAATTGGTCATAAATTGTCCGAACTTGTCATAAACTACATCAATTGGTCATCCATTGGTCAGCAATTGTCGTAAAAATTTTACGCCAGCTGTTAGTGCCTTTTCTCCAATATTGTATACGGGTAATTCCCTGTCAAATCATCCAGGCCATGTCAACCAGCCCCTTCAATTTTTCTGAAATCAAGCTATGTTTTTGGTGCACATAATATTTAATATAAGTGAAATGATAATAGAATTTTTTGCCATAGATGCAGTGCCACATCGGGATATTGGTCTTGCTATGAAAAAAATCAGAAATCATCAATAAATTAAAATTGGTTGACTTTAAGACTTTTATAGCAGTTTTGGATTCTATGGACAAAAAAAGCTTTTATAAACCAATTTTAGAAGAAGGGAAGCTCTAGAACTCATTTTATAGACAAAAATAGATTACAAAATGTCGCCATTTTTTGCGAACTTCACCAAATTAAGAGAGCTAAAAATTGACATAACAGCGCCAATTTTTGGAATCCGAAGCTCAAATTTTGGGAAAAAATTTCAGAAAAATTGAAGGGTGACCATTTTACTTTTTCTGGATGATTTGACATGGAATTACTCATACGATTGTTTGTATATTCTTGAGGGCATTTGACGTTAAACTGCATCAAATGATGAGGTTCCATTTATCGAGCTCTTGGCATTGGGGGGGGGGTAATACTTCATTGCCATTACTCCCAGGTCCACTCAGACCCGGAGTGGTAGTCCTCTTAGGGACCCATCTATGGGTTAAATACATCTTTTTTAAAAGAGTTTTAAAATGTGTTTTAAAAAATTGAATGCCCAACAAGACTGATTAAAATACTTCGGTATAAAATAACCCAACAAGGGTTGATATGCCGGAAAATCAATACCAAACCAAACCAAACCAAACCAAAACAAACCAACCAACCAACCAACCAACCAAGACATTCATCATCATCATCAACATCATCATCATCATCCCGTACTGGCGGCACGGATTATCCATAACCCTCTCTGATCAAACGTCCCTATCGGTCATCACTACTGGAAGGTCTTCTGCGCAGCATCAAGAATCTGATTGATGTAGAGTCTCGCTGATCGCCTACACTGGTGTGTCCAGGTTATTCCACTATTCATCCGTAATCTTTCGATCCCTATCATCTTGCAACATCCTCAGGTTAAAAAGAGACCAAGATGAAATGCAAAAATATAAATACTGATTATCTGGCGTTGCTTTTCCGCCAAATTCTTATTTTTTATGAGTATTGTCACCTAAGCTAAAAAAATTGACCATCCCGTTTTTTTTATAAGGAAAGAAGGGTAAGAAAAAGGATATGCTACAAAGAAAAATATGATAAGAAAGAAAGAAAGAAAGAAAGAAAGAGAGTTAGCGAAATATAGAGAGGGGGTAAGAGCATTTTCTTTTAGCTTTACCCTCTGATCTGCTGGAACTGCAAAATCCACCAGTTGACAAGTTCTTTCTTTTTTGTTAATCAACACTAGGTCTGGCCTTCTTGCTGGGATAAGGTGATCCGTTTTTATTTCAAAGTCCCAGAGAAATTTATGCGTTTCGTTCTCAAGAACAGATTCTTTTTATGCATATACCATTTTGTTGTATGGTCAAAATTCAATTTTTTGCATAATTCCCAGTGGATCACCTTTCCAACCCAGTCGTGTCTAGTTTTGTATTCTCGTTGTGCTAGTTTGCTACATTCGCAGAGTATATGGTTTACAGTCTCATCTCTATTACCGCATAGTCTACATTTACTATTTTGTTGGGTCTTATCAATTTTTGCTTCGATATAATTATAGCTAATATATTATTATTATTATTATTATTATTATTATTATTATTATTATTATTACTAGCAAATATATGCACCCTCCGGGTGCAAGTATTTAAGTTTTAATGTAATAAAATATTGTATTAAATTAGAAAGGCTAATGAAACTAAATAAGAATATAGATAAAAAGATTTGAAACAGAGGAGTATAATAAAGATTTGAAACAGGGGCGTATAATAAAAAATGGAACAACTGAAACTTACTCTTCCATCACTCTCGTCTTTCATTAATATTTTTCTAATTTAAGTATTAGTTAAAGAGGAAGTAAAGAATAAAATGACAGTTTTTTCTTATTAATGGATTTCATTTAAGATTCATTGAAGAGATTTTTGCTTATATTCATTAAAATAAAACCAAACATTTAGAAATCAATAATACTAAACACATATTTATTAAATTCGATTTTTTAATATTAATATGCAAATTAGCCTTCCCGTTCACACTGTAAACCGCTATTTTGTTGTATATATAAATACAATTGCATGTTGTCAATATGTAGACATAGTTAACAGTATAAATAATGTAAGACAATTTTATTAATAATTGAGGTTTAGATAAAAATAAAATCATGGAAAATGTGATGTCAATAACTAAGAGAATTGTGACTTGAGTAGGAATATAGTTTCGGTTACAGACAGAAAAACACACAATCTCCATTATAATAAGATTATTATTATTAAAACATAGGCTCCAATTATGCAGCAACTTATGATGCTCGAACCTCTTACACCGTCTAACATTAAGAAGTTTAACTTGCTAACCATTAATTCACAGCAAATTCTCCTAACCATAACGCAAGTATATGACTTGGCCACAAATTTATGGAATTCATCTTGGCCGAGTCCACGTGGCGTAGTAGTAGGCATGCTAAACTTCGAGATTGTAGTGTGTGAATTTGAATCCTATTAGGGCTATTAGGTTCACATTAGGATTAATACCCTTGAGAAAGGGATGAAGACCCTTTCCCCTCCAGTTTTGGATTAAATAATACCACTAATGTTTTTACAAGGATTGCCCGGGAATTATATAATCCACGAAGATTGATATGCCATTAAACAAAGAAACCAAACCCTAATTCATCTTGGACCGCTGTTACAATGAGAACGAACCAAAAGTGTTCTCGAGTCTTACACACACACACACACACACACACACACACACACATATATATATATATATATATATTATATATATATATATATATATATAAAACATCCAACAGAGTTTTTCATTTATTTAACTCATTACTTATGCTTCGCACTAAAATCCCAATTATAAATTATAGACACTCACACAAACAAAGACACACACACACATATATATATGTATACACATACACACACACACACACACACACATATATATATATATATATATATATATATATATATATATATATATGAGTGCCTCGACATTTCCATTTGAGGTAGCATTAGTAATTTATTCAAAAGTGCTTAGTACTTCAAAAATATAAAAAGCATATATATATATATATATATTATATAATAATATTATATACGGTTGTGTTATTGTACCCGATTATCTATTCGCTTATTTTAATCCTTATTTTAGTGTTTTTTCCCCTTTGTTAAGCGATGTTGTGTCTTATCATCCACCCCTGTTCGAACATTAACTACCTACCCGATTCCCACCCCAACCCGATTCGTACGCCCATTTTCTTTTTTAACTAATGGTATAAGCTGAGCATTTTGGAAGCTCTCACGTTTTCTTTTTTACTCTACTCTACTTCCCGCCACCGACTCTCTCTCTCTCTCTCTCTCTCTCTCTCTGTCTCTCTCTGTCTCTCTCTCACCCCCTCTTTTTCTCCTTCACTTAACGCCGAGCTAAATTGTCCGTCTCCGTTCTGTCTACGAACCTAAGCGGTTTCAAAATGAAAGAAAAGAAAATTAAACAAAAATAATTAAAAAAGAAAAAAAAATACTTGACAGGGGCGGCAACAGATGATTAATGGTGGCTATCACGTGACCTTTTGACCTCTGACCATCGAAATATCTACCCGTCATTAATATATTTCTTTCTTTCTTTATTTCTTTCTTTCTAAAGCCAAGCATCATCTTTCTCTGTTTCTTCTTTCTTTTTTTCTTTCTTTCTTTCTTCTTTCTTTTCAGGAAACATTCGTTCTCCTTTCTTTCTTTCTTTCAAAGTCAAGCTTCTTTTTTCTTTGTTGCCCCTTTCTTTCTTTCTTTCTTTCTTTCCTCACAAAGTCAAGCTTCTATATTTTATTTTTTGCCTCTTTCTTTCTCTTTTCCTTCTCCAAGAAACTTTCCTTTTGTTTGTTTGTTTGTTTCTTTCTTTCTTAACGAACTCAGGCATCTGCTTTCTTTGTTATCCGTTCTTTTTTTCTTTCTTTCTTTCTTTCTTCTTTTTTCAAGGAAACTTTCTTTCACTTTCTTTCTTTCTTCTTTCTTCTCTCTTTCTTTCTTTCTTCTTTCTTCTTCTTTCTCAAGGAAATTTTATTTCACTTTCTTTCTTTCTTTCTTTCTTCTTTCTTTCTTTCTTTCACTTTCTTTCTTTCTCAAGGAAACTTTCTTTCACTTTCTTTCTTTCTTTCTTTCTTTCTTTCTCAGGAAACTTTCTTTCACTTTCTTTCTTTCTTTCTTTCTTTCTTTCTCAAGGAAACTTTCTTTCACTTTCTTTCTTTCTTTCTTTCTCAAGGAAATTTTCTTTCTTTCTTTCTTTCTTTCTTTCTTTCTTTCTTTCTTTCACTAGGAAATTTTCTTTTACTTTCTTTCTTTCTTTCTTTCTCAAGGAAACTTTCTTTCACTTTCTTTCTTTCTTTCTCAAGGAAATTTTCTTTCACTTTCTTTCTTTCTTTCTTTCTTTCTTTCTTTCTTTCTCAAGGAAACTTTCTTTCACTTTCTTTCTTTCTTTCTTTCTCTAGGAAACTTTTTTTACTTTCTTCCTTTCTTTCTTTCTTTCTCTACAAAGCCAGACATCTTCTTTGCTCTCCTTTATTATTTCTTTCTTTCTCTCTTTCTTTCTTTTTCTTGATTTAAGGAACATTCATTCTCTTTCTCCTTCCTTCCTACCTTTTGATTTCCATCTCCTCCCTCGACGGCATTTATTTGAAAACAGATGTTTGTTTTTTCTTTTTTTACTTTGACCACCAATAGATATGAATCTAAATAAAAACACATTTATTGTTCTCATCAATTCGGAGGCTGAAAAGTAATTCCCCCTTCGCGTTATTAAGATTTGTATAAATTTAAGAGATGAAGACTTACCATTCTGTTTATAGTTTTGAAAAGGCTCATTAACTATCAAAGAATCTTTCAGACAATCAAATTCCTTGTTTAATTCCATTTATACAACTTAGACTCCCGAGAAAGAAACCAGATAAAGAGTCTCTTCAATAACAGATATATTTTATTACATCCGGAGATGACTGGAGAATGTGCCGAATGAAATATCCTGTATGTATATTTATCAACCCCTCGGCACGAGCAGGATATGACACAAGGTCAATTTCTTAAGCGGATATTAACAGGTTTGAATTCAGGATTTTCCTTCTACTAAACTGGTTACATAGCCATGGTTGACGAGCTCGACCCGCCTTATTATTTACCCAGAGCTGGAGAGAGAGTAGTTGTATTTATACCTTTCCCAAGGGTATCAGCGTTATGTGAAATGCACACAGCTTCGTCCATGATTTGAACTCGGGTCGACGAGTCCATTTCTAAATATTATACTACACACCTCTAACTCCTATTATTTTAAATTGAAATTTAATTGAAATATCGTGTAAGGAAGTAAAGAGGTTTATTTCATTTTACCCTAATACTCTAGTGATAAGTATGATGAGGTATACTTTCTTCTTATAGGGCTTTATTCGTTTTCGTAGCTTAATCTTAGGGTAGATAGACCCTACTATTAAAACTAAACTGAAAGGGACAGGTTCAAAATCTGACTCCTAGAGGAGTTTGAAGTGCGTGGTCTAATGGTTAGAGTCGTATGAAATGGATTGGTCAACCCGAGTTCAAATCCTGGACGAAGCTACCGTTCACATTGCGCTAATACCCTTAGGAAAGGTATGAATATAACTACTCTTCCTCCAGCTATTACTTACATCCGGTTTTGTTCAAAACTTTATCAATTTTCATATTTGTCGCATCAATGATCCTTTTTTCCGAAGTCCATTTTCTGGGAAGTGGTCAGAGAAGGTCCTGCTTGATGAGAGAGCCAAATTTATATCTTGAGGGCCCTATGGAAGCGCGTGGTGTAATGGTTAAAGTCACGGGAAATGGACTCGTCGCCTCGAGTTCAAATCCTGGATGTGGTAATTGCATTCCACTTAGCGCTAATACCCTTGGGAATCCTACTCTCCTTCCAGCTATGGGTAAATAGTAGGGCAGACTGGGCTCTTTAACTTTGGTTAGGCAACGAGTCTAGGAGAAGGAAAACTCTGAATTCAAACCTGTTAAGCCCCACTTGGGGTGGTCACTACTATAGTTAGCTCAGTCTTAATTAGTTAACTATTTTATTAACACTAACTAGATGTTCCTCAATATAAAAAAAATCTTATGTTTTTAATGTAATCTCGATGTTGAGCTAACTTCTACTGGCCTCTAACCAGAAGTGATTCCGGCCCCCAAGATATATATATCCCCCCCCCCGCACGAGCTGGATGTCACACAAGGTCAATTTCTTAAGTGGACTTCATAAGGTTTGAATACAGAGTTGTTCCTTCTCCTAGATCGGTTGCATAACCAAGGTTAAAGAGCCCAGTCTGCCCTACTATTTATCCATAGCTGGAGGGAGAGTAGGATTTCCAAGGGTATTAGCACTAAGTAAAATGCAATTACCACATCCAGGATTTGAATTCGAGCCGACGAGTCCATTTCCCGTGACTTTAACCGCGCTTCCATAGGGCCATCAAGATATAAATTTGGCTCTCTCGTCAAGCTGGACCTTCTCTGGCTACTTCCCAGAAAACGGACTTCGGAAAAAAGGATCGTTGATGCGACAAATATGAAAATTGGTAAAGTTTTGAACATAACCGGATGTAAGTAATAAAGTCGTCGGGTCGGCCAGGGAGTCTATCCCCTTTTCACTAGCGCTAGACCAAGGAGATTATTTTAGCATCTGAGGTGGAGCGCCATACCTACCATCAGCTTCTCACTTTACCGCACAGATCCATGTGCTCCTCATACGCTGAGTTGGTGAGGACCGTTATCGAACCTTGATGATTCCTAGCCGAACACTCTACCGACTGAGCTAACCCGGTTCCAATTCAAAACTGGATGTAATTAGAATGAAAAAAGATAGTTTGAGACCCAGTTCATATCCCTTGCTTAAGACCTAACCAAGCACGTCCCCAAGGTAATTCTGACAAGGGGGGTATCCGTTAAGCTCACGGTGGGGGGCAGTTACAAACGAGGAGGGCGCAAGTAAGAATTGTTTATGTTTGTGTTGCACACAAAAATTAGTTCACATCACGCTACCGGGGACAGTGAAGTGATTGTCAAAGGAGGGGATAGACTCCCCCGACCCTATCCTTGCTGACGGATCCGTCATTAGAATGCAAATGATTTTATTGCCCAAAACTACATTAAAGGGAGGGGGCGTAATAATTTATGATTTTTTTTAGCTTCTCCTCAAGCAAAAAAAAAAGACACAAGGTCATTTTGAATGCAAGATGCCACGAAGGAACCCCCCCCTCTCCACCAAAGCGGCCAGTTTAAGAATTGCTAAGATTCAGTCAGATTTCTCTTGACGGCCACTTCAGGCCCTGGACAATAAACCCAGCACGTACTCCTTTTAAGCGGGGTGGGGCAGGTTCTGGCTTTGGGGTTAGACCCCTGGGATTAATCCATTAGCTTTTGTACCTCCCACCCGACACAAGGAGAGCGATCGAGCAATTATTTTTTAAAAATTTAATCGGTCAGTTTTATTTATTATTACAAATTAATGTTTTTTATTCTCCGCTGTGAGAATGAATTTTGTGAGGAATGGTCATATATTGTAACATCCCTGACGTAAATTGACTGTAGGATACTCCTGGATCAAACTGCTTTCTATACATGTCATTTGAATAATAAAAGGAGAGGCCAAGGTCCTAATCTTTATTGTTATCTGTACAACGTTTCGGCCGATGTGCTCTCCAGCCTTCTTCAGGTATTTCTTGTCGGACTCGGGAACCTTTTCGAACTTGGGAAACTTCTTTTCGATCCCGGGGAACTTCTTGACGTAATCGGTAGCCCCCACGGAACTTTGAACCCAACCCTTTATTCAATCCACGGGTGTATCCTGTTCTCATTTCACTAACCATAGCCGGGCACAATTGTTAAGCTGTTTTAATTATTATTCTATGTTGCTGTCGCCCTTGATCAGGATTGAACCTACAGCCTAGAGATAAATGTCACTTAAAACTGTCTCAACCCAACGCCTATATCCACAACGCTATGTGTCCAATTACCAGATGAAGGCTAGTGGGCACATCGGCCGAAATGTTGTACAGGTAAAGATGGGTACAATAAGCAATAGAATAATCCAAATAATACAAATTATCAAGCCCCATCTAAAAAATTTAGAGAAATAGAATAAAGTTGCGATAATAAGATAGAACAAAATAATAGTAAACCACAACAACAACAACAACAACAACAACAATAATAATAATAATAATAATAATAATAATAATAACTCAGACAGATTGACCAAAGGATGAGAAAATTAATGACCATGTACAAGGCTCTCCACCCTAGAGACGATAGAGATAGATTATATATGTCAAGAAAGGAAGGAGGAAGAGGTCTTGCCAACATAGGGGACTGCGTAGAATCCACAATCCGACAACTCGAAGACTATACAAAAAAGAGTAAAGACAAACTACTTATGGCGGCCAATAATAGTAGATGTGACAGAGGGACAAACAGAAAAACAACAAAGACTAGAAAACAAAAATGGGAAGAAAAACAATTATATGGACGCTTCAAACGACAAATAGAAGAGATTGCACATGAAAAGACTTGGACATGGTTAAGAAAAGGAAACCTCAAAAGAGAAACAGAATCATTAATAATTGCTACACAAAGTAATGCCATAAGGACAAACTATATCAAAGTGAAAATTGATAAGACCCAACAAAATAGTAAATGTAGACTTTGCAGTAATAGAGATGAGACTGTAAACCATGTACTATGCGAATGTAGCAAACTAGCACAACGGGAGTACACAACTAGACACGACTGGGTTGGGAAGGTGATCCACTGGGAATTATGCAAAAAAGATTTAATTTTGACCATACAACAAAATGGTATATGCATAAACCAGAATCTGTTCTTGAGAACGAAACGCATAAAATTCTCTGGGACTTTGAAATAAAAACGGATCACCTCATCCCAGCAAGAAGACCAGACCTAGTGTTGATAAACAAAAAAGAAAGAACTTGCCAACTGGTGGATTTTGCAGTTCCAGCAGATCACAGGGGGAAGCTAAAGGAAAATGAAAAAATTGACAAATATCTGAAACAGTTATGAAAGTGAAAGTGATACCAATTGTAGCTGGTGCACTTGGAACAGTCCCAAAAGGATTGGAAAAGGGTCAGGAAAGTTTGGAAATCAGAGGAAGGATTGAAACCATTCAGAACACAGCACTGCTGGAATCTGCCAGAATACTCAGAAGAGTCCTGGAGACCTGAGGAGACTTGCTGTCACTCAGACTCCAGTGAGAGACCATCAGCTAATGCTGATGTGAAAACTCAAAAGGAGTAAATAATAATAATAATAATAATAATAATAATAATAATAATAATAATAATAGAAAGCAAGTGAAAAGATAGACAAGTACCTAGAACTTGTCAGATAATTGATAAAAAACGCGGGATATGGGATTGAAAGTGATTTTTAAAAAATACGAAAATAAATTAAAATAAAATAAAAAAAACAACAAACTCCCAAGGGGCCTTGACCTATAGAACCTCTTTGCGCATGTCCGACAAAAAGGACAGACTCCCTACCTCCAAAAGGATACTTCGGCCATTCGAACTGAGGCCGCAACAGGGTGTGGTCGTTTCTTAGCCCGGGACATGTTCCCTCGCTACAGACGACTATGCCCCATTCAATAAAGCCTAAGTCGTAAAACTATCTCTTGCCTTTTTCTCGTTCCTTAAATTCCATTTCAGTTGGCCAGCCCACAAGAATTAAGAACCAGTTTTATTGGGGACAAGATACCAGTACAAACCAACGTCGCTTAGCCCCATATGATACCAATTCTAGTTTGTGTCTTTGGAGTCGTCCCCAAAATATTTAGAAAACAGACTAGAGGAACTGGAAATCAGAGAGAAGAGTGACCATTCAGGCACCAGCATTATTAAGATCGGCTAGAATACCCAGAAGAGTCCTGAAGACCTGAGGATACGTGTTCTTAAGGCTCCAGTGGAAGACCACCAGCTTACGCTGTTGTAAAAAGATCGCAAGGAGTGAATATTAATTGCACAAATGTACAAGTATAAACACGAATGGTTAGAACGTAGGGTAGGTCGATTTTTCACTTTTGTAAAATATCAAATTGTTCATCTATGCGAAAGTTGTGTGTTAGTATTACAGAATACTGATATAAAAAATTAGATCTCTTACTTGTACCATTATTTGAAGAAATACCACCGGAGTGGTAATATCTGTTAGGGTCCATCTATGGGTTAAGTAGATTAAAAAAATGAGTTTTGAAAATGTCTTAAAAATGAGATTAGAAATTTTGAATACCCAACAAGAATAAATAAACGTCCTCGGCTTAAAATTACCGAAGGAGTGACAAAACCAACCAATCAACCAACCAACCAACCAACCAGCCAACCAACCATACTGACAATTGAAGGGTAGAAACAATTACTACAGTACCACTGTATCAGATGTATTCGATGTTAATGTCAGAATATAGAATATTTTTGAAACCCATCCTCCAGATCCAACCCCCCTCCACCAAAATACTGGGGCGCTGAGTGACCCTCATCTTTCGGGTTTCCCTTTTTTAAACTGACTATCATTAACAGACAGATGAACTGTCATGACAAGTTGTTCTTCAAATGACTAATGGTCGTTTATGGGATTCAAAATTGAACAAAAAGCCGGATGAAACTCCCCCCCCCAAAAAAAAACAACAATAAATAAAAAGAAGAATAAATCTATTATTATACTAAAGCTGAGTAAATAAATGTTTATCTTCTAAAGGCTTTTTTCCTGTTTAGTTTAATGATACAACATTCATAGTAAGATATTCCTTAGTATTATCCGCGTTATTCGTACTATTGTCCTCATCTTCATTGTTATCTGTACAACGTTTCGGCCGATATACCCTCCGGCCTTCTTCAGGTATTTCTTGTCGGACTCGGGAACCTTCTTTTTGGACTCGGGAACCTTCTCGGACTCAGGAACCTTCTTTTTCGAACTCGGGAACTTTCTTGTCGTAATCGGGAACCTTCTTGTCGTAATCGGGAGCGATTACGGAACTCTGAACCTAATCCTTTATTCAATCCACGAGGGTATCCTGTTCTCATTCTGCTGACCATAGCTGGGGTAGGGGCGTTAAGCTGCGTTAATTGAAGGTTTCCA
>CM042166.1:11654559-11689559 GCA_023376005.1 Doryteuthis pealeii | reverse complement strand
GTAAATGTATTTTTTTGTCGTAATTCTTGTTTATTCAAACTAAAAACAAGACATTAAACAAACACGAATAAAAAAAAGTCTTAGTATTTAAAGACAGATAGATAGATAGATAGATATGAAGATGGATAGTTTTTAATAGACCGAGATGGGTCGTTATTTTAATAGTCACCGGGTAGCAATTTTTGAGACAGGAGACCGGGACGCACTTCCTCATGAATTACCAAATTCGTTCTTAATGGATACACATTTTTTTATAGATACATTTTTCTATTCAACCTATAGATGGGACCCTAACAGGTACTACCACTCCGGGTCAGAGTGGACCAGGGAGCAATGGTGATGAAGGGGTGCTCCACATTCCCCAGACCTCCAAAACTGGTACCTCACCATCAGATAGAGTTTAACGTCATTCCCAGGACATGTAGACACTCAGTCACTGCCTTCTAGCACCCATATGATAAAAAGGGGTTGGGGCTTGCCATAAGGGCAATAGGGTTCTAGGGCTTGATGTAACTAGCCGATTGATCTGAGGGGGCCTCTCCGACCGCCCGTCTAGCCTAAGTAAGGATCTAAGTGGAGTGTTGCATGTCATGGACTGCTCATCCACCAAGACTCCATCCTTAAGCATCATGGGTCGCCACCCACGCCCAACAGGTGGCCCCATTTGGGATAGTCTTACCCCTCTGCAGAGGTACAGTTGGTGCATTCTAACACCCCAGCTGACAGAGCGGCCCTCAGTTTGGGTGTCACGAATTTGGTTGTTGATGGTTAGGTTGATTAGGGGTCTGGTTGGTCGCCTCGGTAGAAGGGGATTTTTTAAAGCTAGTTCCGCAGATCCATTATCACTGAGTTGAATCCTCGTGGGATGCCCCATTTCAATCCCTATGTAAAAAAAACAGACCTTGCATTGATCCAGCTACTCTGAAAAGAAATGTTAATGTCTACTATCTAAATTATTTGATGAAAAAAAATTGCATGTTGTTATCATGTAAATTTTTTAAGGATCTTCACGAATATATATCAAATCTCTATTATTCTGGCTCAAAAACCAAGCCCTAGTGATATTTAATGTATATATATTTACTTTGTCGTTAATTGTTTTATTTTCGAAGTTTCCTCCGGACATATAGATTCACAAAACTACCTTTTATATATGTATAGAATAGAAGATAGATAAGAGCGAGAATGGGACAGTTTGTTTATCTTTCCCAGTTAATCCAATAATTTGGACCACTTTGGTTGTTGCTTTTTTTATACATAATTGCAAAATATAGCGTATTACTAACCTCATTTCATTTGTCAAGAACACCGACAATAGTAGGATTGCGGTACCTACAACTCATTTCTCACATAAATCCCCAAATAGGTTAGAAGGAGCTCCTTAGCGTTGGACAGCAACCAATCTAAGACAAGTCCAATAAAAAACCTCCGCTGCCTAGTGGCTTTACCTTATCCTATGGAAAGGCTAGGGGAGTAAACCCCGAAAACAAATCAGGAGCTGAAATCCCTAAGGTGGTGTGATGCTGAAATCCAGTGCTACCCAGCAACTCCTACGACACTACCGCTGTCAAACTGTATTGGTTCCCTACCTTTCATTTGGATCACAGCGGCATTGTGGAGAGGTTGCTTGGGCAACAGCTTATCCTCCATATGAACCGCTCAGACTACGTAGTTCAAAAAAAAAAAAAAAAGAAAAAAAAAAGAATTGGACATTACTCCATCGTCTCTCGTAGACGGAGGGATGCCAATACAATACATGGTAAGAGTCTTCAGCTTCTTCCTCTCCGAACATAGGAGCACAGTAATTATTTGATATTTTGTGTTTTCCTCTTTTCTTTGCTTGCTGCAATCTCAGTTCAGGTTTTTTTTCTACTCTTATTAGCATTATTTCTTCATTAAATAATCTTCTTTTTATCAAAGAACTATCAATCACTCAGCCATTTAAGACCCGACGAAGTTATATTAAATTTACAATAGGGTATAGGCCCAACACCCTTGCTATGTTCTTGTATATTGTTTCGTTTCTATTAATAATGGAGATTCGCTTCCGGTTTTTGTCTGTAACAAAAACTACATCACTGCTTACGTCACATTACCCAAAATCCTCATAACATAGAATAAATACACTCAAAATTTGAACATGCAACATTAGACAGTCCTCATTGTTTTTAAAAACAAGTTTTAATAAATACATGACTGGTATTATATATCTATATATAGTTTGTTTTATTTTGATACATATTTAAAGTTTACGTTTTAAATTGGTTTATTTTTAAATCCTTTAATGAATTTGATGATTTTACTTACTTAGGGTACAAACTCGCTGACATTGAATTTTTTACTCCCACCTCAGGCAATATGTTTCATAAATCTATTTTTACATCGCCCGAAGAGCGTTTTCTATTTTACTAGTATATATAAAATATTAGCAATTAAATACTTAACCAACCACGTATTCGAGCTGTTGATAGTGATCTCGCTTAGTCTATAAATTAAAGTGGTGGATTGCAGCACGGCTTATATACCACAAAATATTCCTGGTGGTCAATAAATCTGTTCAACATATAAATCTTTTATTGCCGTACCAAAGCTAAATAAAGAGCCTAGACTGTCCTAGTTTTTATCACCTTTTGAAGCTGGAAGTCAAAAACCTTCTCGCAGCACCATTAAGACGTGATGTGTGATGTTTAGACGTCAAGAACAGAAATGCCAATGGCCGCTTCCATGGTTGTATTTATAATCTATCCTGGTCAAAGGCATATCGCTATGTTCAGCCTAGACACCGGGGCAGATCACTCTATTATGCTTATACATTTTCAACACAATCAAAATTGTTCTTTCTTAATGTCCGTCAACGTTTAAACAAATCATAAATTTCTTTGTAATAATCCTGCAAACATTGGCCCTGTCGGCTGTGGCGTTAGAATGCATCGACAGCACCTCTGCAGAGGGGCAAGACTCCCTCAATGGGGCCACCTGTTGTCTGTGGGTGGTGACCAGTGATGCTTAAGGATAGAACTCATGTGCTTGAGCAGTCCATGACTGCAATCCTCCATTTTGACCCTTTCTTGAGCTAGACGGGTGGTCGGAGAGGCCCCCTCCGATCAAACAGCTGGTCACGTCAAGCCCTAGTACCTATATGATTGCCCCAACCTGATTGTCTTTATAGCAAGCTCCAACCCTTTTTATCATATATGTTCTAGAAGGCGGTAGCTGAGGGTCTTCATGTCCTGGGAATGACGTTAAACTCTATCTGATGGTGAGGTTCAATTTTTGGAGGTTTGGCGAATGTGGAGCACCCCTTCATCACCATTGCTCCCTGGTCCACTCTGACACGGAGTGGTAGTACCTGTTAGGGTCCCATCAGTGGGTTAAATAGAAAACATGAATTTATAAACAAAATTGTATTATGCATTAAGAATTAATTTATTTCAAAACTTTCTGGCATTAAATGACCCACCGAGGTTGATATACCGTAAAACAAACCAAACCAAACCAAACCGGGAAACATTGTTCGTTTTTTGTATCAGCGTTATTATGTTGATAGAGCAAGAGAAAGACAAATGAAAGGAGGAAGTAGAACATATTTGTATGTTCTGTATGTCCCTTTTCTAGCTGGGAACAGACAGGTTCATGCTTTGCCAATGGCATTAGCGTAAAGCAAACGCAAACAACCTCGTCCGGGATTTGAACTCAGGTCACCGAGTTGATGTACTGATTTTGTCTCTTGACGCCCACTACACCCACACACCTAAACCCCTACTCACATACCCTCTCCCCCCACAAAAGTACTGCTTCCCTCATTACCATGTTCACAAAGATGGATACCAATTGTTCATTAATCCAAGAAGAAACGCAGTTGTCAGTGTCCTATAATGGATGGAGATTGAATTTATTTATGGATGGTGAATTGAATGGAATTTATCGGTCAAAGTTAATCGTGACTGTAAATTGTCCTCTCCATTTTTTTTTCTCTTCTTTCTTTAAACACTTCCAATGTGTCGCACGTGCGAGGTTGTCCAGAACATGGCGCAATTGACGTTTTTTCATTCAAAGAAATGAGTGCAACACTTCGGATGATGTCCGGTGTCGGAGTTTCAGGAAATCACCTACGCAAAGTTGGGATATTGGTGGAAAGTTGGGATATCGGAAAGTTGGGATATCACAAAGTTTGCATATAACAAAGTTGAAGATATTGGAAGTTAGGATATCGGGAAAGTGGATGATCACAAAGTTGAGATATTGGAAGTGTTAGGGATATCACATGGAAATAGGTGTGGAAAGTTGGGGAGAATTGGAAAGTTGGGATATCACAAAGTTGCATATTACATAGTTGAGATATTGGAAAGTTAGGATATCGGAAAGTTGGGATATCGGAAAGTTAGGATATCACAAAGTTGGATATCACAAAGTTGGGATATCGGAAAGTTGGGATGTCACAAATGGGATATCGGAAAGTCGGGATATCACAAAGAAGGAAGGAAGGAAGAAAGGGAGAAAGGAAGAAAAGAAGAAGAGAAGAAATAAGAAAGAAAATAAAAATGAAATAAAGGAAGAAATAAATAAAGGAAGAAAAAAGAAGAAAAGGAAGAAAGAAAGGAGGAAAGAAAGGAAGAAGGAGAGGGAGAAAGAAAAGTAGGGAAACAAATATCACAGTGTAAGAACAAGGAAGAAATTGAGAGTAGAAAGAAAGAAAAGAAGAAAGAAGGAAAGAAAGAAAGGAAGGAAGGAAGAAAAATAGAAAGGAGGAAAGAAAGAAAGGAAGAAGGAAAGAAAGAAAATGAGAAAGAAAGAAATTAAGAAAGGAAGGAAGAAAAGAAAGTAAGAAAGAAAGAAAATATAGAGAGGGAAGAAGACAAATATTACAGTGGAGCACCAAGGAAGAAATTGAGAGTGTAGAAAGAAAGAAAGAAAGAATGAATGAAAGAAAGAAAGAAAGAAAGAAAGAAAGAAAGAAAGAAAAGATACAAAGAAGGAAAGAAAAAAGATAGAAAGAAAGGAGAGCGGATATAACGAAGAAAGAAAGAAAGAAAGAAAGAAAAAGAAGAAAGTAAGAAGGGAAATAAGAAAGAAAGAAAGAAAGAAAGAAAGAAAGAGGAGAAGAAAATTAAGAGGGAGTGAAGAGCTCAGAATGTAAGAAAGAAATTATGGAGAAAAAATCTTTGTGAAAGAGAATAAAATCTAGCGAAGGAAGAAAGGAACAAAGACTGAAAGGAAATTATAGTGAGAAAAAGTAAATATAATTATTGTTGAAAGGAGGAAAGAAGAAACTGAGAGTCGAAGGGAAAGAAGAATGAAATGAATGATAAATGAAAGAATGAAAAGAAAGACATTATAGTGAAAAAAAGAAGAAAAATGTTATAATGAAAAGTTTTATTACGAAAAAAGTAGCAAATGAAAAAGAAAAAAAGGATATGAAGAAAGAAGCTACGAAAGGAATTTAAGTTGCATGAAAAGAGAGACCAGGGAAACTCGAGAGCGAGAGATAGAGAGAGTACACAAAATAGATAGTGAGATATAATGAGTGTGTGAGAAAGAGAATGAGAAGAGGGGTAGAAAAAGTTAGAGGGGGAAAGAGAGAGAGAGGGGGAAAGAGAGAGAGATAGGGGATGAGGGAAGAGTGAGAGAGAGGGGAGGAAAATCTGTGTGTGCGTGCGTGTGTGTGTGAGAGAGAGAGACAGACCGACAGAAAATAGTGAGGAGTAGAGGGGGCAGGAAAAGAGTGTGTGTGTGTGTGTGTGAGAGAGAGAGAGAGAGAGAGAGAGAGAAGAGAGAGAGAAGAGGAGCGAGAGAGAGAGAGAGAGAGGGAGGGGAGGGAGAGGGAAGAGTGAGAGAGAGAGGGGGAATCTGTGTGTGCATGCGTGGGTGTGTATGTGTGAGAGAGACAGACAGACAGAACAGAGTGAGAGGTAGAGGGCAGGAAAGAGTGTGTGTGTGTAAGATAATATATATAATATATATATATATATATATATATATATATAGATAGAGAGAGAGAGAGAGAGAGAGAGAGAGAGAGTGAGAGAGAGGGGGGAGACCGTGAAAGAAAAGAAAATTACGTGAATCAAACTATGATTATCTCCATAATACGATTTAAAAAAAGAAGAAAGAATGAAAAACAAAGTTATTAGGGGCGGGTTAGCCTCAGTCGGTTAGAGCGTTTGGCTAGAAACCACAAGGTTCCTAGTTCGATACCGGTCCCTGCCAACTCAGGCGTATGAGTAGCACACAGGGATCTGTGCGGTAAAGTAAGGAGCTGATGGTAGGTTGTGGCACTCCACCTCAGATGCAAAAACATCTCCTTGGTCTAGCGCTATGAAAAGGGATAGACTCCCTCGCCGACTGGCTGATACGCGACTTTAGGCCGCCCCGTCGACTTTACTTTATATATATATATATATATATATATATGCATACATATATATATGCATACATACACACACACACACACATATATATATATATATATAAAGAATATCTACTGAGTCAGACGAACCTACTGTTAGTTTTCGCATAAAGCTCTTCAGGGCTAAAATCAGATTCAGATTTTTAGCCCTGAAGCAGCTTTATGCGAAACTAACAGTAGGTTCTGTCTGACTCAGTAGATTATCTTTATTACTTGGCTCTACTTAGGTTATCGAGCACCTTTTACAGATTAGCTTCTCCTAGCGGTTATATGAATATATATTATATATCTTATATATACATATATATACATATAAATTGTGTTTTTCTTTTGGCCAAATACTGTAGCGATAGATTATTTTTTGTTGGTACGAATATCTTGGTCTTTTTCTTTTTTTCAAAAATTTTTTTCTTCCTGGTTGATGTTTGGGTAGTATATTTTTACAATCAAACTTTCTGCTGGGTTTTTTCTCTCCGCAAGGATCTACCCAACACGCTTGATATATTAAATTATATATATATATATATTATATATATTATATATAACAAATATAAAATCTAAAAAAAACTTGTGCAAGTATTTAACATTTCAGTCAAACAATGGAGAGAGAGGAGAGAGAGAGAGAGAGAGAGAGAGAGAGAGAGAGAGAGAGAGAGAGAGAGAGAGATGGACAGGAACAGAGACAGGGAGTGTGGTGTGTGTGAGAGAGAGAGAGAGAGAGAGAGGAGGGAGGGGAGAGAGAGAGAGAGAGAGATTGAATAGGTGAGGTCGGCGGAGATTAAAGAATGGTGAATGGAAGTGGGAGGCGTATCACGCCATGGGCAGCACTGGGGCAAAATGAATGGGGTCGCTGTTGGAGTTTTGATAATAGGTAAAAAGAGGCAGCTGGAGTTACTGGCCTTTGTTCGCCCCTCAATAGTCGCTCTTCATTCTGTGCTCTGACTGCAAAGAGTCAGGGACTCTTTATTCAAGGACCATTACCCACAAACACACACCTTCTGCACACGGGAGAGGCAGGGAACGTGCGCGCACAGAGTCCGGTGTCTGGATTTGTATAGCAGTGTTGCACGCAATTAAAAGTAAAAAGAAAAAAAAGGTTATTTAAACAGGGTGCGCCAGATATTTGGGAACACGTTTTAGCGGGTATGTAAATGGACGATGACCTGATGGAAGGTTACATGGCATATGCCAAATTCTAACGTTCTCATTTGTTTGTGTGTGTTAGAATGACAGTTTCCTGTCTTAGAGAAGAGCTGAAAGGGCGCATCTAGTTCGCTAACCACACCCAGTTTTCAGAATGTAGCCAGAACAAAGGAGAGTGGGCTAAATTATCGTTTCTTGGACATTAGATTTGAACAGTGTAAATTTGCCAAAATCTATGATAAAGCATACAATAGGCACATGTTTATGGGCCAGAATTTCACCCGGAATCCATTTATGACCTCTAAATTCAATATTTGTTAGACTTTTGACATGTATATATAAGAGAAAATATCAAAGAATTACATGGAAAACCAGATTTTATAGGCGTATTTGTTTTATAATATATATATATATATATATATATATATATATATATATATATATATATATATGTGTGTGTGTGTGTGTGTGTGTGTGTGTGTGTGTGCAAAATTTAATATACCAAACTTGTTGGTAAAGCCTTTGCGGTAAGAAAAACCCCAGCAAATAGTTCTATTATAAAATATACTACCAAACATCACGTGGGGAAAAAAATTTGAAAAAGAAAGAAAAGACCAAGATCGTCATACCAATCGAATACGATAATACTTGGCTAAAAGAAAAAAACAATTATATATATATATAATATATATATATATATATATATATATATATATATATATTACAATATAGGTACAAGTGATAACCTACTCGATTTCACCATAAGGATCTTCAGGGTTAAATCCACTGAATTAATCAAGATATTGATTAATTGCAGTCGACTACACGTGTATGTCACTGCAATTAATCAATATCTTGATTAATTCAGTGGATTTAACCGCTGAAGTTCTTTTATGTTGAAACTCGAGTAGGTAATCACTTGTACCTATATTGTATTAAATTTGCTCTACTAACGTATTGAGCACTTTTGTATTTGTTATATTGCTGATTACCTTCCTGAATTTTGCATCATCTAACATCGTGACCATATTCACCGGTAAGTCACCTTTTCCATTAATATATATATAATATATATATATATATATATATTAAACGCGCCAAGATATTCTAAAGCTTAAAATGTAAAGAGTGGCTCAATACCTTAGTAGAGCGAATAAAGTTAAACCAAATGAGTCAGATATACCAACTAAGAGTTTCGCTTAGTGCTCTTCGGGCAAAGTTTATCAATGTTGTTTATATGTGATCTTTTCTTTTTTTAAAAATTTATCAATGATACAGGAAATATGATGAATATTTGAAAACATTGTTTTTCACATGTAATTAACTCGCATGAGAAGTAATGTTTGTATATTTGATTTATTTACAAAACAGTAAAAGAGAATCTTGGTAAATTTGTCAGAAAAAATAAAATAGCTGTTCTCAAAATTCAACTTCTGTGGCGTAGTATGTAACTTTCGTTGTAAAAAGTAGTCTCAATCACCATCAGTAAACAGACTTTTTATTAATTTTTTTCATGTATTATTTTTATAAATTTACGTCCAGTAGTTTATTCAGAATTGCCATGAAAAGCATGCTTCATCTACAATAAATATATATGTTGTATAACTTCCTAACCATTAGGCATGACACTCCCCCGGACGGTTGATATGCCGTTTTAATCAATAAACAAACCCAAATTTACCTTAAAAATCTTTCAAATAAAAGCAGCCACAGTCATTGTAGGTTAATAGTAATTTGGGCTATCACATGCCCATTTCCAGGCAAGGAGTCCAGTTGTATGGTTTCAAGGCCTTTACTTGGTATAGTCTTGGCTATAATACATTGATTAAATGGAGTCCACTTCTAATAGTAATTTGGGCCATCACATGCCCATTTCCAGTCAAGGAGTCCAGTTGTATGGTTTCAAGGCCTTTACTTGGTATAGTCTTGGCTATAATACATTGAATAAATGGAGTCACTTCTAATAGTAATTTGGGCCACTACATGCCCATTTCCAGGCAAGGAGTCAGATGCATGGCTGCAAGGCCTTACTTGGTATAGTCTTGGCTATAATACAATGATTAAATGGAATAAATTAATAATTCCTTATTTATATTCAGTGGAAGCTGATAGCTTTTTAAATTTAGTACATCCTAGGATGCACAGGTTTGATTTGAATGAGTCCTCAGGAAATTTGATGGGTCCCAACTTAAGTTTCTCATTTTTTTTTGCACACATTAAAATAACAGCTTCCAGTCTTGAGAGAAGAGTTGAAAAGGGCGCGTCTAGTTTCTGGCAGCTAACCATCAACGCAAAGAACATGGCCAGTAGAAAGAAGAAGTAGCATTAATTAAAGCCGTTTGGACATTTAGTTTTGACCAACGTAATTTACCAAAAAAATATAACCTAAACCATGGGTCAGAATTTCACTAGGATCCCTAGTTATCCCCTCAAAATAGCCCTAGCTTTGAAATAATTCCTTATTTATAGTGAAAACTGATAGCTTTTTAATAAAGGAATTAGTTAAGACTAGTTTCTACAGTTCAACAGTAATTTCTAGACTTGCAGGTTCCAATTCTGGTCAGGGGCAGCAGTACATAGCATAATAATTAAGCACAGCTTAAGCACCTGGACCGCAGCCATGAGTTTAGCGGAATGAGAACAGGATAGCCCGCCATGGACTGAATAAAGGTTTAGGTTCAAGTTGCCATGTATGGCTCGTCGGATTACGACAAGAAGGGTTCCCCGAGGTCTGAGAAGGTTCCGCGAGTCCGAGAAGGTTCGCAGAGTCCCGACAAAGAATATCTGAAGAAAGGCCGGAGAAGACACCGGCCGACAAGTTGTACAGATAACAATAAAGATGAGAAACTAATAGTCCCGAATAATCAAATAAAAGATTTTTTCTAGCATTTGTCAAAATGATTTTTATGTTTTTTTTAATGTTGAATAACTTTGATCGTCCTAACTTTAATGTCGGAAATAATCACAAAAATAATACTAATAACGTGACAATCTAATATAAAAATCAATCTTTTGTCAATTGAATGACTGCGAGTATTAAACTACTCCTATGCATCTAAAGCAGCAAAGCAAAATGAACAAACCTATAGCTGTCATCGGAGGACGTCTTAGCTGAAATTTTTATCTGAAATTTCTTTTTGTAAAAGCCCGAATAATACAAATCATACTAATTATCAAAGCCTCATCTAAAAAAATATGCAGAAAAAATTAAATAAATATGTTTTTAAAAATTGAGTTAAAAAAAGGTTTAAAACCTTGAAGATTGATTTAAAAAAGATTGATAAAATATTAATAAAAAAAGTTTAAAACCTTGAAAATAGATTGAGGTTAAAATCATCGTATATTGCGTGCATAGGTGTACAATGATTAAATTTTCAGGAGGAAGCGGGTCTGAAGGAATTATATCTGAAAATTTTCTAAGTTGCCTTAGATCTTAATTTTCGTGAGGGAGGAGGGTCAAAAATTAACATTGAGATCATTCAAGAGAGAAACTGAATCACTAATAATTGAAGCACAGAAGAAAAAATAGGAACAAATCATATCAAAGCAAAAATTGATAAGACGCAACTAAACAATAAATGTAGATTATGCGGTAACAGGGGTAAAACTGTAAACCATGTATTAAGCGAATGTAGCAAACTAGCACAACGGGAATACATCACTAGTAACGACTAGGTTAGGAAGATGATCCACTGGGAAAGATACAAAAAATGTTGACCATACAACAAAATGGTATATGATTAAACCATAATCTGTTCTTGAGAAGGAAATGCATAAAATTCTCTGGGACTTCGAGATAAAGACAGATCAACTTATCTCAGCAAGGTGACCAGACCTAGTGTTGATTAACCAAAAAGAGAGAACTTGTCAGCTGGTAGACTTTGCGGTTCCAGCGGACCAGAGGGTGAAGCTGAAGGAAAACGAAAAGAGGGAAAATAACTGGATCTTGCCAGAGAATTAAAAAAGCCATGGAATATGAAAGTCAAAGTGATACCAATTGTAGTTGGTGCACTTGGAACGGTCCCAAAAAGCTAGGAGAACAGACTGGAGGAACTGAAAATCAGAGGAAGAATTGAGACCAATCCAGACAACAGTATTGTTGAACTCAGCTAGAATATTCAGAAGAGTCCTGGAGACCTGAGGAGACTTGTTGTCACTCAGACTCCAGGGAAATACCATCAGCTAATGATGGTGCGAAAAATTCACTCATAATCACAGAAAGGTTAATGGATACATTAAAATAATGATTTCTACAGTATAATATATCAGCACCATCAGCATAAAATACTTTATTTCTTTAACTTGATTTAAGATTAAAAAAGCTTAAAAATCACAAGAAAGACCAAAGCTCTGTGACCAACAAATGTTATAAGGAAATTTTCAATATCTGGACTGATGTGAAGGAAATCTAAAACCAATAAATGTTTTAAAAGAAAGAATACAAAATATCTTTAATTCTTCATTGAAAATGTTTTATATGTTTTTAGTTGTTTTGAACATCCAGGTAATTCCATGCCAAATCATCAAGAAAAAAGTAAAGTGTGGGGAGTGTGGAGTCTCTCGCTTCATTGTCATGGATTTTCTGCAGATCCACTCTGATGGGAGTGGAAGTTCCTGTTAGGGCCAAGGATCTTTTTTTTGAAAAATTATCAGAATTCCAGATATCATTTATATTAATTTCAATCATTCAATCCAAATTATTTGTATTTATTGTATAATAGTTTACTTGAAACTATAATTGTTACAAATTATTATTATTATTATTATTATTATTATTATTATTATCTAATTTCATTCCATTCAAAGTTTTTCCGTGTGGTTCACTGGAGGCTGAGTGGACAGTAGTCTCCTCAGGTCTCCAGGACTCTTATGAGTTTTCCAGTCTATTTAGACCAATAAGCATTTACACCTTCTAAGAAGTGTCTGGATTTGAGCATTGTTCTTGGCCTGTAATCACGCTGAAAGTCCTCATCTTCGTACTACAAGGCTTTAGACAAAAAGTAATGTTGAACACGAAAAATATGAACGCAATTTTTGCACAGTTACTTGAAGCTGTCAGTATGGAAAAATAATGTCTTTGCTATTAGGAATGTGGCAATAATTACCCAGCGGCCATCTTAAAAGATAGAAAAAAACAAGAACCAGAAAACGCCCAGACAAAGACACTGAAAACTTTTGCACACAACTACTATAAGTTCGGTTCTGTCGACATAATGGTGTACACTCCTACACTACAAGTAGGAGCTTCTTTTATACCTTTACGCGTGAATTTTTAATGTATATGGGAGGGGATGTCTCGTAAACCTAATTTAATGTTACATAAGTGGCTCACAAGAGGTCAGTAACAAATTTGGATATTATATTATCTCTCTCTTTCTTTTTCTCTCTTGCTTCTATTGGTTAACCTCTCCTCTTTGTCCTCGCTCGTGCTCCTTACTCTCCGTCCCCAACGGGCTCCCCTTCCTTCCAAGGCTCTTGTTTACCCAACTATATTCCCCTACCTCAAGTCTCTGCCCATATCAGTAGTGTTCACTACCATTTCAAACCACTCTTCCGTCTTATACAAGGCCGTCACAATAGCAAAGCACAGTCGAAACCCACGACGATACCAGCACCTGTTTTCTCGGTATTAACGTCGCCGAGGCCGAAAAGAACGTGGTTATTTATACGACTTAACAATCTTGGATTTTATAAACCTGCAAATGTACTGATGTAGGATAGTCGCCTGCTTACATTCGCTGCTAGCGGTTTATTCTATCTTTTTGTATCGGATTATCTGGCGTCTTTCTTCAACCGAGTTGTCTTTCTCTCTCTCTGTCTTTGATTCTTAGTTACATCTTTACTCTTTGATCAGGAACATGGAGATATATTTTTGGTGTACACTTTTATCCATTCCCACGGTATCATCTTAACCCACGCGCGAATAGAATCAGCACAGAGACAAAAAAACGTCTGGTCTCCATGGGCGCTAGCTAAACTCTAACTAACACTAATTCTTACCGTACCAGGGCTCCTTGATAACGTGACTCCCTAAGCTGATAAGAGTGACCCGTCAATTTCCCATTATACAGATGAATTTGAATTCTAAACTACACTTCCTTAAAAATGATAGGCTATTAATCTGTAATATTCCCTGGTAGCATCTCTTACTTATTGTCTGTTAATCTGTAGTATTCCTTGATAGAAAGATTTTAGTATAAGTTACTAAAACCTATGGAATATGAAACTGAATGTGATGCCAATTGTAGTTGGTGCACTTAAAACGGTCCCCAAATGCTTGGAAAAAAGAATGGGGGAACTGGAAATCAGAGAAAGAATTGAGACCATCCAGACAACAGCATTGCTTAAATTGGCTAGAATACTCAGAAATGTCCTGAAGACCTGGGGATATTTGTCGTCACTCAAAATTCAGTGAAAGACCATCGGCTAAGGCTGGTGTGTAAAACTCAAAAGAAGTCTATAATAATAATAATAATAATAATAATAATAATAATAATAATAATAATCCACTGGGTGAAGATGAATGAAAACGAAAAGATAGACAAATATCTGACCCTTGCCAGATAATTGAAAAAGATGTGGAATATGTGAATGAAAGTAATACCAATCGTAGTTAGTGCACTTGGAACGGTCCCAAAAAGCTTGGAAAAATCTTGAGTAATTGGAAATCAGATGGAAAATAAGACCATTATTGAAATAATAATAATAATAATAATAATAATAATAATAATAATAATAATGAGAAGAAGAAGAAGAAGAAGAAGAAGAAGAAGAAGAAGAAGAAGAAGAAGAAGAAGAAAAGTGAAGAGAGTACAAGACAAGGCACGACTCGTTGGTAATAGTGATCCACTGGACATTGTGCAAGAAATTCAATTTTCACCAGACAACTAAATGGAGTCTGCACAAGCCTGAATCTGTCTTGGAGAATGAGACAAAACAAATTCTCTGGGACTTCGAGGTACAGAGACCATATCTAGTATTGATTGACAAGAAGGGAACCTGTCATCTCGTGGATTTTGCCTTCCTGGTTGAGAGTGAAAGAAAGCAAAAAGATAAACAAATACTTTGACCTGGCCAGAGAACTGAGAACACTGTTGAACACGAAGATGAAGGACATGCCAATTGTAATTGGTGCCCTTGAAACGGTCCCCAAATATCTGGAAAATAATTTAGGTGAATTGGAAATAAGAGGAAGAATAAAGATAATCCAAACTACAACATTGTTAATATCGGCTGGAATACTCAGAAGAATCCTGGAAACCTGAGGATACTTGCTCTCACTCAGCTTCCACTGTACCACCGGCTACGACAGGTCTGAAGAACTCAATTATAATAATAATAATATCATGATGACACGGGTTTCCATGACTCTCTCTCTCTCTCTCTCTCTCTCTCTCTCTCTCTCTCTCTCTCTCTCTCTCTCTCTCTCTCTCTCTCTTCAATCGTCCCTATGGTCATCACCCCTGGCAGGTCCGCGTAGCATCTAGAATCCACACAAAGCTGATTGGTGTAGGTTTTTGCTGATGGGCCGAAACTTGTGTATCCAGGTGTAGGTGTGGCACAAGGCCAGAAGTATTGGGCGCCCAATAAGAATCGAACTCATTAACAATGTTCTTTAAATCTAGATTGCTAACCATTACATCATGTAAGGTGCCCAAAATTTTCAAATGCTAATATTAATACTAATTTGTTTTTATGTATTTTTATGTGTTACGATTCGTGCGGCCATTTTAGGTCTGTAGTTGAAAGCAGTTTTACAGTGGAAAAATAAAAAAAAAATTTTCAAAAGAAAAATTTTTCTATTTACAAAAAAATGCAACTTTTGAAAAAAAATATTTTTAATAAATCCGAAGTACAATAGCGTCCGCGGAAGTAACCGACGTTATTTACGGTCCAGAATGTGACATTAAGTAAAGATCTTCAACAAGATCTAACTCAACGACCTGATGATTGCCCCTTGGCATGAAACCTGGGTAGCTGTTTATAATGAACATTGATCTATAAAAACTCAGCAAATTAAATATATATATATATATATATATATATATATATATATATATATATATATATGGATTTTAGAAAAAACAAACACAAGATGTTAAAATTAGCTGACAGAAATCTGTTTCGACCCTTTATTGAAGTGGTCTTCATCATGAGCGAGTTGTGTATGATAGAGAGAACGGTGTGAGTGGACCGTTAGAAGACGAAAGTGGTGCAGATGAAACGTTCAATATTATAGCCGGAATTCTCTATCATACACAACTCGATCTTGATGAAGACTACTTCAATAAAGGGTCGAAACAGATTTCTGTCAGCGAATTTTATGTGTTTGTTTTTTCTAAAATATTTATTTCACACTGTCGGATTCATTTCCATTCATTTTTCATATATATATATATATATATATATATATATATATATATATATATAAATAAATATATATATATATATATATATATATTTATTTATTTATTCATATTAACTAATACAAATATATATATATTAGTTAAAAACCCCTTCCCATTCTGTAAGTGAAGACAGCCTAATGGTTAAGATGCCGGCCTGATTTCAATTCCGGCTGTAGGTAGCTTACAAAATGTCTAGCCACACTGAAGAGACTTGATAAGTCGAAACTCGTGTCTGTGGATGACCCTATATATATATGGTTAATTGATTAATTGCAAATCTTAATATGGATTCTAAGAGACAGACATAAAGGGTTGCCGATATAAAAAAAAAATCCCAGAATCATAACGTTCTTGGACCGAGTTGATCCAAAAATCATGAGCTTTTGTCAAACTTGATTTCCTAGCTATTGACTTTCCTTTTATAAAGCTAAACATTCACAATCGAGGAGGACCCATACTCTCTTGCCCTTTCTCCCCCTCTCTCTTTCTCTCTTTCTCTCTTCCCTCTCTCCCCCTCTCTCTTTCTCTCTCTCTCACACACGCTGTCTCTCAATCTTCTCTCTCTTTCTCCCCCCTCCCAATCTCTCTCTCTCTCTCTCTCTCTCTCTCTCTCTCTCTCTCTCCAATCACAGAAGACGACGGTTTCACACAGAAGGTGTTAAAATGTCTTTTGCGTGAACATTTCCTCATTTGTGAACAAAGTGCTGTGTTGTTTTGCATAGGAAAACCTACAACGGCAGACAATGCGACAAAAAAACATTGTCCAGAGGGGTTGATATAGCTATAAGCTCAACACTCCGGGCTGCCCCCTTATTTACTGAGACGTAATTTTTTTTTAGCTTTTTATATGAGGGATTTTTTTTTCATTGTCCTGTCCCAGTCTTATTTAATTTTCTCTGTGGGGATGCTTTTTTTTTTTTCATTTGTAAGGTTGGATGTGGTCGTCGTATATTATTAAGGATTCACGTATTGAAAAGTGGAGGGAATTGAATGAGAAGGAAAGAGAAAAAGAAGTGAAGGAACAATAGGGGGAGAAGATGTTTTGTTTGTTTTTTTAAAGAGGGAAACGAACAAATGAGAGAGAGAGAGAGAAAGAGAAAGAGAGAGGGGGAGGGAGGAGGAGAGGTGATGGTGGTGGGTGGGAGTGGGGGCATAATGAATGAAGTTGATTATAAGAAAGACATGAATGAAAAATATTTGAACGAGAAGAGGGGGAGAAAGAATTAGGCGAAAAGTGGAGTATACAGAATGAAGAAAAAAAGGAGGAACAATAGAGTGAAGAAGGGCTTTGTGAAAAGAAGGAAAGAGAACAAGAGAGGGAAAGAGAGAGAGAGAGAGAGAGAGAGAGAGAGAGAGAGAGAGAGAGAGAGAGAGGGGGAGGGAGCAGTATGAAAATGATTGAATGAGAAAAATAGACAGGCCAAAAATGAAGTGGACTAAATGAAAGAGAATAAAAGAATGAAAAATAGAGGGAAGAAGTTTCTTTAAAGAAGGAAAGAGAACAAGACACAGACACATATGGATAGATCGATATATAGGAAAGACATGAATGAAAAGTGATTGAAAGAGAAGATATAAACTTAGTAAAGAAAGAAAAAAAGAAGAAAGAAAAGAAAGAAAGACAAAGGAACATGAATTAATATGAAGAAAGGAAAAAAAGAAAGAAAAAAAAGAAGATAAATCTTTATGAAAAAAAGGAAAAGGAAGAAAGAAAGAAAGAAGAAAGAAAGAAAGAGAGAAGGAGAGAAAAAGGAAGTTAAAATTATATGAAGAAAGAAAGAAAGAAGTAAGAAAGAAAAAGAAAAGAAATAAAATGAAAGAAAGAAAGAAAAAGAGAAGGAGAGGAAAGAAAGATAAAATTCATATTAAGAAAGAAATAAAGAAGTAAAAAATGAATAAAAGGAAAGAAAGAAAAAAAGATAAAAAGAAAGGAAATGAGAAGGGGAAAATGGAAGTTAAAATTTATATGAAGAAAGAAAGAAAGAAAGACAGAAAGAAAGAAAAGAAGAAAGAAAGCCAGAAAGAAAGAAGAAAAAAAGAAAGAAAAAAAGACAGAAAAGAAAAAAAAAGAAAGAAAAAAGAAAGAAAGAAAAAAAGAAAAAAGAAAGAAGAAAAAGAAGGAAAAGAAAAGAAAGATAAAAGTAAAGAAAGAAACAGAAAGAAAGAAAGAAAAAGAAGAAAGAAAAAAGAAAGAAAGAAGAAAGACAGAAAGAAAGAAAGAAAGAAAAAGAAACAAAGAAAAAAAGAAGGAAAGAAAAGAAAGAAAAAAGAAAGAAAGAAAGACAGAAAGAAAGAAAAGAAAGAAAGAAAGAAAAAGAAAGAAAGAAAGAAAAAGAAAGAAAAAGAAAGAAAAAAGAAGAAAGGAAAATGAATGAAAGAAAGAAAAAGGAAAGAAAAAAAATGAATGAAAGAAAGAAAGAAATAATTAAAAAGGAAGATGCATTTACATGAAGAAAAGAAGAAAGAAAGGAGGGAAAAGAGAAGGGGAGAAAATGTAAGTTAAATTCATATGAAGAAAGAAAGAAAGAAATGAATGAAAGAAAGAAAGAAAGAAAGAAGAAAGAAAGAAAGAAGAAAAAGTAAATTTGCATGAAAAAGAAAAAAAAGAAAAAAAAAAGAAAAAGGAGAATTCAATCAAATCTGAATTTTTCTTTTATATACTCACCCCCCCCCTCTTTCATCCTCCCATTTTCCTTCCATCACTGGCCACAATATCTTTGTATTTCTCTGTGTATATATCCACCTCGTTCAACTCATCGGTCTCAAGCTGCTTACAAATCTGAACGACTCGGTGTGGATTAAATTGGTTGCCGTTGTAAAAGGTTCAAGACAATCGTTTTTTTCTTTTATTTTCTGTATTGAATCAAATGTGAGTTAGATATCTCGTGATTATTTACTAAGCTTAGAACAGAAGTTAGAATCCCGACAGAAGTAGGCTGGGTTAGCTCAGTCGGTAGAGCGTTCGACTAGAAACCACAAGGTTCTGATGTTCGACACCGGCCCTCGCCAACTCAGCGTATGAGTAGCAGAGGGATCTGTGCGATAAAGTAAGGAGCTGGTGGTAGGTGTGGCGCTCAACCTCTGACTCAAAGACAATCTCCTTGGTCTAGCGCTAGTGAAAAGGGGATAGACTCCCTCGCTGATTGGCTGATAACGACTTTAGGCCACCTCGATGACTTTTTTTTTATTACTGAGCTTCAACCGCTGGAACAATAAAGTATTTAACAGTGTTGATCCCGGGGGGCAATCCACCCAGGCAATACCTGCCCCCTTGATTTAAAGGGACAGGGCTGGCTTTATTACCCAGTGCCTAAGACGCGCCATTTAGGGGAAATTCCAACGGGATCGACACATTTTTTGTGCCTACCACACATGAGCTTCGGCTCATGGGTGGGCACATATAAAACTGTCCTTGTGCCACGCCTGCATAAGTGGGATGCTTAGCAGATTCATACTTACATAAATCTCCAAATGGGATAGAAGGAGCTCTTTAGCCTTGGTCGGCAACCCGTCTAACCCAAGGAAAAGTCCGACACAAAGCCTCTTCCGACTTTCAACACCGAAAACAAATCCAGAGTCAGAGTCCCTAAGTTGGTGTGATGCTGAACTCCAGTGCTACACAGCAACTCCTGTGATACTAGTGTTGGCAAACTGCATTGGTTCCTTACCTCTTATTAGGATCACAGCGGCAGTGGAGAGAGGGGGAATTGCTACTTGGGCAACAGCCCATCCTCCATAGAAAGTCACACAGGCTACGTAGCCCCCCCCCAAAAAAAAAAAAAAAAAAATTGGGCACTACTCCATCGCTTCTCATAGACGGAAGAATACCAACGAGCTTAGTTGTGGCACAAATAGATAAAAAAAAATGAGTTTCTGTCTCTCTGTTATTTTATACCTACACACACACACAACACACACACGCACACACCACACCGCTCTCTCTCTCTCTCTCTCTCTCTCTCTCTCTCTCTCTTCTCTCTCTCTCCGTTCTTTTCTCTCCCCCCTTATATTCTTGTCTCTTTCTCCCTTACCAGGGAGAGGGAAATAGTGACGAAGGGGAAATACCTCTCCCTCTTCGTCACTATTTCCCCCTCCCTGTTTTCCTTTCCGTCCATGCCTTCACCCTCTCTCATACGTATAGCCTCTTCCTCTTCCTCTTCTTTTCCGCCTTCTTGGCGAAATGGCCATAAATCAAAACTCATTTATTTTGGATGCTCTTCATATCTCAAAAGATTTCACTGTCAACCGTCATTGTGGGTGATCCCACCCCAACCGACCGGTTTTTATTCAAAACCAACCCACATGGGATCCCGGAAACACAAGATAAACTGGGAGTAGACATCATCACGAGAGAGAGAGAGAGAGAGAGAGAGAGAGAGAGAGAGAGAGAGAGAGAGGAGTGATTACGCCCCCCACCACCACCACCGCCGCCTACATCAGGTGAAATCTGATCACTTTGGTTTCAACTGCGTCAAGGACCACTGACTCTTCACAACACTGTAGCCAGGGCCACGCCCGTCTTATTCTTTCATCTGATTCTGTCTCTGTCGGTCTGTCTGTTTCTCTCTCTATCTATATAATCTTAATCTCTCTCTGTCTCTCTGTCTGTCTGTCTGTCTGTCTCTCTCTCTCTCTCTCTTTCTCTATCTATCTCTATCCCAGTCTCTCTCTCTCGCTCACACACATGTACACAGATACATTCATCTAGTGTAGTTTTTTTGGACAGTGTTATATAACAAGTATTCCTATCTAATACAAATAATTTGCACACAATTATATGATATCAAGTATTCCTATCTAATGCAAATAATTTATACATTGTTGTACGATATCAAGTATTCTTATCTAATGCAAATAATTTTAACACAGTTATATGATATCAAGTATTCCTATCTAATGCAAATAATTTATACATTGTTGTACGATATCAAGTATTCTTATCTAATACAAATAATTTGAACACAGTTATATGATATCAAGTATTCCTATCTAATGCAAATAATTTATACATTGTTGTATGATATCAAGTATTCCTATCTAATACGAATAATTTGCACACAATTATATGATATCAAGTATTCCTATCTAATGCAAATAATTTATACATTGTTGTACGATATCAAGTATTCTTATCTAATGCAAATAATTTATACATTGTTATATTATATCAAGTATTCCTATCTAATACAAATAATTTATACATTGTTGTACGATATCAAGAATTCTTATCTAATACAAATAATTTGCACACAGTTATATGATATCAAGTATTCCTATCTAATGCAAATAATTTATACATTGTTGTACGATATCAAGAATTCTTATCTAATACAAATAATTTGCACACAGTTATATGATATCAAGTATTCCTATCTAATGCAAATAATTTATACATTGTTGTACGATATCAAGAATTCTTATCTAATACAAATAATTTGCACACAGTTATATGATATCAAGTATTCCTATCTAATGCAAATAATTTATACATTGTTGTACGATATCAAGAATTCTTATCTAATACAAATAATTTGCACACAGTTATATGATATCAAGTATTCCTATCTAATGCAAATAATTTATACATTGTTGTACGATATCAAGAATTCTTATCTAATACAAATAATTTGAACACAGTTATATGATATCAAGTATTCCTATCAAATGCAAATAATTTATACATTGTTGTATGATATCAAGTATTCCTATCTAATACAAATAATTTGCACACAATTATATATCAAGTATTCCTATCTTATACAAATAATTTACACACAGTTCTATGATTTCAAGTATTCTTATCTAATACAAATAATTTACACATAGTTCTATGATTTCAAGTATTCCTATTTAATATAGATAATTTACACACAGTCATATTAACTTTAAATTAAATTAAAAAGTATTTTTTAGTTCAAAACACAATAGAAATGGATTTTTTGTCCAAATATCCAGAATTATCACTGCTTCAGCTTTTCTTAATGTTTTATTACATGTTATTATGCTACTGATGACTGACAAGTATAGATGATGCTAATGAATTAAACAAAAATATTTTGATTTCAGGACGGTCCAAACCCCATTTGGGATGGTCCAAACCCCACTCAGGATGATTGGAAATTTTTGTTCGGGACGGTCATGAAAAAGGTTAGTGTCGGGGCTTGCATAAAACCAACCGACGAACCATTGTTCAACTAACTTCAGCATAAAATAACCCAACCAAAGTTGTGATGCCATAAAACCAACCAACCAAACTAACTAAACAATTAATTTAAATGGAACAAATACTATATTTGTGTTTATTTTGACTAACCGTACGCGCTACCAGGAATCAATTTGTAACGTAAGCCAATGTATGATAAGGTGTATATATATATATATATATATATGTATTTAGAAGGGCCACCTGGAATTGCCCGGTTGGAGAGAATAACAACATATATAATAGCATAAGTAAGAATAGTTGTTATTACAGAGTTGGTGCCCACACGAGGGACTCATTAAAGCAATATGCAGCTCACCTGAGCAACAGTCAGGGACACACACTTACTAGAACAAATATTTACGTTGAGGGGTGGTCGCAAATAAACACGCACTCAAAAAGTGACCTTCTGCGGGCAAAGTATCGTGAGCTGCGGTTGGAGCCCGAATAAAGTAAAACGCAAGCCCCTCTCCCCATCTTGGAATGATGGTGCTGCACATTCTTTCTCGACTCTATGTAATGTACTCAATTATTGTTGTATACTGGATCATACAGTATTCAGTATACTTGTTCATTCAACTCAAAGTTTGCGCCAGACACACACACACACACAGAGATATATATATATATATATATATATATATATATATATATATATATATATATATATATATATATATATATGCTTAATTGGAGTCGGACCTAATTTTGAAAATTAATTAATTAATAATGAATTAGGCGGGAATATCTATTAAATGTATGGCTAAACAATTAGCCATACATTTAATAGGTATTCCGCCTAATTCATTATTAATTAATTAATTTTCAAAATTAGGTCCGACTCCTATTAAGCACTTATTCTCCCAAAAATTATCGGCAATAAGCCATTCTAAAACAAACCTTGTTTACATATATATATATATATATTACAAACTCTTTTTATAAAAGAAATGTTAACCCGAGCCAAACAAATTTTCCTACACAGTAGTAACGAGTTGCAAACTCTTTCACCACCCCCCGTCCCAGTACATATTCTCCTTTTTATGCCTAATGGAGAGGAGGATTATCGGAAGGGCGAGTCCACTACTGGCTCACGGTAGCTATGCTACTAACTGATCACCCCTATCTTCAAATTAATCTTAACAAAATAAAGTGAGTAGTTAGATGTCTCTAACACAATAATTCACCCATTTATCTCTTACTCTCATAGAGAGACTAACATATATTAGGAGGAGGTAATCAAGATATACATAGAGAGGATGAACGTAACATGCAGAATGTGAGTAAGAGAAGAGTCAGTTTGACTTAATTACTAATTACGACTAATTAGAACTAATTAGAATGAATTGTTTTCATACATAACTCAATCCTAAAAGCAAGGTATATTTTAGTATGGATTTTGTGTCATTGAAATGAACAGGAAAAAAGCCTTTAGAAAATGAAGAGTGATTCTCTTTAGAATATATATATATATATATATCTCAATCTACAGACGCGCGTTTCGGGGTTTACCCCTCATCAGTACAGCTATACTTATTTTTCAGCAGCTACCTCTGGTCGGGTTCGAGACCCGAACGAACTTTCGCTCGTCAAGTCTCTTACCGGTGGGTCCACAAGCAGCTGCCAAGAATAGAAGGCAGAATAATCGCTATATTTCCTAAACCGGAAACAAACTCACCAGAGGTCTCTAACTTATGTAAACAAGTGAGACTAGCTTTGCGCCGAAGCGGTGAATTTTTGCAATTAGTCCCTTCTAAACAGTGTATGTGTGTATGTGTCCCAGGTGAATGATTATATACTAAAGTGCATTTGGTTATACAAAATTCATTCTATTTGCTTTCAATTCAAATGAGTTTTGTCTTAATTATTCTATTTTAAAATATGATCCAGGTTCCTTACTCCATGGAGGGGGGAAGCATCTTGGAAATTTTATTTTCTTTCTGGAAAAATTAGACGTTTTAGATAAATTTTAATTTTAAACAAAAATGTTCCATCACCCGCGGGAGTGATGGGTAACCGTGAACCCGTTTTAGATTTCTTTAATACACACCCTGAACTCAAAGGAGTTTATATACTAATTTTAATCAAAATTTGCCTATCAGCCAGTGAGGATATAAGTATTTCATGAGTAATCGTTCTGCGAAAAGTTCCGGTCCTTTTGCGAGGGCTGGGCGGATACGTTAGTTTAATTATTCATTAGATATGCCTGCTTAATTCTAAGTTAATTTTGTTTTTATTAACCTTTTATTTTGTTTTTCAAATTAATTAATTTTAATTAATTTTATCTTATTAATTTGAAAAAGTTTTAACGCCCAATTTACCGATTCTGGTGTGTGGTACGGAAAACCACGTTCTGTGCGTTGATCAAGAGAAAGAGCTTATCCAGCATCACGGCTTGAAGATCGTGTCCCGCGGGAAACTATAAAGTTAATCACTTTATGTATATAGTGATTGCCACTTCTTCACAGAAGAAGGACATTTCTACAAGTAGTTCGGTTGTGAGCTCGCAGATGGCCCACGGGTCCAGCTTTGTTTTTATGCACCCTTAACCGGCTTCCTCTAGGCAGGCAGACCCTGTAAGAATATATATATATATATATATATATATATATATATATATATATATATATATGTGGAAAATGGGATTGGAATGAATCCAACAGAATGAGGTAAAATATAAGAAATGAAAGAACAAAACTCAGACAAAAATGTAACGTTAAATTCCGCTTTGAGGAAGCGGAATTTAATGTTCCAGCGAAATATACTACACATTTTTGTCTAAGTTTTGTTCTTTCATTCCTTATTTTACCTCATATATATATATATATATATATGGGATAGACTCTCTTGTTCGGCTGATACCAACAATAGGTCACTAAGTAGAGTTTACTTAGTTTGGAGCACATAAATTGCAAATATATATGTTAAAAGTATAATAATATTGTTTTAACTCTCTCTCACTATATTTTTCTTTCTTCCTTTCTTTTCATCTTTTCATTAAGTCCGGTTGAAACAGAATAGCGTTATCGCTTCCGTGCCCTCACCGTCTCTCTATGTTTCCCTACTCTTTTTCTTTTTTTTGTTGTTGTTGTGTAGCATGTCTTTTTTCTCCTTTCTTTCTTTGTAATAAAAACGGATTATTTAGCTGAAGTGACAACACTCATAAGAAATAAGAATTCGGTGGATAAGCAACAAAGTTTAATTGAAATTATACATTGCAATACTAACACAAACAACTGTCTCAATAATAGATTCAATAATCAATTTCAATGGTTAATTAAATGTATTAGTAATTTAGGTTTTTGTTGTTTATTTTTTTAAAGCAATACGTAATTAAAAACAACCTTAATCCCCTAAAACCGTTACCCAATTCGCAAAATGTTAATTCATAGACTGTAGTTAAACTGTCATTTGGTACCACCAAAAACAACTTTCCGTTTTAATTTTCCGACCTAAATCAGAAGTCAGACGACCAGAGGATTATTGAATCTATTATTTTTGCATTTCATCTTGAACGATTTGGACATCTTTAAACAGACGGTGTTGCAAAATGTTAACGGTCGTAGAATTAAGGAACCCGAGTATCAATATATAGTTATCTTATATACGAAAATAATGAATAAAGAATACTGCAACGATTAGACCCCATCGGGCATTTTTAGCCCCCAATTTATGTATTCTGGTTTGTAATAAAGAAACCCACAACCTGCGCTAAGTTCAGCGGTAAGATGACGTTTGACGGTACTGCCTGAAGATCGTACCCAGCGTGAAACTCTAGTTACAGTCAATCTGATTTTTTTTCAGTGTTATATTATTTTCTAGCTGCTCTGTCTTTATACTGAGCAATTTGATTCTTCATTATAAAAAGTACAAACTTATTGATCATATTTTTAATTAATGCCTAATTACTATTATGTGTATATATATATATATATATATATATATATATATATATATATATATATATTATATATATGTTTATATATATATTATCACGGTAAGATGACATATATATATATATATATATGTGTGTGTGGGGGTGTATGTATATATATATAAATATATATATATATAATATATATATATAAATATATATGTGTATGTATATATTTATATATATATACATACACCCCACGCACATGCACATAAACACACTCTCACACACACACACACACACACACACACACACATATATATATATATATATATATATATATATATATATATATATATATAAAGACGTCGTCCTTCCTAACCAATTAATTTCCTTTGGGAACATTTTAATTGTCTGACTAATTTTGGCGCCAGTTAGATGTACATCTTGCAGAAGTCTGCTGGGATCGGTGCCGAAATAAAGGAATTGGTTAAGATAAAATCGTTAGCGTTCAGCGTCCATCCCTTTGCTGTTTTGACCTCCCGACAAGTCACAGAGAATCGCACGTTATGGGTCAGCAGATTTTACCCCTAAAGTACTCTTGGTTTTTGCTTTCTTTCTTTCTTTCTTTCTACTTCCTATGCTGTAATTTTTTCCTTTCTTTCACGCATGTATTTTATGTGTTAAAATTTTGGAATAATACATTATATTTCTTATATTATTAAAAGTACTAGCAAAAAAACATGCTCCCTCCGGGCACAAGTATTTCAGTTTTCATACAATTAGATATTATATTGAATTAGAAAAAGCATTGAAATTAAATAAGAACGCAAAAAAATTACACTTATTTTTACTTTTTTCTAATTGATTTCAATATAAAATCATACATAGAATTGCTTTTAATACGTATGAGAATAAACCAATAATGTAAGAAATCAATAACACTTAGTAATTATTTATTAAACAAAGTTTTATTAAAACCGGTATGCAAATTATTTACACCATATACAATGTAAACATTTATTTTTTAATGATATATTACACCCATCGCAGGAATTTAAACACATCAATAACATGGAATATTGATGAAATTAACGGTGTGATCCCAGAGGCCATACCTCAGACAGGTCTGGGTTTATTGCCCAGTGCCTGAGGCGTCCCCCTTTGAGGGGGAATGCCTAGGGGATCAACGCATTATTTGTGCCTGCCATCCCATGAGCTTCGGTTCGTGAGTAGTCCCACATCAATTGAACCTTACCCTACATTAATAATGTAGGCAATTTTGAGGCAAATCTATCACATCTAGATCTTATTAGACATTGTTAATAGATAAGTTGCTAATTAAGATTAAATAATGATTATTTAATAACCATTGAAATATAACGTAAATAACGAAGGGAATAGTGACATTTGTGGTGATATAGTTTCGGTTACAGACAGACATAAATGCACAATCTCCATTATAATAAGATGATAATCATAATAATCTATACATATATAAAGGGCAGTTGTGTGTATGTATGTCCAGGGGTAATCTATCTATCTATACATATATAAAGGGCAATTGTGTGTATGTATGTCCGAGGGTAATCTATCTATCTATACATATATAAATGGCAGTTGCGTGTACATGTATGTCCAGAGGAAACTTCGATAATAAAACACGTAACGACAAAGTAAATATATATACACATTAAATATCACCAGGGCTTGGTTTTTGAGCAAAAATAATAGAGATTTGATTTATATTCGTGAAGATAATAAAAAAATAAAGTTTAAATGATAACAGCATGGATTTTTTTTTCATTTAATATTTTAGATAGTAGACATAACCATTTCTTTTCAGAGTAGCTGGATTAATGCAAGGTCTATTTTTTTTTACATAGGGATTTAAATGGGGCATCCGACGAGGATTCAACTCACGATTCAGTAATAATGGATCTGAAGGGCTGACTTTAAAAAAATCCCCCCTAACCTGGCGACTCTGGAATGCCGCTGGTAGTAATATTATATATGATGAATTTCATTATGATATATGATAAATATTATATAATAATATAGTATTAATGTATAGTATCTATAATATTAATATTCTTATATTATGTATTTTATGTGTTAAAAACTTGGAATATTGCATTATATTTTTTAAACAGTATTTCTTTCAGGTTAATTTCAGTCAAGGTTTGGTTTGGTTTGTTTTGTTTTACGGCATATCAACCTCAGTGGTTCATTTAATGCCGACAAAGTTTTGAAATAAATTCATTCTTAATGGATACTCAATTTTTTTAAAAACACATTTTTCTATTTAACCCATAGATGGGACTCTAACAGGTACTACCAACTCCGGGTCAGAGTGGAGAGGGAACAATGGTGACAAGGGTTGCTCCTCAAACTTCCAGAACTGGAAGCTCACCATCAGATAGAGTTTAACGTCATTCCCAGGAGATGAAGACCCTCAGTCATCGCCTTCTAGTACATATATGATAAAAAGGATTAGGGATTGCCATAAGGGCAACAGGTGCTAGGGCTTGACATTGATCGGAGGGTGCCTCTCCGACCGCCCGTCTAGCATAAGTAAAAGGGTGACCAGTAAAAAGCAGTAGGTACCGTAAGCAATTTGAGTCCTTTGTTTATAATAAAAAAATGTTGATTTGGCATTACATGACCTGAAAAGAGTTGATATGCCGTAAAATAAAGCAAACAACTAAACCCCTAGAAAAATGCTATAAAAAGATTCTTAAAATAACTGTATAACATAAAAAACAGATGCATCGGCCGGGAATCGAACCCGGGCCGCCCGCGTGGCAGGCGAGCATTCTACCACTGAACCACCGATGCGATATATACTCGGGTATTTGATGAACTTATATATTATATAGGTTTATTTTCAATTTAAGAGAATATCTGTTGCCTTTTAATGAAATCTAATCACCCTTCTCCTAATTTCCATAACGTCAGTATTTAAAAAAAAGTCTTTTTTTGATTAATATTAGAAATATACTCTGAGCAAGAAAAGGCGATCAAATTCACGGGAGTGGCTAATGTAACCTACTTAAAAATTAGAAATCCTGTTTGCCACACAGTCCCAACCCGGTAAATAGAAATTCAGTCTTTAAATAGTGTTCAAATCTAAAAGGAAATTGGTCTGTTTATATATATATATATATATATATATATATATATATATATATATATATATTTAAAGATAAATCTAATGAGTCAGACGAACCTACTATTAGTTTTGCTTAATGCTCTTCAGGGCTAAGATCTGAATTGTTTTTCTTTTGGTCAAATACTGTACGAATAGATTATTTTTTGTTGGTACGACTATCTTGGTCTTTTCTTTTTTTCAAAAAATTTTTTCTCCCCGGTTGATGTTTGGTAGTATATTTTTACAATCAAACTATTTGCTGGGTTTTTTTTTCTCACCGCAAGGATTTACCAACACGCTTGGTATATTAAATATATATATATATATATATATATATATATATATATATATATATATATTATTATTATTATTATTATTATTATTAGTGTGTATGGTTGGCACTAGTATACTAGAAAAAGTAGTAGTAATCCAACGTACAGTGTTATTAGAAGAGTGTTCAATATCTGTTATAGAGCGTTGATAGATGAACGAATTGACAAATTAAAGGTTTAGCTTTTAATCATTTATTTGGGAATGATATTACTTCATTCAACTATATATATATATATATATATATATATATATATATATATATATATATATTTTAATTATAATAAAATTTATATGTATGTATGTATATATATATATATGTATATATATACATATATATGTGTATAATTATAGTGATGTATTTAGATATAATAATATAACAAACTATAATAATAATAATAATATTAATACAATAATTCATTCACTTATACGTAATTGTAATATTAATATATATTAATCGTCAAATAATCAGTACTAACTATAAAACAACAATACAATACTCTTTCTAAAAAATAAATAAATAAATAAATAAACAAATAAAATAAAATAAAATCTTTTCATTCTTTAAATCCCCCCCCACACACACCCAAACTTCCATCTCCTCTCTTAATATGAAACATGAAAATTTCTTTTCATGACACCTCTCCCCTACCTATTACCAATATACACACACACGCGCACACACTACTCACACACACACACACACACACACACACACACACACACACAACCTTGAGGTTTTACATCCGCTGTCATTGACCGCTAGAGAAAAAATGTATACACACACACACACTACCACATACCCAAAAAAATCCACTAACAGCGCTACATACTCACACCTTAAAATAGAATATTTGATGTCATATTTCAAAACCGTCTCCTTTTTTCAAACTTCAGAATATTTTTTTAAACAGACTCTGTTTTCAAATGCCTTAAAAGTAAAGAATTCATCATTCGCATCTGATGAGTCGGGAGAATTAGACATTTTTGTCTAAGCTCCCTGAAATAGTCTATAATGCAAGATCTATAAGTCTTTTTGTTATTTATTTAAATATATATATATATATATATATATATATATATATATATATATATATATATATATATATATATATTATTATTATTATTATTATTATTATTATTATATGCTCCCAAAAGTCGGTAGAGCTCTCTAGGGGGTGACTTAAATGAACTTTCACTGCCAGTATATATAAAGCAACGATCATCTGTTTACAGACGGGATCTCTCTGGTGATCGTAAAATATATAAACAAAAGTATGTATTTAATAGTTTAACCCCCCCCCCCTTTACGACAGCTGTCAATGTCCGAGAGTTTAACGAATCGGGCTGACGAAAAGTCTTGTTGGATTTCGTTGAGATAGTTGTTGGGTCTAGTCACACTGAAGAGGCGTGAAACGCCGAAACATGTTGTCAGTGGATGACTTATATATATATATATATATATATATATATATATATATATATATATATATAAGTGTTTTATAATTTGCTTGAAACATTGTGTTTATATTGGTTTGGTGGTTGGTTTTGAAGGCTATCACAATGCAAGTGCAAAGAAAAATGCGGTAACTATGATGTTGTTTGTTTACCTCTGATTTATTCTCAATATTTCAAGATAAAGATCTCCTCGTCAGAAGATTTATGAAAGCCTGGAGCTGTTAGTTGTTGTGACGAATTCTCCATTCTGTTCTGTTTGGGGGAATATGTTACAAATTCTCTGCGTGCGTGTATGTGTAAGAAAAAGAAAAGGCTAGATAGTAACTACACAAGGGTGCTGCGTGATATCCTGAAAAACATCTTCGAAGCTGCACCCAAAATGAAGTAGCTGTACGACCACTTAACGCCCATCATACAAACTATCAAAGTTAGACGAACAAGACATGCTGGACATTGCTGGATGAAGTCATAAGTGACGTTCTTCTGTGGATACCTACGCAAGCACACACTAGTGGGGACTGACCTGTAAAAATCTACATAATTCAGCTCTGTATGGATACTGGATGCTGTGTGGAAGACCTACCAGGTGGGCGTACCGTTATGGGTGGGTGGCAGGAAAAGCCCATGGGAATCCGTGCTGTCAGCATGGTCTGATGATGACGATGATGATGATATATATGTGTGCGTGTGTGTGTGTATGCGTTTGTGTGTGTATGTGTGCATGTGTGTGAAATCTCATTCTGAGCCATTTTTGTAAAACCTAAAGACGATTGTTATAATACTTAAACAAGGATGTTTAGTTGAATAATGGTTAACGCGCTGGACTGCAGCTGGAGTTCGATCTGCTGTCGCGCAAATACATTCAATTTCTGATCAATACCCTTGGAAAAGGTCAGAATAGTCCTCATCCCATAGCTCTTGTTTAAATTGTCTTACCAATGTTGTTTATGTTATTTGTCAGATTTGCAAAATAATGTAATAATTTTGTTAGCTGATTAAATGTAATCAAGTATCTAAGATTAAATTGTTATTTGAAAAAAGAAGAAGGAAAAAATACGATGCATCGGCCGGGAATCGAACCCGGGCCGCCCGCGTGGCAGGCGAGCATTCTACCACTGAACCACCGATGCTTAATTATTAGAAGTGTTTTTAATAGTCAATTTATACTTGTATATTTGAGATGAAATTGCTTTCAGATGTTTCAATTCAATAGATTTCAATTATACAACTTGGTTCTGTTTAGCATCCAGTGAGAATCTACAACACTGAGGGAATTTCCTCTGAATTTTTTAGATGAGGCTTGATAATTAGTGTTATTTGTATTATTCGGACTATTGTCCTCATCTTCATTGTTATCTGTAACGTTTCTGTCGTATTTCTAGTCGGACTCGGGAACCTTCTTGTCGTAATCGGGAGCCATCACGGAACTTTGAACCTAACCCTTTATTCAGTATCCTGGGGTATTCTGTTCTCATTCCGCTAACCATGGCTTAACACCTGTACCCAAGCTATGTTTAGCGGAATGAGAACAGGATACTCTGGTGGACTGAATAAAGGGTTAGGTTCAAAGTTCCGTGATGGCTCCCGATTACGACAAAAAGGTTCCACAGTCCGACAAGAAATACCCGAAGAAGGCCGGAGTTCACATCAGCCGAAACATTATACAGATAAGCAAGTTTTGTTTATCGATGTACAAGAGGAGATATGATTGAAGTCTACAAATATACCACATGATTTTTATTCAACGAACTTTGATCTACTAAACATTGCTCAAAATATCAATACCAGAACTCTTTAAAAAATGTTGTAAAGCAAATGCAAGATAACATTATTTTAGTAACAGAGTGGTGACTACATGGAATAAACTACCATAATCAATATTGAATGCCCCATCTCTAAACTCTTTTAAGGTAATGTTAGATAATTCCGGTCGCGAGTTTGAACAGTGGGAAGTGAGTTTTAGATTTTAGTTTTGACGTTGCGCGGATAGCGTCTCACGTCCAAATAGCCAATTCTCGCACGCGGGGTTGAGTGATTCTGGGACTTGAACTAAAATGTGAATCCAACAACACAAAACAAAGAAAGAAAGAAAGTCTTGTGTTTTTACTAAGAACAAACAAACAACATAGGACATCTCAGAAAATGACGAAAGAAGTCCAGAACCACTTAGAGGAAAGACAAGGCACAAGACAAGATAAGTATACTACCAGATTAAAAGTTAGTATACAACCCTGGGTATACTCTACAGAAAAGATAAGTATACGTCAATTTCAAGATAACTACGTGTCAGAAAATTTCAGGACTGGTATCACAAAAAAAAAAAATTTCAAATTCCAACAACAAACCACAAGTTATCCCCTTCAAAGTAATTCCCCTGGAGTCTAATGCACTTTCCCATTCTTCTCTGCCACGCTTGCATGCACCCCTGGAAGGATTCTCCCGGGATTCTCCGTTGATCTGTCGTCACGGCCTTTTTGATGTCGTGCACATCCTCAAAACGGGTTCCATTGATGAATCCCTTGAGCTTGGGGAAGAGGAAAAAAAATCACATGGATCCAGGTCGGGCGAATAGGGAGGGTTCTTCTGGGCCAAGAACTCAGGGCAGTACGTACAGGTATGTTGTCATGGTAAAACACGCACGAGTTGTCCTGACACATCTCTCGCCTCATCTCGAACACTGAATGAAGCAAACGCCACAGTATCTCTTTGTAGACATGCTGGTTGATCGTCTGGTCCTGTGGCAAGAACTCGCAGTGGACGATGGCCCTCACATCGAAGAATGCGATTAACCTAGAACTTTTCTGTCATACCCCGTATGCAACACAATAAAATGTTATCATTTTGAGTGATATTTGAAAAATGCTCCTTATCTTGGTCGGCAATCCATATAGGACAAGGAAAAGTCCGATAACTTCTCTGCTAAGCGACTTTACCTCATCCAAAAAAAGGCTAGGGGAGTAAAGCCCGAAAACAAATCCGGGAACGGAGTACCTAAGGTGGAGTGATGCTGAACTCCAGTGTTACCCAGCAACTCCTGCACCACAACCGCTACCAAACTGCATTGGTTCCCTACCTTTCATTTGGACCACAGCGGCAGTGTGGAGAGGGGGGATTCGCTGTTTGGGCAACAGCTTATCCTCCATATCAACCCGCCCAGGCTAGGTAGTTCCACTAAAAAAATGGACACTACTCCATCGTAGACGGAAGGATGCTAACAATTGTTCAAGTCTAATAAAATTTTAAAATTTCATGCGTTAAGTGTTGGTCCGAAAGGATCAATGAAGAGCCCTGAAAAGGAGCTAACCTAATTGCCACTCGATGGGGAAGTGTAAATATGTACTACAAACAAATCTTCATAAAATTTTACGAAAATGTAAATATTATCGGTTAGGCTAGTAAATAAGTAAACATTTCTGAATAAAATACTTGAGGCGCTCGAAATATAATGGTTATCGCGGTAGAAAATTTACACGGTGACACTAATTCAAATCTTGGACGAGGCTGGTAGAATTTTACATTTAAATATTTAATATATCTTTATATACATGGCATATGAATGTGGCATCCTTAAATACATGGCATATAAATATGGTATCTTTAGATACGTGGCATATAAATGTGGCATCTTTATATACATAAAATATAAATATATATATATGCCAACCCCTCCGCACGAGAAGTATGTGACACAAGGTCATTTTTAAGCGGAGTTTACCAGGTTTGAATTAAGAGTTTTCCTTCTCCTAGACCGGTTGCCTATCCAAGGTTAAAGAGTCCAGTCTGCCCTACTATTTATCCATAGCTGGAGGGAGAGTAGGATTCATACCTTTCCCAAGGCTATTAGCGCTAAGTGAAATGCAATTACCAAACCCAGGATTTGAACTCGGGGCGACGAGTCCATTTCCTATGACTTTATCCATTACACCACGCACTTCCTAAAATATAAATATGGCATCTTTAAATACATAAATATGGTATCTTTATATACATAAAATATAAATATGGTATATTTAGATACATGGTATATA
>CM042166.1:11642059-11649559 GCA_023376005.1 Doryteuthis pealeii | reverse complement strand
AGATCTCAGATTTTGAACCCCCCTCTCTACCCCCCTCTCTCTCTCTCTCTCTCCTCTCTCTCTCTCTCTCTCTCTCTCTCTCTCTCTCTCTGTATTGCTTTCTTTTTCTATGTGTCTTTATCTCTCGCTTTCTCGGCACTATGAGCTGATATCATTTCAGATCTCGGGTTTTGCATCCCCCACCTCTCTCTCTCTCTCTTTCTATCTCTCTCTCTCTCTGTCTCTCTGTCTCTGTCTCTCTCTCTCTCTCACACTCTTACACTCTCCCCTACAGTCTTTTTCTCTCTCTGTTTCTCTCCCGTTCCCTCTCTTTCTCTCCCTTTCTCTCTCTCTCTCTCGCTCTCTCCCGTACACTCTTTTTCTCTCTCTGTCTCTCTCCGGCTCTCTCCCTTTATGTCTCTCCCTACTCTCTCTCTCTCTCTCTCTCTCTCTCTCTCTCTCTCTCTCTCTGTATTGCTTTCTTTCTCTCTGTGTATTTATCTCTCTCTTTCTCGGCACTATAAGCTGATATTATTTCATATCTCAGCCTTTGAATCCTCCCCACATCTCTCTTTCTCTCTTTCTCTCTCTCTGTCTCTGTTTTTGTCTCTGTCTCTGTCTCTCTCTCTGTATATCTCTGTCTATCTATCTCTTCCTCTCTATCTCTTCCTCTCAATCTCGTCCTCTCTCTCCCCAGTTCTCTCTCACCCTCTAACTCTCACTCTCTCACTGTTTTTCTTTTCTTTCTCTATGTGTCTTCATCCCTTGCTTTTCTCCCCTCTCTTTTTCTCAATATTTCTCTTTTTTCACTCTCTCTCTCTCTCTCTCTCTCTCTCTCTCTCTCTCTCTCTTTCTTCTTACACTTTCTATTTCTCTCTATCCCTTTTTCTTTTATTTCATTCACCCTTACTCATTCTTCTGTTTTATTTTATTTCGCTTTCGTTCCCCTTTTTTTCTCTACAAATCTTTTTTCTTTTGATTGTTTTCTTTGCCTCTTAGCATTCTCTCTCTCTCTCTCTCTCTTCTCTCTCTCTCTCTCTCTCTCTCTCTCTCTCTCTCTCTCTCTCTCTCTCTCTCTCTCTCTTCTCTCTCTCTCTCTTGTTTCTGCATCTCCTTTACTTTCTCTTTTTATCTCATTCCCGTTTTTTCACTATCATTGTCTGTCTGTCTCTCTGTCTCTCTGTCTCTTATGTTCTCTCTTAGAGCTTTTTCCTTTTTTCCTCTAAATCTTCCACCCTCTCCTTTTCTTTTTCTCCTTTTGTCAATCTCTTTCTTTCTCTTTTCCCCTTTCCATCCTTCTTTATCTATCTCTTTCTTTTTTCTCTTTCTCCCATTATATCTACTTTTCTTCCTATTTTCCTATTTCTTTCTTTCTTACTTTCTTTCTTTCTTTTCATCCACTTCTTTTCTGTTTTTTAAACTTAAAACTCTTTGTCCCTGACATGCAACACTCCACTTTGGTCCTTACTTGGGCTAAACATGCGGTCGGAGATCCCATCTCCACGATATCTGGGTCATATCAAGCCCTAGCACTTACAGGATTGTCCCAACCGTATTGCTCTCGGCCAGAGAGCACCCCCTGATCACTCAGTCACGTCAAGCCCGACACCTATATGAGTATCCCGACCGTATTGCCCTTATGACAACCCCAAAACTTTTTATCAAATATATGCTAGAAGGCGGTGGCTGAGGGTCTTAGTGTTCCCCTCTGATCTGGTCAAGCCCTATCATCTATATGATGGTTTCGACCGTATTGCTTTTATGGCAAACTCCTTCAGTGCCTAGTCATTTCTAAATTTAGGAATACCCATTCATTGACATTACTCCTTGGGCCACTCTGACCTGGATGGGCAGTTTCTGTTAGGATCCAATCAATGCATTAAATAGAGGTACAAAAACAAACTATTTTAAAGAAAACTAGCAATAATATGCGCACTCCGGGCGAAAGTATGTAAGTTTTAATGTAATGAAATATATGAAATAGAAAGACTAACGAAATTAAATTGAAAAATCGCAAAAAAGCGAAAATTGATAAGACCCAACAAAATAGTAAATGTAGACTTTGTTGTAATAGAGATGAGACTGTAAACATATACTCTGCGAATGTAGCAAACTAGCACAACGAGAATACAAAACTAGACATGACTGGGTTGTGAACGTGATCCACTGGGAATTATGCAAAGAATTTAATTTTAACCATACAAAAAAAATGGTATATGCATAAACCAGAATCTGTTCTTGAGAACGAAACGCATAAAATTCTCTGGGACTTTGAAATAAAAACGGATCACCTTATCCCAGCAAGAAGACCAGACCTAGTGTTGATTAACAAAAAAGAAAGAACTTGTCAACTGGTGGATTTTGCAGTTCCAGCAGATCACAGGGCGAAACTAAAAGAAAATGAAAAAATGGACAAATACGTGGACCTTGCCAGAGAACTGAAAAAGTTATGGAATATGAAAGTCAAAGTGATACCAATTGTAGTTGGTGCACTTGAAAAGGTCCCAAAAGGATTGGAAAAGGGTTTGGAAAGTCTGGAAATCAGAGGAAGAATTGATAACATCCAGAACACTGCACTGCTGCAATCTGCCAGAATACTAAGAAGAGTCCTGGAGATCTGAGGAGACTTGTTGTCAATCAGACTCCAGTGAAAGTTCATCAGCTAACACTGATGTGAAAACTCAAAAGGAGTAAATAATAATATCTTTTTCGGCTAGTATATTAGGTCTGAGACCTGTCAGCTGTTCCTTATAAACATTCATCTTAATTCCACAGAATATTTATACCCTTTCCACAGATTATCTAACATTGCCTTAAAGGAGTTTAGAGATGGGGCATTCACTATTGATGATGGTAGTTTATTCCATGTATTCCCCATTCTGTTACTAGAATAATTTTGTCTTGTATTTGCTTTCCAAATCTTTTTAAAGAGTTTTAATTTATGACCCCTGGTATTGATATTTTGAGCAATGTTTAGTAGATCAAAGTTCGTTGAATAAAATCCATGGGTGTATTTGTAAACTTCAATCATATCCCCTCTTGTACGTCGATAAACCAAACTTGGTAAGGTAATGTTCCTAAGTCTTTCTTCATACAAAAGGTTTCTTGAATCATTCATTACTTTAGTAGCTCTCCTTTGAACTCCCTCAATGAGTTTTATGTCCTTGATTAGTCTTGGACTCCTAACCACATTAGCACATTCCAAATGAAGCCTTACCAATGCAATGAATACATTTTTCAGCATTTCTTTATCCATGTATTCATATAATCACCGTGTTAATTCTAATATCTTGTTTGCTTTATTTACTTGTATTTCTATGTGTTTGAAAATTCTTAATTCGGGGTACACATTCACACCAAGGTATTTTTATAACTCTGTATCTTTTAGTATTTCTCTTTCATGAGAGAAATCCTTTCTCATAAAGTATACATGTTTTGAATTATTTCTTCCTACATGAAGTACCTTACATTTAGAAAAATTAAGAAATATAAAAAGATTACATTTGTTTTAATTATATTTTAATTGATTTCTATAAAGATAAATCATTCATAGGGCTGATTTTGATACGTTGGAAAATAAAACAATAATATTAGCGATCAATAACACCAAGTAATTATTTATTAAACCCAGTTTTGTTGAAGTCAATATGCAAATAATCACACCATATATTATATAAATATTTATTTCTTACTGATATATAAGACACATTGCAGGATTTTAAACGCCCTAATAACATGGGTTGTAGCCTCAGCAGCGGATGCAGCGTAAGGTCATTACCAGGACATTCCTTTTGGGTGGTTTTCATCTGCATTGTATATATACAGCGTATTCGATTTCCCCCTGAGCATGGCGCCTACATAACTGTGTGCAAATTATTTGTATTAAGTAAAGTTGCTTGATTCTATAACTCTTTACAAATGATTGTTATCATTAGTCACATGAAACTATATAATTTCTTGCGAGAAGAAAAAAACAACAAATTTTTGATATCAAATAATACAAAGATTGTTGAATCGTTGTAAAATCAACCAAATAATCAAATGGAAGTAAAATCGTAGGTTTTACCTTGGGCAGAATCCTTCGTGTTTTAAAATCTCGTAAGTTAATTCAAATTATAATATATATATATATATATATATATATATATATAATATATATATATATATATATATTATATATAATCCAAGAGTCCAGAGAAGAAATATTCCTTATGACACAAGAGTTTTATTTAAAAAACCTGTCGCAGTTTGAGAGCTTAATGTCTAAACTCCCTGAAATAGACTATAATGCTAAATCTCTAAGTCTTTTGTTATTTCTTTACTTATATATTATATATATATATATATATATATATATATATATATATATATATACGTTAATGTATGAGTAGTGGCTTACCGGTGGGTATGAGTACGATCGTTGGAAGCGCACAGTATCCAGGGGTTAAGACCGAGAAAAAAGCAAATACAAAGTGCTCAATACAATGTAGAGCAAAATTTATTTATAAAAAGGATAAAAGTAACCTACTCGAGTTTCATCGCCTGAATCTTAAAAACAACAATAATATTTCAATAATTCAACAAATTCATATAACCATTCCTACTTTTATATTTACCCCTTTTTAACTCCGATTAGTATAAACAAACTTACATTTCATACTAACACCATATCTATTTAAATTTCTTAATTTTATTATTATTATATATATATTTTTTTTATTACTCTCATTTTTACTTTTATCCCTTTATATTAGTTTTTTTATATAATTAACCGTATTAAACCTCTTCAAAACTTCTGATTGTAACGCCTACAATCGGTCCTTTTCTAATACTCTCTAACCAAATCAAAACCAACCAATAAATAATTTTAACCTTTCGTTTGTTAACCACTATTACACCCCATAATCTACCTTTCATTAAATAATAATTGAAAAAATAATTCCCACAAATTAATTCACATTCTTTAATCCAATAAACAAAAAACGGTTCCACGAGGAGTTTTGAAAACATAAACAAGCGTTTATCTATAAAAAAAAAAAAAAAAGACCCATTTCAACGGTCATACATGGTACCAACTGACATTAATCGAAAACTCGAATTAATTCAGCGGATGTAACCCTGACGATTCAAGCGATGAAACTCGAGTAGGTTACTTTTATCCATTAATATTATATATAATTATATATATATATACGTATAATATATACGAGCCGGTGTTAGCTCAGTCCGGTAGAGTGTTTGGCTAGAAACACAAGGGTTTCTAGTTCGATTCCGGTCCTCGCCAACTCAGCGTATTGAGTAGCACAGGGATCTGTGCGGTAAAGTAAGGAGCTGATGGTAGGTGGCGCTCCACCTCAGATGCTTAAAACAATCTCCTTGGTCTAGCGCTATTGAAAAGGGGATAGACCTCCCTCGCTGACTGGCTGATACCGACTTAGGCCGCCCCGTCGACTTTACTTACTATATATATATATTTATGGGTTTGTTGGTAGGCTTTGAATTCTAAGCGATTGTTGTTAGTTTATTAATAATACATCTAGGAAAGGTAAAGTGTTTTTATTGTTCTAATTCGTGTGTGAAGTTAATAGTTGGTCAATTTTATTTAAACGGTCTATTATTTGTGTTAAGTTATGATTACGTGCGTATATAAAATAGGATGTTTGACGAATATAAACGGAAGTAATTAGAATATGTAGGTAGAATGTATTTGGAAAGCCGTCAAGACTCTAGGAAATTCGACGAAAAACATGCAAGGATGCCACTAAGGGCGATCCCATAGGTAAACGAAAGTTTTGTCTATAAAAGTGCCGTTTTATACTGGAAGAAACAATTTTTGCGTACATAATTTACAGATTTTTATAATGGTTTGAGTAGGTAGGAGTAAGTTGTTTAGATTTCTATATGATTCTCTAAACGTGTGATACATTTATCGACAGGAATATTAGTATATAATGATTTGATGTCAAGTATATATATATATATATATATATTATATATATATAATATATATATATATATATATATGCCAACCCCTGTTCGCGCGAGCAGGATATCACAACGTCAAATTCTTAAGTTGAGTTTTAGCATCCGTTTGAATTTCTAGACTGGTTACCATACAAATGTTAGTTGTTATCCAGGCCCAATCTGCATTGAAAGCTTTCTGAGAACGTTCTGGTTTTAGGTGGTTGAGTTGATTTTAACGGCCATATAAACCCATCTGGAGTTATATCATGCCTAACTGTTAGCTTATAACTATTTCTACCTATTAATTAATACACTCTAAGTTAATGAAATTTATTTCTTTAAAAAATCATATATGCAAAAGAATTTGGCAATAAATAACCCACAAAGGTTACACTGTTGTAACTCGAATATCAGATGGTTGGTTGATTAATTGATTTTAAACGTAATATTAACCGTCTGTCTTATGTCATAACCTAACGGTTAGGAAGTAATATATATTGTGTATTTATATTTATACTTTTTGCAGTAATTGGTTTTAACAATTGTGTTTGCCACCATGATGATCATAGTTGTATGGTATGATTAAGTTCATGTCTAGATTTCTATGATATAATCTATTATAATAATTATTTCCCTCAAAAAGGACAGAATGTGGGTATCAGCGCCCGCCCAGAGAAATAAATTAGGAAAAACATAATGAGAAAAAAGGTTTACAAAGCAAAAATACAAGACCGTGAACAGAGTAATAAGCAGTCCAATCTCACAGACAAGTTTAAAGAGTCAGTTCTTACCATTGCCGTTGTCGTGTCCAGTTACTGCTGTATGGCTGCCACCACCTTGGCCCTAACCAAGCACTAGAGAATAAAACTAGATGGGGACGGCACAAGAATGCTGCGGGTTAGACCTGAACAAGACGTGGAAACAGCCACCCTACGAGGAAAACAAGCTGTACAGGCCACTCCACATATCACCCCTAACGATGCGAGTAAGATGACAAGACACGCGGGACACTGCTGCCGAGAAGCAAGGACGAACTCATAAGTGAGTCCCTCCTGGGAAACCAGCACATTGCGACAAGGCCAGGTGGCGCGACCAGCAAAAACGTACGTTGAATCAGCTGCTTGTGCGGATTTGAGGATGCTGCATAGGGACCTCCGATGCATGATGATGAGGTCGAAATTACCAAATCCCCTAAGATAACTTGTAGTTTACCCTATCCTCCTAGTGTTCCATCAGAAATTATTTATAGAAAAACCTGACAGCATTCCATTCTTCATTATTTAGGTAGGAATACAACACTTACGCCTGTATACGTCCCTCTACCTTTAATCTTATAATGACTACAAGAAATTTATTTTATATAGGCAGGACTGTATATAACCACAGTATTGCATAAGTTATTTTACAAACGTTTAATTTACTTAGGAACTATTGCAATTACTTTAATATGTGAAAAGTATGATACTTGAATTTAACTTTCAGTCATTTTTTTCTCATCTTTCCTTTTTTCATCTTATCATTATGTTCCGATGAAACAGCATAGCGTATCGCTCCCGG
>CM042166.1:11610693-11641959 GCA_023376005.1 Doryteuthis pealeii | reverse complement strand
TATTGAATCTGAGTGCCTGCCCGTTTTTTTGCTTAATGGCTTGTTTGAATCACTCAGTTACCAAATCGTGCTGTTTTATATAGGTTTTAGTATATATTATATTTTTCTTTTATGGTAGTATTATCATAGATTATTTATTATATTTATATATATATATATATATATATATTATATGCCGGGTTTAGCTCAGTCGGTAGAGTGTTCGGCTAGAAACCACAAGGTTTCTAGTTCGATACCGGTCCTCGCCAACCCAGCGTATGAGTAGCACAGGGAGATCTGTGCGGTAAGTAAGGAGCTGATGGTAGGTGTGGCGCTCCACCTCAGATGCTAAAACAATCTCCTTGGTCTAGCGCTATTGAAAGGGGATAGACTCCCTCGCTGACTGGCTGATACCGATTTAGGCCGCCCGTCGACTTTACTTACTATATATATATTTATTATATAATTATGGGTTTGTGGTAGGCTTTGAATTCTAAGCGATTCTTGTTATTTATTTATAATACATCTAGGAAAGGTAAAGTGTTTTTATGTTCTAATTCGTGTGTGAAGTTAATAGTTGGTTCAATTTTATTTAAACGGTCTATTATTTGTGTTAAGTTATGATTACGAGGGTATATAAATAGGATGTTGTCGATATAACGGAAGTAATTAGAATCTGTAGGTAGAATGTATTTGAAAAGTCAAGACTCTAGGAATTCGACGGAAAAAAACATGCAAGGATGCCACTAAGGGGCGATCCCATAGGTAAACCAAAAGTTTTGTCTATAAAAGTGCCGTTATACTGGAAGAAACAATTTTTGGTACATAATTTACAGATTTTTATAATGGTTTGAGTAGGTAGGAGTGAGTTCTTGTTAGATTTCTTATGATGATTCTCTAAACGTGTGATACATTTATCGACAGGAATATTAGTATATAATGATTTGATGTCAAGTAATATATATATATATATATATATATATATATATATATATATATATATATATATATATATATGCCAACCCCTTCGCGCGAGCAGGATATGACAACGTCAAATTCTTAAGTTGAGTTTAGCACGTTTGAATTTCTAGACTGGTTACCATACAAATGTTAGTTGTATCCAGCCCAATCTGCATTGAAAGCTTTCTGAGAACGTTTCTGGTTAGGTTGGTTGGTTAATTTTAACGGCATATAAACCCCTCTGGAGTTATATCATGCCTAACTTTTAGCTTATAACTATTTCTACCTATTAATTAATACACTCTAAGTTAATGAAATTTATTTCTTTAAAAAATCATATATGCAAAAGAATTTGGCATTAAATAACCCACAAAGGTTACACTGTTGTAACTCGAATATCAGATGGTTGGTTGATTAATTGATTTTAACGGCATATAACCCGTCTGGTCTTATGTCATACCTAACGGTTAGGAAGTAATATATATTGTGTATTTATATTTATACTTTTTAGTAATTGGTTTTAACAATGTGTTTGCACCATTGATGATCATGTTGTATGGTATTGATTAAGTTCATGTCTATATTCTATGATATAATCTTATTATAATATTATTTCCCTCAAAAAGGACAGAATGTGGGTATCAGCGCCAGCAGAGAAATAATAGGAAGAAACATAATGAGAAAAAAGGTTTACAAAGCAAAAAAATACAAGGTGAACAGAGTAATTAGCAGTCCAATCTCACAGACAAGTTAAAGAGTCAGTTGTTCCAGGCCGTTGTCGTGTCAGTACTGCTGTATGGCTGCACCACCTGGGCCCTAACTAAGCGACTAGAGAATAAACTAGATGGGAGCTGTAAAAGAATGCTGCGGGTGATCCAGAACAAGACGTGGAAACCGCACCCTACGAGAAAACAGCTGTACGGCCACCTACCACATATCACCCACACCATACGAGTGAGACGGACAAGACATGCGGGACACTGCTGGAGAAGCAAGGACGAACTCATAAGTGACGTCCTCCTGTGGAAGCCAGCACATGGACAAGCCAGTGTGGGCCGACCAGCAAAAACGTATGTTGATCAGCTCTGTGCGGATGCAGGATGCTGCATAGAGGACCTCCCGAGAATGATGAGCGATAGGACGGATGGAGAGTGTGTCATGGATATCCGCGCTGAAAGCGCGACATGATGATGAGGTCGAATTAGCAAATCCCCTAAGATCTTGTTGTTCCCTCCTCCTAGGGTTCATCAGACATTATTTATAGGAAAAACTGACGATCCATTCTCATTATTTAGGTAGGATATAAGAACAACCTACCTGCCATCGTATCGGTCCACATCTCCATTTAAATCTTTTAATTGAAAACTGTATAGATCATTTATTTTTATTGGCAGGACCTGTAGATATACCACAGTATGATAAGTTAATTATTACAACGTTTGATATATTTACTTAGGAACTATTGCAATTACTTCAATATGTGAAAAGTATAATATCTTGATTTAACTCTCGGTCATTTTTTTCTTTTTTTCTTTTCATCTTTCCATTATGTTCGATTGAGACAGATTAGTGTTATCGCTCCCGTGCGCTCACCCCCTCTCTATATATTTCCGCTACTCTCTTTTTTTCTTTCTTTCTTTTGTCTTATTATATTTTTCTGTGAAGCATGTCTTTTTTCTTCCTCGTCTTTCTTTTAAATTAAAACCGAATGGTCCATTATTTAACTGACGTCATAAGAAAAAAGAATTCGGCGGATAAAAAGCACCAGATATTTAGGATTTTAATTTTTGTATTTCATCTTGGACGACTTGGACGGTCCCATTTTTAACTGGAGTATGTTGCAAGTTGATAACGTTTGGAAGATTAAGGAACAAGAGTATTAGTATGTAGATCACACTTATTAATGAATTTACATTTTTTTCATTCTATAAAGCTATCTGATAAAACGGGTGAAAGATGTTTATTCTATAATTAGAAAACCTGACTGGTTAGGCTGCTATCAAACTGTGTCTAAATCCATTTAAGATAAGATTTTGGTGTTTCGTTATCAACCATAGGTTTATATGGAATCAGGATTTTTGAGAATATATATATATATATATATATATATATATATATATATATATATACTTTTCTACAACTATAAATGCTCTATATTTTACGAGATATATTGAGCCCTTTTAGAATAACTACTTTTTGCTACTTCAATCAAAACGTGGTAGTAACTCTTTGATATATATATATATATATATATATATATATATATATATATAATTTTAATATTCCAAGCGTGTTGGTAAATCCTCACAGTGAGAAAAAAAACCCTGCAAATAGTTTGCTTGTAAAAATATACTACCAAACATCAACCGGGGAGAAGAAAATTTTTGGGAAAAAAGAAAAGACCCAAATAGTCGTACCAACAAAAAGTAATCTATTGGTACAATATTTTGGCCAAAAGAAAAAACAATTTATATGTATATATATGTATATAAGATATATATATATATATTCATATAACCGCTAGGAGAATAAGCTAATAAGTAAAAAGTGCTCAATACCCAAGTAGAGCAAATAATAAAGATTTTAGCCCCGAAGAGCATTAAGCGAAACTATTAGTAGGTTCGTCTGACTCATTAGATTTATCTTTATATATATATATATATATATATATATATATATATATATATATATATGCGCGTGCGCGCGCGTGTGTGTGTGTGTGTGTGTGTGTGTATTTGGGCAGCATTCTTTCATTTATACATGTAGCATTAAACAAAAGGCACGTCTCCTTTTTAACAATTTTATTGATGATCTTTTCAAGTTTTCTGGCCAACTTTTTTATATTTGGATGGAATCCGTAGATTAGTCCACCAAAGATCGTATCCCGAGTACTTTCGGCACTTCGAAGTGCCATCATCAGGGGTGATGTGTTCCAGTTTTTTTTGTTTTTTTTTGTTTTTGTCTTTTCAAGTTAGTATATTAATGGATGTGGAGGCTGGAAGGAGGAGAATTGATAGGAAAAGTGTTATAGGAATTTTAAAATGTGAGTACTGCATTGAAAATTAATTTTATTTTAGGGTGGTTTATATTGTTTTATGTATAAAGCTTCTGTTATTTGGAGTTTTTGTTTATTTTTTCTTTGTACAGAATTCACACACGCACACACACTACACACTTATATATATATATATATATATATATATATATATATATATATATATAATATATTACACACACACACACACATATATATATATATATATATATATATATATATACACGTGGTTAATTATATATATATATATATATATATATAATATATATATATATATATGAGAAGTAAACAAACAGACTATGTGTTTTGATATGGCTTTTTTAGCCGACAGTTTTTGGGAGAATATGTGTTTGATTGAAGTCGTACCTAATTTTTGAAAATTAATTAATTAATAATTAATGAATTAGGCGGGAATACCTATTAAAATGTAAGGCTAAACAAATCGAGAAAAATCAATCTCTGTATGTACATTTCAGCCTATTATGCCTCATCAGCAGAGCTATAGACAGGAAGACCGAGTCACGCACAAAGCGGTCTTCCTGTCTATAGCTCTAAATATTTAATAAATGCGATTCCGTAACATCTATGTATTAGATAACTCTAAACGGGTTATCATGCCGTTAAAATCAATCAATCAATCAACTGATATCATATAATTGTGTGCAAAATAAAAATCTCTTGGGAAACAACTATACCAAAAATCTGACTTTAAATGTACAATGAATGCACTTCCCTAACCGCTAGGCATAGATATTTTGAAGTGGGTTGATGTGCCGTTAGAATCAACCAATCAATCAACTAATATCATTTAACTGTGTGCAAAACAAAAACTCTTAGAAACAACTACACCGAAAATATAACTTTAAATGTACAATGAACGCAATTCCCTAACCTCTAGGCATAGAATAATTCTGAATGGTTGATATGCCATTAAAATTAATCAATCAACTTATATCATATATGTGTGCAAAAAAATATCTCAATAAACAACTACACAAAAATGTGAAGATAAATGTACAATGAATGCAATTCCTTAACCTCTTGGCATAAATTAACCCTAGAAAGTTTATATCTACAAATAGATGTCGATTATAAAATAGAAATAATTACTTAAAAACCAGATAATTATTATTATTAGATCGGAATACTTAAGAAATAACTATATATATATATATATATATATATATATATATATATATATCTTATTATAATGGAGATTGTGTGTTTGTCTGTCTGTAACCGAAACTACATTACTATACAAGTCACAACTCCCTTTGTTATTTACATCACATTCTCCATGATTTTATTTTTATTTAAACCTCAATTATTAATAAAATTGTTTTACATCATTAAGACTGTTGACCATATCTACATACAGAGAACATGCAATTGTATTTATATATACAACAAAATAGTGGATTATAGTGTGAATGGGAAGGCTGATTTGCATATTGATCTTAAAAATTTGATTTTAATAAATACATGCTTAGTATTATTGATTTCTAATTGTTTGGTTTTATCTTTTTGAATATGAGCAAAAACCTCGGGGATAAATCTTAAAAGAAATCCATTAACAAGAAGAAATAACTAATATTATTCTTTACTTCCTATTTAACTAAATAGTTAAATTAGGAAAATTTACCAATGAAAGAGGGGAGTAATGGAAAATGATGAAAGAGTTAGTTTCAAAGTTGTTCTATTTTTCAATCATACCCCCTCTGTTCCAAATCTATTTATCTGCATTCTTATTCAGTTTAATTAGCTTTTCTAATTTAATATGATATTTTATTATATTAAAACTTAAATACTTGCACCCGGAGGGTGCATATATTTGCTAGTATATATAATGTAAGCGATTCCTTAACCTCTAGGCATAATATTACTCAAGACTGGCTGAGATACTATTAAATCATACTATCAATCAATCAATCAATCAATCTTCTCATATTCAGAAGTGGATGAAATGAATCTAACCTATCAATATATATGCTATATGTGTGAACGGGAAGGCTAATTTGCATATTGATATTAAAAATCTGATTTAATATATATGTGCTTGGTGTTATTGATTTCTAATTGTTTGGTTTTATCTTAATGAATATGAGAAAAAATATCAGGGATAAATCTTCAAAGAAATTCATTGACAAGAAAAAATAACAGTAATTCAATTCTTTATTTCCTATTTTAACTAAACACTTAAATTTGGAAAATTTAGCAATGAGAGTCGGGAGTGATGGAAGAGTAAGTTTCAAAGATGTTCTATTTTTTATTATACCACCTCTGTTTCAAATCATTTCATCTTCATTCTTAATTTCATTAGCCTTTCTAATTCAATATACTATTTTATTACATTAAAACTTAAATACTTGCACCCGGAGGATGCATATATTTGCTAGTTGTAAAAATTAAATTATCGTACTGTGATATATCCACAGGTCCTGCATATTATATGATAGTGCGTAATAATGCATTGATGTTAGACGTAGTATATTAGACGTAGTTCCCTCCCTCGCTGTTTTTTTTTTCTTTCTTTTGTGTGTCTCAGACCTCTAGAGACAAAATTGAAAACAAAACGATGCCGTTTTTTGTTTAGAGCGCAAATATCATCCACTGACATTTGAGACCGGAAGTTAAAGCACTTTTTGCCAGCCGCGGATTTTGACGCACAAAAAAATACCAACAATCACCCAATTTTCATTGGACCAAATTCTCTTTCAACTGAGTGAGTCAAGAATGGCGTTCAATATATCAAAGGGAGACAACTTGAGACGACAGTATTTATGCAATGCATAAACGCCCTTAAAAATGCACACAATTACAGGGTCTCGTGTATTTCAAGCAATTATTTGGCTCCAAGTAAGTAAGTAAATAATGATAATCATTTATAAACAATTATAGCTTCCAGTAGTCATTCTTGATATGAATAATTTGCATACTTTATTATACAGTGTAGACCATAATGATGGGAAACATTTTAAAGGCTATTTTCTCAGATTATAAAAACAACACAGAGTAATAAATATATTTATTACATAACTGATACACAAGAGGTTTGAGATGAGGCTTGATGATTAGTATTATCTGCGTTATTCGGACTATTGTCCTCATCTTCATTGTTAACTGTACATGATACCCTGGTGGACTGAATAAAGGGCTAGGTTCAAAGTTCCGTGCTGGTTCCCGATTACGACAAGAAGGTTCCCGAGTTCAAAAAGAAGTTTCCGGAGTCTGAGAAGGTTCCCAAGTCCGAAAAGAAATACCCGAAGAAAGCCGGAAGTCACATCGGCCGAAACGTTGTACAGATAACAATGAAGATGAGGACAATAGTCCGAATAATACTGATACACAAGTGTTTTACATGTTATCTAAGATTTGAATATTACATTAAGATTTTATTATTTTCAGGTATTGATTTTGGTGATCCTCGTGATGCCATGAAGTCCAAAAGAAATTGCATATGTAGTCGAAGAATACTTCGCCTGCCAAAGACCCATCGTTGCAGCCCAAAGAAAATTCCGACAGCATTTTGGAAAGCGAGAGGCACCATCCCAAAAGGTGATCCTTCGTGCTGTTACAAATTTCCGAGAGACAGCATCCGTAGAGAGATAACAGCTATTCCAGTTGATATGCAAAACCACACATTATGTGATATGAGAAATCGAGCTCTCGAAAGTTTTCGTCATGATTGTGACCATCTTAATGAGATAATATCCAAATCTTAGATTACATGTAAAACTCCTGTGTATCAATTATGTAATAAATATACGTAGTACTCGGTGTTGATTTTGTACTCTGAGATAATTGCATTTAAAATGTGTCCATCATTATGGCCAACCCTGTATATTATTACTTGCAGACGTATCCTGATCATGACCGAACTAAAAGAATTCTAGGAACTGCCGGGTGTAGGAAGGAGATACAGAGATGGAAGAGAGGGACAAGAAAAAATAATTCAGCAAATTCCTTATCAAATTTTTCAAAAATCACTAAGAATTCACGTTTTACATTGTTTGTTTATTTTAGGAATTGATTCGAGTTCAAACTCACTCACTACGATGTAACAATTCCACACATTATCCATTACGTCACGAAGACTCTTCATTTGGTTACACAGTCTGTGCGAAATTTTATTAATGAATCAGTAAAAATGAAAAACTATATTTCGAATTTTTGCTTATCATAAATATATTAAGTTTTGAAGGGCCGAGTTAGCTCAGTCGGTAGAGCGTTCGACTAGAAACCACAAGGTTCCTAATTCGATACCGGCCCTCGCCAACACAGCGTATGAGTAGCACAGGGATATGTGCGGTAAAGTAAAGAGCTGATGGTAGGTGTGGTGCTCCACCTCAGACGCAAAAACAATCTCCTTGGCCTAGCGCTAGTGAAAAGGGGATAAACTCCCTCGCTGATTAGCCGATACCGACTTTAGGCCACGCCGACGACTTTACTTTATAAATATATTAAAGTGTATGCGCGATTTTAAGGCACAATTACATCTATTTCTGAGTTATAAGTTTAGTAAACCGATATAGTCAGACAATATATATATATATGTATAAGATTTTTTGGATGTTTGTTTATTTTTTAGAAGCATTGTCGATAATATTTATATTTTTGCTTGAAGGCAACTACAATGTGAATATCGCATAAATTCGATAATTATAGAAGATAATAATAATGACAAGTGAATCACGCAAAGAATCACTCGGTGTGTAGAATATCGTACAGACTGTTTCAACTTTATTAAGTCTCATCAGCGATATATACTAACGACTCCCCTCCGACAGGAATCGAAACCGTGACCTCTAGCAGGATAGTTAAACACTATACTGTTTCAGCCATGGTACAGCACCGAGTAACTCATGCGAAATTAACCTTGTCATTGATACTGGGGCGATATTCTACACACCGAGTGATTCGAATTTATGCGATATTCGCATTGTAGTTGCCTTCAAGCAAAATATATATATATATATATGTCTTCGAGGCAGTCACCATTTTCTTTACTGCCCGTCCCTGTGTAGACAAAGACACATGAAACACTCCCCTATTGCCCCACATTTTGTATGGTTTAATCTCCCTCTTTTACCCAATTCATATACAGTGTGACTTTTAAATGATGTACCGGTCGTTACTTTTGAAAAAGCACCGGTCGAAAGGGCCCTTGTTTCTCCTTTTTTTTTTCTCTCGCTCCCTTTTCTTTTTACTATTCAAAATTAGTGATCAATAAAATTATTTTTAAAAATTATATATAAATTCAGCTGTACCAAAAAGTTGTTTTAATATATATATATATATATATATATATATATATATATATATATATATATGGTAGAAATAGAGGAAATTAATCCGACAAATATGTGGAGGAAGGTAGACAAACACGGGATGTTGTACAAGATGGATGTTTATTGTAGGTAGTGATGTCGACGTTATAACGTTTCGGTCTGTTAGACCTTTTTCGGGACGTTGGATTGAGTTCTTGCTTCAACGTATGGAGTGGACTGTATGAAAATGTCCACCGTTGAAGCAAGAACTCAATCCAACGTCCCGAAAAAGGTCTAACAGACCGAAACGTTATAACATCGGCATCACTACCTACAATAAACATCCATCTTGTACATCCCGTGCTTGTCTACCTTTCTCCACACACACACACACACACACACACATATATATATATATATATATATATATATATATATATATATATATGTGTGTGTGTGTGTGTGTGTGTGTGAAGAAATTTTAAAAACGAAGTGTTCCAAAAATAAGATGAATTTAATTATCGACGCTTAAACGTTTCGGTTTATTTAAACCTTCATCTGGATAGACTATGGGATGAAGAAATTGATGGATGTTTTGTAGATGACAGGAGTTAGAAACGTTTAAGCGTCGATAAATAAATTCATCTTATTTTTAGAACACTTCGTTTTTCAAATTTCTTGATATTGTCGGATTTATTTCTATATTTACCCCATATATATATATATATATATATATATATATATATATATATATATATATATATATGATCTAAATGCATTGCTAATAATTTTAATATAGAAATACTTATCAAATCAAAAAGGTATTGTCAATGGTCAGGAATAAATGCAAACGTTACTGACCGAATCCTGATGTAATACATGCATAATTGAGGCTTAAACCTATTTCAATAGTAATTTTGGTTCTGCGTAGAAGCCAACCCAATGGGCGTTTGCACACATAGTTTCTTAAACATGTGTAATATTGATAAATTGCTCGGGTTGCACAGTGAATTCTCTTTGATTACAACGAATTACTAAACTAATTCTTGTATTTTCTAAACTGACGTCAACAATGAACTTTTTTATTCTGTGGAAACATGATTCATTTGAAAGTGTTTACCATTACGAAGATTATTTAATCACGGATTAAGCCCAAATCAAAGTAAAAGTTAATCGGAGATTTAATCTAAATAACACAGAACGCCAGATATTTATTCGAGAATATCTGGGATTTTTTCTAAACTAGTCTGACCTGGTTCTTATTTATAAAACTTTGCTTAGCTTGGTACAAGGGCATAGGGCAATTTACGACGCCCTGCTGAAGAATCTTAGAATACCCAGATTTTATACCCTGCAGAGGGTTAAGATCTCTGTACTAAGTAATTGAGAGTTACTCCCGCTGTTTTATCATTACCTCCCATTTGTGTAAATCTTTAACTTTCTGAAATTATATAAACTCCCTAGAAACTGCAACAGTATTCTAAGTAGAATAAAGCTTTCTCCAATTGGTCCAATTGTGTGTGTTCATTTATTATTACAATTTATTCTACTTGGAATACAGTTGTAGTTTCTCGGGAGTTTATATACTTTCAGAAAGTTAAAGAATTACACAAAGGGGAGGTAATAATAAAACAGGGGAAGTAACTCTTAATTACTTATTACAATCTCCTATAAAAAGTGGTGTCCTGTGTATGAGATTAAACTGCATTTGATGGTGAGGCTAAGGTTCTGGAGATCTAATTTGGTTTCCCAATCCGTCTAAGTAAAACACGCACGATATGCTGGTGACTGCTGGAGAAGAAAGGACTTGCCAAGCGCCAAGACCGATAGGAACAAATGGTGGCTGGTTGGTTGGATTTTATGGCATGTCAACACTTGTTGGGTCATTTAATGCCGAAGACGTTTGTGTTTAATTCATTCTTGTTGGTTATTTTTTAAACTCATTTTTAACACATTCTTAAAAAGCTCATTTTGTTCCATTAACCTATAGATGGGACCTTAACAGGTACTACCACTCTGGGACCTAAGAGTAATAGCAATGAAGGGGTACTCCACACAGAGCTCAAGAATTGGAATAGATGCAGTATAACGCATACCCAGGACACACCATGATGTTAAATAATTTATGAGCAGTCATAATTAATGTAGTTAGAATTTTGATTAGGGTCCATTGATTTAAAATAACAGGGTCCAATGGAAAGTTACTCGCCGATTATAGATGGTTAGTGACCTTTTGATTTGACCCTTTGAAAACGCACCATTACACACTCGTGAGAATAAGTTCTAGTTTAGCGTGAGCTTTCAAGGAGCTGAGATGTTGTTGTCTGTTCTCAGGATCCATCTCACCCGCGACGGAATCAACATGGACTGGGGAAATAAAGTTTCGTTATTAAGAACACCAAGTCTTGTTGTTAATTAAATGTTAAAGACAATGATCAGTAAAGTTTTTAAATGCCATCCTTGGCCAGTTGAAAAGGGGCTTAAAGAAAGTCCTATGTTATGGAATCCTTTGGTAAGCGTATAAGTCCTATCCTTCTGGAGGCGCGTCGTCAAATAGTTAGAGTCGTAGGAAATGGAGTCGTTGACCTGAGTTCAATTCCTCGTCGAAGCTGTTTGCATTTCACATGGCGCTAATACCCTTGGGAAAGGTATGAATCCAATTCTCCCTCCAGCTATGGGTAATTAGCGGGGTAGACTGGGCTCATTAACCATGGCTAGGTAACCAGTCTAGGAGAAAGAAAACTCTGAATTCAAACCTGTTAAACTCCGCTTAAGAAATTGACCTTGTGTCGCATCCTGCTCGTGTGGAGAGGTTGGTATATATATATAAGTCCTATCCTGTGTATTGGTAAAGGTCCAGTGTTTTAATCCTATGTCCGTCGTCTATGAATGTCAGTGTAATTATGACCAGTAGGGTCGATTAAAGTATTGTATCAACCTCAGAGTACTGCCAGTGATTGGCCAAGAGTTAGATCACATAATTCTGGCCTAGTCTATAAGTATAGGCGAGGATCTAGCACTCACCTTATATACCAAATTTTCTCAACAGCCTAGCCCTTAAAGAAGAATTAACAAAGAAAATCAACACCCAGCCAAAAGCCCTGAAGTAAACCCAACCAAAGAACATGGCAACCAACCTAGACGAAGAACTAGAAACAGAGTTAACAAGTAAACGATCGTCTGTGATCTATTTAACTGTGTGTGTATGTGTCTCTATATTATATACCCGATATCGTAATAGGGCTACATAACACCTGTAGGAAGCGCGTGGTGTAATGGTTAAAGTCATGGGAAATGGACTCGTCGCCCCGAGTTCAAATCCTGGACGTGGTAATTGCATTTCACTTAGCGCTAATACCCTTGAAAAAGGTATGAATCCTACTCTCCCTCCAGCTATGGATAAATAGCAGGGCAGACTGGGTTCTTTAACCATGGCTAGGTAACCAGTCTAGAAGAGGGAAAACTCCGAATTCAAACCTGTTAAACTCCGCTTAAGAAATTGACCTTGTGTCGTATCCTGCTCGTGTGGAGGAGTTGGTAAATATATATATAACACCTGATTGCACCCTATGCATAGGGGTAAGACTACCCGAGAAAGTGGTGTCCTGTGTATAACATTAAACTGTATCTTAGGGTGAGATTCCAGTTTAAGGTGTATTTTCTGTTTTTGTTTCATAGTCATCCAAGACAAGCACGGTATGCTGACGACTGCAGGAGAAGTTGCCAAGCCCGAGGACCGTTAGAGACGAATGGTGAGGTTGCTTGGATTGTATGGCATGTCAGCATTTGTTTGGGTTATTTAATGCCAAAGACGTTTTTATCTAATTGGTTATTCAATTTTTTAAAACTCATTTTTAAAAACATTTTAAAAACTTTTGTTTTAGTTTTTTAACGCATAGATGGGACCCTAGTAGGTACTACCACTCTGAAGGCGTTGGATTATTCTGTATATAAGGTGTACTACAATACACCACTTAAATTTATAGACTAAGCGAGGTCACGTGGTTTAAACCTCAGTCAATCAACAGGCCGAATTCGTGGCTGGTTGACTACTTAATCACTGATACTGAGAGGCGTCCATTTGCAATCATTGACGAAGGACTTGCAATACTGAGGAGCACTAAGGAATACCCAAAGGATCCTTTACCAAGTATATCCGCTGGATAAGTGCTCTTGCTTGAAAGCTAAAGGATGGTCCATAAAATTGTAACAACTCCACTCTCCCAGAGCTCCAGAATTGGAATCTCACCACCAGATGCACTTTGACCTCATACCCAGGACACACCCGGATTGTATCCCCTGCAGAAGGGTAAGATTTCTTCTAAAGAGTGGTGTCCCGTGTTTGTCATCAAACTGCATCTTATGGTAAGGTTCCTGTTTTGAAGATCTTGTTTGGTCTCGTTTCATAATCTATCCAAGTGAGACAAGGACGATATGCTGATGACTGCGGGAGAAGTAAGGACTTGACGACTGATAGGGACAAATGGTGAGAGAGAGGGGAGAGAGAGAGATAGAGAGGAGAGAGAGATAAAGTGGGAGAGAGAGATAGAGGAGGGAGAGAGGGGAGAGGAGGGAGAGAGATAGAGTGGAGAGAAAGAGATATAGGGGGAGAGAGATAGGAGGAGAGAGTGTTAGAGGGGAGATATATAGATAGAGGGGAGAAAGAGATATGGGGAGAGGGAGAGGGGAGAGAGATAGAGGGGGAGAGAGGGGGAGAGGGGGTGAGAGAGATAGAGTGGAGAGAAAGAGATATAGGGGAGAGAGATAGGAGGAGAGAGTGTTAGAGGGGAGATATATAGATAGAGGGGAGAAAGAGATATGGGAGAGGGAGAGGGGAGAGAGATAGAGGGGAGAGAGGGGAGGGGGACAGAAAGGGGAGGGGGACAGAAAGGGGAGAGAGAGAGGTGAGAGAGAGAGAGGGGGAGAGATAGAGATAGAGGGGAGAGAGATAAAGGGGACAGATAGAGAGAGAGGGGAGAGAGAGAGAGAGGAGAGAGAGATAAAGTGGGAGAGAGAGATAGAGGGGAGAGAGGGGGAGAGGGGTGAGAGAGATAGAGTGGAGAGAAAGAGATATAGGGGGAGAGAGATAGGAGGAGAGAGTGTTAGAGGGAGATATATAGATAGAGGGGAGAAAGAGATATGGGGAGAGGGAGAGGGAGAGAGATAGAGGGGAGAGAGGGAGGGGACAGAAAGGGGAGGGGGACAGAAAGGGGAGAGAGAGAGGTGAAGAGAGAGAGAGGGGAGAGATAGAGATAGAGGGGAGAGAGATAAAGGGGACAGATAGAGATAGAGGGGAGAGAGAGAGAGGGGGGAGAGAGAGGAAAGAGAGATAGAGGGAGGAAGAAAGAGGTGGACTCAGCGGAATCAATGTTGTCCTTTATTTTATTAACTAGAAGTCGCTACCCAGCATCACCTGGGTAGAAGGATGGTTGTATTGATTTGTTTACTTTTGACTTTACAAATACCGGACATTTTAAGTAGTTTTAGAATTTCAATGCTATTTCTATGTATATTATCCATTTTACATAACTTTGAATAGAAATCAAATTGTAATTTTTGCACAAAACACAAGAATATATATATATATATATATATATATATCTTATTATAATGGAGATTGTGTGTTTTTCTGTCTGTAACCGAAACTATAATCCTATTCAAGTGACAATTCCCTTTGTTATTTACGTCACATTCTCCATGATTTTATTTTTATTTAAACCTCAATTATTAATAAAATTGTTTTACATTACTTACACTGTTGACAATATCTACATACTAATAACATATAATTGTATTTATATATACAACAAAATAGCGGTTTACAGTGTGAATGGGAAGGCTAATTTGCATATTGATCTTAAAAAATTTGATTTTAATAAATATATGTTTAGTATTATTGATTTCTAATTGTTTGGTTTTATCTTAATAAATATGAGCAAAAATCTCGGGGATAAATCTTAACAGAAATCTATTAACATAAAGAAATAACTGTAATTTTATTCTTTTCTTCCTATTTTAACTAAATAGTTAAATTAGGTAAATTTACCACTGAAAGACGGGAGTAAGGGAAAATGGTGGAACAGTTAGTTTCAAAGTTGTTCTATTTTCCGATTATACCCGCTCTGTTCCAAATATTTTTATCTGAATTCTTATTCAGTTTCATTAGCCTTTCTAATTTAACATGATATTTTATTATATTAAAACTTAAATACTTGCACCCGGAGGGTGCATATATTGGCTAGTATATATAATTAACTTTATAACTATTAGCAAATATATTCACCCTCCGGGTCGGGTGCCAGTATTTAAGTTTTAATATAATAAAATATTCTATTAAGTTAGAAATGCCTATGAAAGTAAATAAGAATGCAGATAAAAAGATTTGAAACAGAGGGGGGATAACAGAAAAATAGAACAACTAAAACTTACTCTTCCATCACTCTCGTCTTTCATTGATAAATTTTCCTAATTTAACTATTTAGTTAACATAGGAAGTAAAGAATAAACTATTTTTCTTGTTAATGGATTTCTTTTAAGATTTATCCCCAAGACTGTTGTTCATATTCATTAAGATAGAACCAAACAATAAGAAATGAATAATACTAAGCACATATTTATCAAAGATCAAATTTTTAATATCAATATGCAAATTAGCTTTCCCGTTCAACTGTAAACCACTATTTTGTTGTATATATAAATACAATTGCATGTTATTAGTATGTAAATTAATGATATAAAGCAATTTTATTAATAACTGAGGTTTAAATAGAAAATACAATTATGAAGAATGTGACGGAAATAAATAAAGGGTTTTGAGACTTGAGTAGTAACATAGTTTCGGTGACAGACAGACAAAAACACAATCTCCATCATAATAAGAGATAAGCTTTAAGGTAATGTTTAAATTAGGTTAGCAGTCTTACTTGTTTGATGAGTTTAAGCCTCACGGAGCGCTCAATAATTCTGACCTTGTACTAGACTTGATTAAGCTAAATAAATGCCAAGAAAATATCAATGGATATATATATATATATATATATATATATATATATATATATATATATAAAGGAAGAACTCAATACAGTAATCCCATAATAAATTTATTTCGACAAAAATTGGGGCCCATATAAATCTAAGTTGATTTAAACCGGCTCCCCAAATTTTCGCCTCATCAGATGGATCTCAATTCACTTATGAACAAGCATATCACAAAAAACCCAAAGAGCTGAATATATATAAATTCAAACAAAAACAAAAAAATAATTAAAAAATTATATATTTTTTTTAACAGTGTGGGAGTGTAACCATAGAAACAGGAAGTGAATGAAAAAAAGAGATACATCTCAAAGTTGATTTCTAGGGTGTCCAGACAGACAAAAAGGTGACATGACAGAAAAAACAGAATAGTATATTAAAATATAAATAGACAAGTAAAATAAAAAGATTTTAAATTTAAACATTAGAGTATAATGATGTATAAAAGAAAATACTATTTAAGATATAAATAATAAAATAAATTAATAGAAGATAATAAAATTTAAAAAAAAATATAATAAATAATAGAAAATAAAAATTAATTAAAAATATGCTCTGTATATAATCTAAAAGGTTATTTTACATTAAGCTCTCTTTAGTGATTTAATGATTCATTGTATTTATACATACTGGATCATCAATATTAGTACAGTGGATCTTGAAATCACATATAGAATCATCCCTTACTACCAAGTTTTGGATAAATCTCTTATATATATATATATAATATATATATATATATATATATATATATATATATATATATATATATATATATATACAGAGGGGGGTGTGTAAAAGTAGGTATACAGTTATAAAAAAAACACATACAATACTCATTGCATTTATTAAGAAAACAAATGTTACATATACATGTAATAACATTAATTATTATTATTAATAACATGTTAATTATTAGTCACAATTAAAAATGGCTAATGACACCAACATTTTACAAAATGAGGATACTTAAGATAATATACTACTAATTTCATCTGTGTGATACTGTTGTATACCTACTTTTCCACTCCCTGTATATATATATATATATATATATATATATATATATATATATATATATATATATATATTAGAATGGAAATGAGTAACCTACTCGAGTTTCATCGATAGATTCTTCAGGGTTACTTTTAAATTAATCGAGTTTACGATTAATCTTTGGTGTTATAAACATGCCCGTTGGAATATTGTGCGCTTCCAACGATCGTTCTTATACCCACCGGTAAGTTAATACTTATGCATATACAAATATATATATATATATTATATATATATATATATATATATATATATATATATATATCATCTGATGAGTCGGGAGAATTAGACACTTTGTCTAAGCTCCCTGAAATAGACTTTAATGCAAAATCTCTAAGTCTTTTGTTATTTCTTTACTTATAAATTTGCACTGAGACTCTAACATTAAGAGCACACATTGAGCTCTCAAACTGCGACAGGTTTAAAAAAAAAAAAAAAAAAACTTGTGTCGTAAGGAAGATTTCTTCTCTGGACTTTGGGATTATATATATATATATATATATATATAATATATATATATATATATATATATATATATATGTAATATATCAAGAAAAATGAAAAAAACACAGGTTTAGATGGGTTAAGTGGTGAGTTTATTGGCCGACGCTGCAGTGTTTCGATCTATTAAATAGATCATCTTCAGGGCATAAGATAAGAAATTATATATCACAGAATGATGAGAAAAAGTGAGTGGTATTCCTTCTTATTCAGTCTGTTTAAAATTTTTTCTGAAGTTTGAAAAAAGGAGACGGTTTTGAAATATGACATCAAATATTCTATTTTAAGGTGTGAGTATGTAGCGCTGTTAGTGTGTGTATTGAAGGAAACATTGTGCATTTTTTAGGTATGTGGTAGTGTGTGTGTGTATAAATTTTTTTCTGTAGCGATAAACGACAGCGGAAGTGAAAACTCAAGGTTGTGTGTGTGTGTGTGTATGTGTGTGCGTGTGTGTGTGTACATTGGTAAGAGGTAGGGGAGAGGTGTGTGTGTATATTGGTAAGAGGTAAAGGGGAGATGTCATGAAAAGAAATTTTCATGTTTTATATTAAGAGAGGAGATGGAAGTTTGGGTGTGTGTGTGGGGGGGATTGGGGATTTAAAAAATGAAAAGATTTTATTTTATTTTATTATGTGTGTGTGTGTGTGTGTATTTTGCGTCTCCGTATGCTTCTGGTGCGTATATATATTTGAGGTGAATGTTAGTATTTGTATCCGTTGTAGGAGATACTTATACTAGGTTTGGGCTTAAGTGTGAAGCATTAACGTACTTATTATGCTAATATTGTTAGCGTAATATGTTAGTTGAGGAATAAATATCTGAAGACTCTGTGGTTTGTTTTGAGTTTCATTTATTTAGCCGGGTAAATTTTCGGGACTGCTACGTCCCTTCGACTGACCGTGAATAGTAGTGGTGATCAACGGATACAAATACTAACATTCACCACAAATATATATATATATATATATATATAATATATTATATATATATATATATAGTTTTTTTTTCCTTAGTTAGGGTCTTTCCATGTGTGGTTTAACCAAGCTGATGCAGGTAGACCATAAGGAGAGCTCAATGTGCCTAATACCAGTGAGTAAAAGGACAGAGCAAGATATTTAGTAAATGAAGAAAAACTCTAAACTTGCTTCATTACAATAATTTATTTCAACCGTATTAATACGGCATCTTCAGGTAATCACAAGAACATGACTCTTAGAGTAAGAGTCATGTTCTTGTGATTACCTGAAGATGCCGTATTAATACGGTTGAAATAAATTATTGTAATGAAGCAAGTTTAGAGTTTTTCTTCATTTACTAATATATATATATATATATATATATATATATATATATATATATATATATATATATATGTGTGTGTGTGTGTGTGTGTGTGTGTGTGTGTGTGTGTGTGTGTGTGTGTGTATGTGTTCATGTAGATGATATCATTTTTAATAAATATCTCCTCGAAATAAGGAAAAATGACAGAAAAAAATCAAATTAATGAACCAAGTAAAATAAAAAGACAGAAAGAAGATGGTGGGGTCTGGAAGGCAAGAAAGACTCGTTACCACAGTATTAAGCAAAATGACGTGTCGATTATGGCTGGAAGGGGGTCAATATGATCCTCCGACCAACCAAGAACATATCAAGTAGTTGGTTTCATTTTTCTTTCTTTTTTTTTTCTTTTTTTCTTTTATTTTTTTGGTTGGCTTCGTATTGTTTATTTATAATTATTTTTGGACAAAAAATATCCTTTCCACCTCATGTGTTATTCAAGAAGATGGGACGCCAAAAAAAAGTCTCTCGGTGAGGAGGGTCGTGGGCTGGGTAATTAGGAATGTGAAGATCTCAGCCCGAGGGGAGAAGTCTGAAAAAGGCTGGGACAAAAAAAGTGGGGACCGAGTAAGGGTGCTTAAAAAGGTGTGGTCAGAACAATGAGCACGAATACACGTTTATGAATTAAATATATACATGGGGTTGGGTACACGTATGTTGTTGGTATTAATAAACAAGGAAATGGAATATGAGAGAGAGGGAGAGAGAGAGAGAGAGAGAGAGAGAAGGGGGGGAAGAGAAGATATGATAACATAGAGAGGGACATAGACAAAGAGAACAATATTGATAGGTATGAACAGACTGAGATAGATAGATAGATAGACAGATAGAAAGAAATCTGAAGTAGACAGATAGAAATAAACTGACATAGACGGAAATATATATATATATATATATATATATATATATATAGATAGATAGATAGATAGATAGATAGATAGATAGATAGATTGACTAATGAACCGATTGAAATAGATATAAATAGATTGACAGGAACAGGTTGACACAAAACACACAAAGCCATATATATACAGAGAGAGAGAGAGAGAGAGAGAGAGAGAGAGAGAGAGAGAGAGAGAGAGAGAGAGAGAGAGGAGAGAGAAGATATTGTAAATAGAGAGGATATGGTAAAATAGAGAGGCACATAGACAAAGAGAACAATATTGATCGGTATGAACAGACTGAGATAGATAGATAGATAGATAGATAGATTGACTAATGAACCGATTGAAATAGATATGAATGGATTGACAGGAACAGGTTGACACACAAAACACACACAACCATATATATACAGAGAGAGAGGGAGAGAGAGAGAGAGAGAGAGAGAGAGAGAGAGAGAGAGAGAGAGAGAGGGGGGGATATGGTAAAATAGAAAGGGCATAGACAAAGAGAACAATATTGATAGGTATGAACAGACTGAGATAGATAGATAGATAGATAGAAAAAAATCTGAAATAGATACAGGGAGAGAGAGAGAGAGAGAGACAGACAGACAGACAGACAGACAGACAGACAGACAGAAATAAATTGATAGATTTGAATAGATTGGAACAAAAATATTGATAGATAGATATAAACAGCATGAGATATACATATGGTCTGATAGATAGATAGATAGATAGATAGATAGATAGATAGATAAACAGACTGAGATAGATAGATAGACAGAGAGATAGATAGATAGATAGATAGATAGATAGATAGATAGATAGAAATAAACAGACTAATGTATAAATACATAGAAAGATTGATAGATTTAATAGATAAAAAGATAGATAGATTGATATCAAGATAGGTAGATAGATAGATAGATAGATAGATACGAACAGGTTGAGATACAGCATAAACTTTTCTTCGCGTTTGGGTGTGTACTGGACAAAGCTAACCTTAATAAATGTCGGCATACATTTTCTAGATAAATAGATAGATAGATTGATAGATACTGATAACGATACATAGATATGGACAGCGATATATATATATATATATATATATATATTATCACAAAGGTACACAATAATAACCTGCTCGAGTTTCACCATAAGGATCTTTAGGGTTAAATCCACTGGATTAATCAAGATATTGATTAATTGCAGTTGATTTCACGTGTGTATTTTTTTGTGAAAAGATCGACCTCAATTAATCCATATCTTGATTAATCCAGTGGTTTCAACCTTAAAGATCCTTATGGTGAAACTCGAGTAGGTTATTACCGTGTACCTTTATGATAATAAATTTGCTCTACTCACGTATTGAGCACTTTATATGTCTTATATCATTGTCTTATCATTGTGAAACTTGCATCAACTAAACATTATGACCATTTTCACCAGTAAGTCACTTTTTCCACAAATACCATATATATATATATATATATATATATATATATATATATATGTAATATATCAAGAAAAATGAAAAAACACAGGTTTAAATGGGTTAAGTGGTGAGTTTATTGGCCGACGCTGCAGTGTTTCGATCTATTAAATAGATCATCTTCAGGGCATAAGATAAGAAATTATATATCACAGAATGATGAGAAAAGTGAGTGGTAATCCTTCTTATTCAGTCTCTTCACATATATATATATATATATATATATAATATATATATTATATATAATATATTCTATCGTTTATATTGAACAGTATTTTCATATAAGTATACCAAACTATATTATCGATAGATAGATAGATAGATAGATAGATAGTACAATTGTCGTACATCTTCCCTCGATTCAAGCAAGTCTTTACTTTGTTTGACTTTAAAGCTTTTCGACTCTTACGTTAATAACAACAAACGCGTTAGTTACATTTATACCCCATTTATTTTAACACATATAAAGGAACGAAGTTTGCAAGGTTATACAATGTCACAAGTGCCCAAACATACGTAGAAGTTTTAGAGAGGCAAAATAGGTGGAAACCACTAAATGTATGTGGGGCTTGTACTGTATGGCATGCACCATGTGTGTGCTGGAGAGGGGTGACCAGCATGTCCGTACTTGTTCAGTAGCTTTGGCCAAAGAAGGTGATCTTCTTGGGTTCCTGCGTCACGTCACCCCAAAAAAGGAACTACTGACGCAGGAGATTACCCAAACCCTGTGACAAGGAAGACTACTCCATTTAGCCCCTTACAGTCAGTAAATGTCCAATTGGGTTCATTTTAGAGGCAAATACGCGCCTTTTTCTTTAACACAATCTTCACATAAACTCGTTTTCACTTTAACATAAGTATAATACGCCGCCCCTCGAGGTGGTCGAGAGTGCTTCAGCTTCTGGACCGGATAAGTAATATTAATAGTTTTGATCCCAGGGAGCTTATCCACCCAGGCAACACCTGCCTCCTTGATTTAAAGGAGCAGGGCTGTTTATTGTCCAGTGCCTGGGGTGACCGCTCCACCCCTTGAGCGTATTTTTGATCAACGTATTTTTGCACCTACCACCCATGAGCTTCGGCTCGTTGGTGGGTCTACATTAAAATGTCCTTGTGTCACACCCTCATACATGGAATGAGCGGTAAATACATTTTAACCTAAGTATAAAATGTTGGCAGTATTCGATTTAACATTGATTCATCATCATCATCATCATCATCATCAGATCGCGTGGACAGCCTGAATTCCCATGATTCTCTCTCTCTCTCTCCCTCTCCCCCCTCTCTCTCTCTCTCTCTCTCTCACACACACACACACACACACACACACACTTTCTCTTTCTCGTACTATTTCTCACTATTTCTTCTTCTTCTCCCCCTCTCTCTTTCTCCACCTGTCCCTATTGGTCATCACTCATGACACGTCTTCCACACGGCATCTAGATTCCGCATAGAACTGATTGATGTAAGTTTTTGTTGGTCAGCCTAAACTGGTGTGTCCATATGTAGTTGTCTCCCCTGGAGATCGTTACTTTTGAGTTCGTTCTTGCTTCTCCAAGAGTGTCCAGCGTGTCTTCACCAGGATGGTTTGTGTGATAAGGGTAAGTGGCCGTACAACTGGTTTCTTGTGTGGTGTTGCTTTCTGGTGGGTTGAGATTTTCAAGATTTGTCCAGGACAACACGCACCTTTTTCTCTAAGCGTTTCCTTCGAGTCAAAGTGGTGCAGCCTTACAGTAACACTAACAAGGCCACCGCTTGGAAGAATTCTCGCTTTGTTTTCAAAATTGATAATTAAACATGCTTAAACATGGCCGATGAGTGACATCGGTGACATTCCAACTGACCTCTCGGTAGACGGGTTAAAACTCTTAATGTCCTATACCGTCTCATTCCGCCCGACTGGAAGTCACATTCATTTTCCTAATCCATACCAAATGAGAGCTTTTGTTTAAATGTAATATTAAACACATTTAGAAGTCTTTGATTTAAAGGAAATAACAGGTAAATTTAAATGAAAAGGCCATTTTTAGCCATTTAAAAAAAAAATTTTAAATTCCTTATAGGAATGGGGCTCTGAACTTGGAAAATTTTTAACAGGATGTTAAGAGTTTTAAGCACGTTGAGTTCTGATGCGACCCGATTTTTTCTCGCTATTGTCGGCTCTGATTGGTCGGTCTCACTGTAGCGTAATCATGGGCTGGGTTCTGGAAATAAATTTTTATTAAAAAAAAAACAAGTTGTGTTTGTAAAGTAATTAAAACAAGAATAAACCAGCCCAAGAAATCAACAAAGAAAAACCCTTAACAAAAGCCCACGAGATCGATTGAATTAGACGCAGTAAGCAAAGTTGACATGTAAGACAATCATCTATCATCATCTATCATCATCATCATAACTTATCATTTCCATCTCTACTACTACTACTACTACTACTACTCTCTCTCTCTCTCTCTCTCTCTCTCTCTCTCTCTCTCTCTCTCTCTCTCTCTCTCTCTCTCTCTCTCTCTGGAACAGATGGGCTTGGTACTACTAATAACACACTCTTCTACCCGGATTATAATAACATGTCAAATCCTTAAAAATATTTCAATATAATGAAATGCTCCCTTTCAAAAAACTCTCTAAAAACAATTTCTTCAAACAAAAAATCTTCTCCTGACGATGACCTAAGGTCGAAACTAGTTGATAATAAATAACATATAAGAAATATTCCTGTTTTCCTTATTACCTTTTGTTCATATATATATATATATATATATATATATATATATATATATATATATACTCGACGTATTATGCGGGTATATGTAAGTATACAACACCCTTTTTTATTTACATAAATACTTTAACGAATTTTTTAAAAATATTTTTACAGAAATTTTTCACTTGACCATAGTATTAGTAGAAGAAGAAGAAGAAGAAGAAGAAGAAGAAGAAGGTAGGCAATGAAGAAGAGAAGAAGAAGAAGAACAAAAAACACAACAACAACAACAGCAGCAACAACAACAACAACAAGAGGATCATCATTGTGATAGTATCATTGGTAGCGAAAGCAACAAGAGTAATTATTATTATTATTATTATTATTATTATTATTATTATTATTATTATTATTATTATTATTGTTTTTGTTGTTGTTGTTGTTGTTGTTGTTATTATTAGAAGAAGAAGAAGAAGAAGAAGAAGAAGAAGAAGAAGAAGAAGAAGATGATGATGATGATGATGATCCTGAAATATTCAAAAATACCGAAGGAATAAATAATAATAAACAAGAATAATAAAAGAATAATTAAAATTATTTTGAAAAACAAAGACAGAAACGCCAACGAACTGCAGTCATATCAAATGACTATTTATATTCTTTCGTTTTAATTCTTCCTCCTCTTCTTTGGCCTCCTCCTCCTCCTCCTCCTCTCCCTTCTTCTTCTTCTTCTTCTTCTTCTTCTTCTTGTGCGCATTTGTCTTTGATGTGGTTCTGAGAGCCTTTACCAGCCCTGGTAACCATTGTTCGGTGGTCGTCCCCCATAATTGGGGCGGCAAAAACACTGATTGGGACATTAAGGGTTGCGGCGACGGCGGGGGCGGAGGTGGAGGTGGAGGCGGGGTAGGAGGAGGAAGAAGGAAGAAAAGAAAACAGAAAAAACAAAAAAGAAGAAACGAGAAACGGCGGAAGATATTTGTCATCAAAAGCGACTCACTACCGAGGAGGACGAAGGACAATTTAACATCTAAACGATTCAAGTGGGGGTCCCTTTTAATAAAATCGTTAATGATATGGTTGTGGCCGGCCATCATTGTGAAATATACTTTGACGAGTAAAAAAAAAAAAAAAAAGAAAAATAGTGGGGCTATATTTAAGGGACTGGTAATCACTGTCTATCCCACTGTGAAAAGAAAAATGTAAATCTGCGTAGAGTTATTGAGGGCATCCTTTAAAATGCTCGCAATCTCTTACTAATTAGAAATCTTTGATTTAAATAGGAACTTTTTTATCGAATTTTTGAAGATATCGATCGTTTACGACCCCCCCTAAAAAAACAACAACAAAAAACAAAAAAAAAGAAGAAATCTTGTCTATAATAATGTTATATTAAGTGGTTAAACTTGCAAATCGTCGTCAAAATTAAAACGGAAAATTATTTGGTAGTGATCCATGACAGTTTAAGTACAGTGTATGAATAAACTTTTTTTTTGCGATTTGGGTTACGGTTTAGGGATTAAGGTTGTTTTTAATTACGTATTGCTTAAAAAACCCCAACAAATACCCCAAAATTACTATACATTTAATTAACCATTGAAATTAATTATTGGATCCAACGGTAGACACATTAGTCTCAGTTGTTTGTGTTAGTATTGCAATGTATAATTTCAATTAAACATGGTTTAAAAATATTTTTCAGCATTAAATGCATAGTAATTTGGGGGGTTGTTGTTGTTGTTTAAAAGCAATACGTAATTAAAAACAACCTTAATGCCCAAACCCCTAAACCGTAACCCAATTCGCAAAAAAAGTTCATTCATACACTGTAGTTAAATTGTCATGGGCATCACCAAATAAGTTTCCGTTTTCATTTTGATGGTGATTTACAAGTTTAATCTATTGTTATATTTTTATTACTGTATAATCTGGGGGGGGTGGGGTGACTTTTTAATATGATGGAAACCTGTTCCCTCTGATTTCATATGATAAAACGAGAATTCTTTCGAGCTCTAGCCGTATCAGTGCTATGGTATGGCTGCATCAACTGGAACAATTGAAGAATTCTATTCTCTAAAAAGTGGCAGAAATACCAACAGACATGATTCTTGGCCATGAAAGCTTTCAATCTACATAATGTTATTGAGGGATCTTATTAAATGCTGCAATCTCTTACTTTTAATTAAAGATATTTATTATTTAAATAGTAACTTTTTGGCTTAACTTGCAAATCGTCGTCAAAATTAAAACGGAAACTTTGATGACAATTCGCAACACATCAAACTAAATTTTGAAATAAAAATTAATTTTTAAAAATCCGATTCAAAATGGTTAAAATATATTTAAAAAATCTCATTTCTTTTTAAATTAAAAAAAGATCTTTCTCTTTTTTTATTTATTTATTTACTTTTTTTAAATTTTTTTATTCATTTATTTTTTTTCTTACTTGACTTTTTTTTTTATTCAACGAATCTTATATTTTCTAAACTTCACATAAATATTTTAGTTTAGAAAATATTTCAAGATTCATTAAATAAATGAAATAAAACAATTACTAACCTGATTTACAAAAAAAAAAAATCAAGTATTTTGAATCGGATTCTTTAAATTAATTTTAATTTCCAAATTTAGTTTCATGTGTTGCAAATCGTCGTCAAAATTTTCCGTTTTAATTTTGACGATGATTTGCAAGTTTAGCCAACTTTTTTTTTTATCCAATTTCATTCAATCTGATTTCTCCTTCTTTTGTTCGTTCCTTACATCAATCTTAATTTCTTCTTTTATTCTCTTTTCTTCTTCACCAAAAACTTTCATGAAAAACTTTCAGACCAATGAGTACCTTTATTCGAGGTACTATTTTAAATGCACCCAAGAAATAAATGACGAAAAAATTCTTCTTTTAATTCTTATCTTTTTATGGTTACATTTTTATGGGGTAAAAAAAGAAAAAGAATTAAACTAATACATTTTTTAACATTGTAACTCAACAAGAAAAATCAAATTTGTTTAAACCACTTACGAGTTCAGAGTAAACATTTTTAAAATATCTCAAATATAAATATCTATCTAACCCCTTCCGTTTTTTTGGCTTTCTTTCATCCAATATTCTCTCCCATTCCTCAGCTTTTTCGGCTTGGGGTGTAGAATAAACAGCCTGCACCCCTGTATAGAGGTAAGAACCCCATTCTATCCCAATATAGCCACCTGTTGACTGTGGGTGGTGACCCGTGATACTTAAGGTCGGAATCCTGATGGCTGAGCAGTCCATCACAGGCAACACTCCGTCTTGGCCCTAACTTGGGCTATACGGACGATCGGAGAGGCCCCCCACAAATCATCCGACTGGTTACGCCAAATCTTTGTATCTTTATGATTTCTGTAACCGTATTCCTCAATTACTCTTATGGCTAACCCACAACCCTTTTATCATATAATTAATTACTGTTGGCAACCTTCCGTCTATTTAAGACGATGGCGTAGTGTCCATTTTTTTTTTTTTTTTTACCTACAGCTACGTGAGTGGCTGAGCAGACCGATATTTGAATGGCAGTCCCTGATACAGTGATTGCAAACAAAAGGTAATGCTTTCTGTAGGTGTTGGGGGTGCTGTTGTTTCTTCTTCCTTTTATCTCTCTTTTCTGTAGCGAATTCTTTCCTCTCTTTCCCTCCACTTTCGTTCCTTGTTTGGCGAGGAGGCGCCAGGTTGCACGGTCTTCTGCACAAGCCTCCCATGTGTTTATGTCTATGTGACATGTCTTCATGTCTCTCTTGCAGACATCTTTGAAGCGTAGGCGTGGTCTCCCTACCGGTCGGGTGCCCTCCACTAGTTCACCGTTCAGTAGGTCTTTGGGAATGCGGCCTTTGTCCATCCTCTTTAATTACTACGCTTAGCTTATTTGTGACACAAGGCCAGAATTATGTGGCGCCCAGTGAGAATCGAACTCACTAACAATGTTTTGCGAATATAGGTTGCTAACCATTAACCTACGTGAGGTGCCCACCCGTTTATCAAATATATGTTAGAAGGCGGCAACTTTCTTTCTTTCTTTCTTTCTTTCTTTCTTTCTTTCTTTCGTCTCTTTTATTTCCTTCTTGATACGATATTTTGAGTAAACTATCCAATATATTCTTTTTTTTCTTTCTTTCCTACTTTCTTTCTTTTATTTCTTTCTTGATACGATATTCTTGATTAATATATCCAATATTTCTTTCTTTCTTTCTTTTCTATTTTCTTCTCGATACGATATTTTTGAGGGCCGGGTTAGCTCAGTCGGTAGAGCGTTCGGCTAGAAACCACAAGGTTCCTAGTTTGATACCGGCCTCTCGTCAATTCAGCGTATGAGTAACACAGAGATCTGTGCGGTAAAGTAAGGAGCTGATGGTAGGTGTGGCGCTCCACCACAGACGCAAAAATAATCTCCTTGGTCTAGCGCTATTGAAAAGGGGATAGATTCTCTCGCTGACTGGCTGATACCGACTTGAGGCCATCCCGACGACTTTACTTTTACTTTATCCAATATTTTCTTTCTTTCTTCTTTCTTCTTTCTTTCTTTCTTTCTTTCTTTCTTTTCTTTTCTTTTCTTTTTCCTTTTGATACGATATTTCTGAGCAAACTATCCAATATTTTCTTTCTTTCTTTCTTTCTTTCTTTTTTCTTTCTTTCTTTCTTTCTTCTTTTCTTTTCTTTTTCTTTTTCCTTTTGATACGATATTTCTGAGCAAACTATCCAATATTTTCTTTCTTTCTTTCTTTCTTTCTTTCTTTCTTTTCTTTCTTTCTTTCTTTCTTCTTTCTTTTCTTTTCTTTTCTTTTTCCTCCTTGATACGATATTTCTGAGCAAACTTTCTTCTCTTCTTTCTTCTTATTTCTTTCTTTTCTTTCTCTTTCTTTCTTTCTCTTTGTTTCTATCTTTTTTTTTCTTTCTTTCTTTCTTTTCTTTTTTCTGTCTTTTTTTTTCTTCTTTGTTTCTTTCTTCTCTTCTTCTTTCTTCTGTCTTTTTCTTTCTTTCTTTCTCTTCTTTTTCTTCTTTCTTTTTTTCTTTCTTTTCTTTCTTTTTCTCTTTCTTTCTTTCTTTCTTTCTTTCTTTCTTTCTTTCTTCTTCTTCTTTTCCTTCCTTTTTCCCCCAGTGGTTCTTAACTCAAGTGTTTCTCCTCTTTACATTTCCTTCCAAAACTGCTAATTTTTCTCTTTTTTTTGTTTGTTTTTGTTTATAGATAATATAATCGCTAATGCTATGTTATACAAACAAAATGTTAGTTCATAACACTGACGAGGGCCGCCAATTCTCCACTCGGCCACAATTCTCACACCAGACAACCAATACGAAGAGAGGGGAAGGGTATGAGGCGCATCGAACTATACGACCTTCTTCTTTTTTACCCTAATAAAACCCAAACAAAAATAAAACAAAATAACGTGAACGAAAAACACCCTTTTTTCAGATATAAGGCTCGGTGTCTGCTAGAAAGTACTCAGAGACCCACGGCTGTCTCCAATGATGCGAAAAGATAGAAAGACAGCATTGGAACAGATTGACGAAATGATAAAAGGGAAGAGAAAACAACTATATATATATATATATATATATATATTATATATATATATATATATATATATATATATATATATATATGTGTCAAGTGTTGTTCTGGTTCCAACAGGAGAAAGAAAGAATTAAATATTTTATAAAAAAGAAGGTCCCCAAAATGGATTATGTTTTTTAGAAAAAGTTTTTTACTATTTTTATCTTACATTTGCGACACGTGTTTCAGATCTTCTGATATCTTCTTCGGGCTTTGATAAATATATATATATATATATATATATATAATTATATAATACGAGGAGTGAAGGATTGAATAAATACGACAGAATATGTTTGAAAAAAGGAAAAAAAAAGTGGATATAACAAACAGCAACTAATTCAATTGATATTTCGCCTTTTTATTGAAACAACTGCTTGGACATTCAGATTTTATACTGAAAAGGTAATTTGGTAAGGGAAGAAATGGGGAGGGTTTTGGTGTACCCAATTACCTTTTCACTATAAAACTGAATGAAGAAGCAGTTGTCTCAATAAAATTTTGAAAAAGCTTCAGCCAAACAATGAGGCGCACAATACAGTTCCATGGTTGCTTAGTCGCTCGACCTTTCTTTTATTGTGTGATTGATCACGGGGAAATGTGCATGTGTCGCAAATCTAGTTTTGTCAGTTCTCTTGACTTTGAGATCATGTCACTTGCTCTACCATGTCCTCCGTTTTAAAAAGTTTTTTTTTATTCTTCCTGCACGCCAAGCATTTTTAACATGCTCCATTCACGGTTGGTTGGATGGTTGGTGGGTTAGTTAGATTTTACGGCATGTCAAACCCTATCGGGTTATTTCATGCCAACAACATTGTTTTATTAATTTTTGATAATTACTGAAAAAAATTAAACTCAATTTTTTAAAAACATTTTTGTTAAATCATTTTCTTCCATTTAACCCATAGATGGGACCCTAACAGGCGGCCTGCAATACACCACCTAAATTTATAGACTGGGCGACGTCATGTGGTTTATTCCTCCAGCCAATCAACAGCCATAATGCGTGGCTGATTCACTACTTAAACACTGATACTCGCCATAGTTTATTTTCAATCATTAAGGAGGAACTTGCGACTCTAAGAAAAACCAAAGGATACTTTATCGAGGATTTCCGCTGGATAAGCACTCTTGCTTAAGGGTTAAAGGATGGCCCATAACATTGTAACAACTATCATTCCAGTTCAGCGTGGACCTGGGAGTAATGACGATTAAGGGGTACTCCACACTCTTCAAAGCCCCAGAATTGGAACTTCACCACTAGATGCAGTTTAACGTCATAACCAGGACACAAAAGACCCTTAGTCACCGCTTTCTTGCACATATACGAATGAAGCGTGGGATCAACTGTGGCTCATTAGTGGGTTTACACATCCAGATGTGCAATGTATATTCTCTGTCTCAGACAGAGGAACA